>JAEQBH010005865.1:0-151890 GCA_016808115.1 Tetrastigma voinierianum | reverse complement strand
ACCATTGATGGAAAAATGAATCTTTCTTCAGATTGCCTTCAAGATGCTCATGCCCAATATCTATTGCTCCCTAGTTTCACTAGCAAAACCTTCAAGTCATGAATGAAGCATAGTGATGGAACCATTTTGTTTTCACTAAACAAAAGCCTCAACCATGTCTTTACTAGCAGAAAACAAAAAATCCCATAGATGAGAATAGGACCTCTAGTCGGAAGAATAATATTTGTTCTTTTCTTCACATAGAAGACAAGAGAGAAATACGGATTTCTCTAATACGTTGCAAATGGTGAATTGTCTTTAGTGTTCCAGCTTTCCCAAAAACTGAACATTTTGTATCGTCAAGTATTGGGTCATGTCAAGTCAACCCATTTGGTCCCAACCCATATAATCCAACTCCAACACATACAATTAATTATGTACAAATAAGCAAGAATGAAAAGGGAGTTTTAAGTTCTCATTCTCCTCTGGAAACGCTAATTTATTTCGTTCTTTTTTTTCATCCCATTAGAACTGAGGAATAGTCTTTTGGCCTTCTTTAACTTGAAATCACCCCTCTCATTGTTTGTCTACTCCGATCAGGGCTTTCTCCCTCAATTAAATGGTTTCTTCCGCCCGAACTAAGTTTTCATTTTATTTTCCTTTGGTTTTTTATGTTTTTGTCCTTGACTTGTTGTGACGTGTGATTGTTCGTTAGTTTATTTTGATCAAACAAATAAGTCATATCAAATCTTTGTTCATCAATATGTTTTATCAGACCTCGAATCTTAGGTATTCTAAGCATATTAGGATTATCACTTGTGTAAGCTTTGAGTCATCCTCTAATGTTTTTAGCAGTTTGATTTTTGTGTTCAGATGTAAATGTATTACCTTCTGATCAATCAATGAAATTTCATTTTTAATTGTAAATAAAAGGGAGTTTTATAATCGCTACTGTATCAAGTGGGATTTTCATATATTATTTTATCCTTTTGAAAAGAAAGCTGCCTAAAATATTTTGATTTTATTTTTCTCATATGCATATGGTTTTCTAATCTAAAAGAATCCCACTAATAATATTTGTAAAAAAAATGAAGGAAAAAACAGTAGATAAGTTTTTAAGACATAAAATATATATTTTTCCAAAAATGTTTAGATTTTCATATATTCATTGATAATAAACACAAGTATATGGATGTATAACACACTCACACATGCACCCAAAATTGGCACCATTGGTGAACTCATCTTGTATGAAACGAGAAAATTCAATTTTTCTGAGAAAGGGTAAAACGGTAATTTTAATGGGAAATTATGAAATATGTTTAGATCTCGGATGGCCAAAACGGACTGTAGTTGGAATCGATGCCGCGAAATCTAGTTATCGGTGAATGCGAGGACAATCGAATTTCACAATTTTTTGAGGCACCGAGAGTAACAAGTGACACTTGACACTCGTTTGGAGGGCTCACATTGAGCCACGTGTCAAATGGAGAGCAAGTCAAACACAAGCCTAAGTGGGACCCATGTGTGACATAGTAATCGCGCTTGATAAAAATCAGAAAGTTATGGATAAGAGGGATAAAATCAAAGGAGCTAATAGGAGAGAGTGACATGTAGAGATGAGGCCTCTACATGACTTTGGACAAACTAAAATTTGGTGGGGAGGAGAAAAAGAAAAAGAAAGAAAATAGAAGAGAAAGATGGAAACTCCAACTTCTCTCTCGATCTCTGAGGAGATCGATATTGACCGGTTTCGTCGGGCCAAGAACTAAATATCATATGCTCGACAAAGGCTACACGTGGGTATCAAAAACACAAGATTTTGCCGAGGATTCAAGTGAAGAGTTTGGGAAATCAAGAGTTTCGGGTTCAGGAAGTGTCGCAGACTCTAGAGCAGCTACGCTTTAAGAGTAGGTCTTCTCTACTTTGGTTATTTTCTGTAAGAGTACGTGTGGTTGTGTCTTGCCCCAAGGGAGATGTTTGGTTGCATTTTGTACTATGGGAAGCTGCCCTATTTTGATCCTATGCATTAGCCGGACTTTAGGATTGGTTTTTGATGGGAAACAAAGGGAATTTGGCCGTGTGTTCTTCAGGTCAATTGTAGCCACATCAATGAACTTGATGATAGGCTTTTGAATTACCCAAATCTGACCTCTATAGCCCAAGTTATTGGTCTATTTACCCGAAACGGCCTAAGTGGAAAGTCTGTCCGATTAGGTTTGTCCGGCTGGGTCAGTCTAGTTGGGTCTGTCCGACTGGGTTCGTCCGGCTAGGTGAAAGTCTGTATGATTGGGTATGACTATTCATGTGAGGCCTCCAACTTCGGACGACCATAACTTCTTCGTCCGAACTCTATTTCGGGTGTTCTTGGACTCTATGGAAAACTCTTTGAGTTTAGAATCTAACCATATGCCTGTGAATGGCATGTTATGCTCACATATTTTCTGAAAATTTGATTGTTGCGCCCAAGATGTCTGTCGCAGTATGGAATGACATGTTGAATGAAATACACTGTTTGTGTGTCATTGCTTGATAATTGGAAATGAGACATGTAATACTATGTGGCATACTTGCATTGCATATGCACAGGGACATCGCGTCGAGTTGGGTGTGGGTGCATAAAAACAGTTAATTCACCATTCTTGGTGAATGTGTAGTGAGCTCAAAACGGACAACGTCTAATTGAGACTCACGGTAGTATAAATGAATATATATATATATATATATATATATATATATATATATATATATATATATATATATATACTCCGTGTGTTAGGCGTAGCAAGATGGGAGTAGATCCACACCCCTTGGGTGAAAAGACCCAAATCACATGCGGTTAAACATTATTAGAGCGGTGAAAATGCGTAAAAATGTCGGAAGGCATGCGTGATCTAGCGGTGAGACCCCACATAGTGATGAAAATTCAAATGAGTATTGGAGGTCGGTCCAATGAGTTAAGTCTTTGGGTGAAACACCAATGAAAACATTTTTCACACTTGAGTTGCATGTGTGAGGAAGTCGGTGAGGACTCGATACATGGGACATGGTGAGTCGCATTTCATTCATGGCATGTAAAATTCCATTCTAGGTTTGCAAAATCTTGATTTGAATGTGTTTCTTCCTTTGGTGACATAATGGAAATTTGCATGTATGCGCTTAGATGGGAGTAGCCTCTATGGGAGTTTACTTTGCAGGCATTTGCTCCCTTTAGTCGTGGGACCGTTAGTGCAGGGAATGTGTAGAAACGGCAGCTCACTAGAGGCTGATCATTGAAGGAAGCCAGATTGTGGCTTTGATTTATATTTTATAAAACATGTATTATAATGCTTAATTTTGATATGTGTTTTGTATAAGAGTGACGAAATTTAAAGTCTTATGGACTATGGTTTTAATAGTCATGTGCTTATATGTTTGAGTATGAGTAAATGGGCCCTACGTGGCCATTTTTACTCGTATGTGAAACCGGTGAGGTTGTTGTATAATAATAAGTCATGTTGTCATGTAATTGCACAGGTCGTATTTTAGGTAAAGCTCCTCGTATAAAAGAGACTATGCCCGATTTTCGTTAAATCTTGGATCCCAGAAAAAGGGGACTCAATGGTGTGGTGTCGGGTTACCCAACATCTACGAATCTTTCGCTGGTTGACGGGTTATCAATGGACCCTCGGGATTTGGAGCGTCACACATCTTTCTACGGAGGCTTCTATAGTTTTCTCATAATGAGTCGTGCTAATTGGTATGGTATGAATATATCATATGAAAGTTTTTTATTGGTCATTTTTCGATCAAAAATTTTTGGGCATGCCCACTATTGGCTTAGGCAAGATTAGAGTAAGTGATGAGGATAAAAACCTCACAACTATTAATCTGCTTAATTTTGGAGCTGTGGGGGCGATACGATTGATTCTCAAGCGATTCATTAGCCATATGCAAATCTATCATCCGGATTATTCAGAATAAAAAGAATATTCTCAATGTCAGATTTTTTTTTTTTTTTTGACATTTGATATCTATTTACTTTGCATTACATGATTGTAATATTATTTTCTTATGAAGATTCAAACTTGATTCCTTCCTTATGTCTTATCCAATCCCGCCCAACCCTTTAACCATTTAGGCCTTATCGACTTCTCAATGACAAATTAAACAAAGTAAGGTGCCCAACTCAATATTTTCCAAAGCATTATCAATTTTTTTATAAAAAAAATGTACTTAAATCAATTTCTTATAATTTACTTTTCCTTCATATTTTCTATACATAGTAACTAGTACAAAAGATTTTAAGATCTATATATTTCTTTCCTCTTTGAGTATTTTTCTTTACAAAAATAGTACTGTAAAATGAAATTATCATTAATATATTTTCATTTCCAATTATATCAAGAATTTAATTTTTATTCTTTTCTCAATTAAAACGGGAATCTTCATGAATGGGGAGGAGGTCAAAACTTGGAGAGTTGGCTGATGTTTTATTGTATCGTTGGGCTTACTGTAAACGGCTTCGGAACAATCAATGGGCAAGGCTGTGTTTGGAGGCAACGAGTTTCTACAGACCATTTATTGCATTCATTGGATGTGAGTTAACCAAATGGATATATATCACTATCTTCCCTTGATATAACATCAATGTATTTAATTCAATTTAATTATTTTTTTCTTATATTCGGTTATCTAATTAGCATATATGTTTTATTTATGGGTTGTTTATTTTTTGACTTAATGCTGAAAGCTATTAGCATTAAGCTGTTTGTTTTTTTAAAATTTTCACAACTTATTGCTGAAATTTTTTAAAAAGTTTTGAATAGAAAAAGTGAAAATGTTGAAGCACCTCGGAAAAATCATTTTCCACCAAAGAGATAAAAACTTAGGTAATTCTGCAAATGAAGAATGGTAGCAACGCTCCTTATTAGGGATGACAACGGATGGGTTTGGGATGGGGCGGCCCCATCTCGGCTTGGAGCTCATTAATTTAACAATTCGAACTATCTCGTTTAAAAGTGCGAGCGAGAAGCGGGGATGGAAAATTCTCAAACTGCCCGTTTACACGGTTACTCCACTTTATTTTTTTATTTTTATATTTTATTTTTTTTATTTTTATTATATTAAAATTAATATATTTCATAAAAAATAAAAATATTATGAATTTTTATAAATTATTTATTAAAAAAACATTCTAAATTTTTTTTGAGGAAATTCTAATTATTATTATTATTTATATTAAAGTATAAAATAAAATAATAAAAAAACATTTTAAAAATATAATCGGGGTTGGACGTGAGTAACAATACCTGAACCCACCTTGTAAAACCCGGGAAAATTCGAATTTTTACGAAAAAGGGTAAAGCAGGTAAATTAGATTGGCAGAAATTTTCATCTCGGATGATGAAATGGGCTTGTGGATTTGAATCATCTTGCGAAATCTAGCTACAATGTCAAATTTCGGTCGAATTTCGAGAGGCGGTCGAATTTCCGTTTTCGATCTGCAGGGTGTCAGTGCGGTAAAACGGTTTTGTGAAAAGCGTGTGATGTGACAAAGTCGCTCTTACGTGTCTTATGTGTGTAATGTAGCGTGATTAGAGATGATGGAGATTAATGGCCATGTGTCAAAAATCCAAACTAAGGACACAAATGAAAATTTGAAAAGTTAAATGAATAAGACAAAGATGAATAGTTTTCTTCTTCAATTTGAAGAAGAAAACATGCTGTAGAGGGTTGGAAATCGTGTAGTAGGTTGGTGTTTAAGATTTTAAAGAGAGAAGGAGTGACTTCTCTCTAGATTTCTGTCGTTGGACGGAAGTCGATTCTTGGCTGAACGAGTAAAGTCGATTTGCGCGATGAGGGAGCTACGTGTGGACAACGATTTGGTGGAGTTCAAACTGGCTCCCAAGAGGTAGGTCTTCTACACTTGTGTTATTCTTTGGTAAACCCGTGAATGGTTAGGGATATTCTTAGGCTTGACTTAGCCGTGATTTCGGTCTCAAAACATTTGAACCGAGTGGAGAAAATCCCTATTGTGTGGCCGTGAACAGTGCTGACCCGAGGGTTTCATTGTTCACGTGATTTTGTTGTATGATTTTGTGTGGTTTAGGTAATTCAAAATGAATTGCTTGAGTGGTTAATTAGCCTATGTGAGCTAATTTTGGTGTTATTGATTGTGAATTGAATAACATGAATTATGTGAATTTAATTATGTTAATATATACATGAAAAATATATTAGAGTGAATATTTTGGAATTGGCGTAATGCGTTAAGTATGCAACGAACATACTAGAATATTAGGTGTGAGTGCATGACATGAAGAAAACAAAACGAAAATGTTTGTGAAAGGAATTTCGACAGAGAAGATTTTGGGAGAATTGTATTAGGAGATTGTCCAGCAATTCACGTCGGAGGGTATGGTGTTTTGAGGAGGGTTATCAACGAGATTCGCCTCGGAGGGAATTGTCAATAAATTTTACGAAGCTTCGGTAGTAAAAGTTTTCTAGAACAAAAACTTTTTGTTTAGCGTATTTTACTCGCATTTGGCTTAGACATGTGTGAGGAAGTCGGTGAGTACTCGAGACATGGGATTGGGCCTGTAGACATTCAAGTATAATCATGTATTTACTTGAGTGTGATTGTTTGCCATGACATGTGCACTTAGGTGGGGAGTAACCCACGTAGGAAGTGTACTGGGCTTTGCTCACCCTATCGAGGGATCACTATTTCGGGTACAAGGAGTGTACAGGAGGACGGCGCTCGCTAGAGGCCGCGTTTTAGAAGAAAGTCGAGTTGTGGCTTTGGTATTCGTTTTGTAGAACATGTATTGAAACTTTAAATTTTAATATATGTTTTGGTTAAAATTATTGTAATAACTCTTGAACTATTGACCACCCTGATTGATGTAATTTTGTGAGTATTGATGCATGAGCTCAAGTGGCCATTTTATTAGCATGGACCCGATGTGTGGTGGATTGTTAATTGTTGGGACAGGTTTGTACCTTGGGTAGAGCTACCTGTACAAATGAGACTCTACCCGATTTTACGTGGTGGTGTTGGATTGCAGGCATCCTGAGTATTCAGCGAGGTTGACGGGTTGTCAACGGACCCTCAGAAAATGGGGTGTCACACGCGAACCCATCTATTTGAAAAATAAACCAAAACCGAGATAAAAATCCAATTACAGTTAAACCAAACACGTCGCATTAAGAGCAAGGTGGGGCAGGAACCTAAAATAATCCACCCTGTTGCCATCCCTACCCAGTACCTAATGTTAAAAACAAACAACTTAATATTTAATGTTATTAAGTACTATTCAGCATTAAACTCAAAAAAAGTTATATTCAGCATTAAGTAAAAAATACAAACGCCACCTTAGTCTCTTCTTGTTAGAGCATCTCCAACAAGGCTATCTAAAATAGCTACTCAAAATATATTAAAATATTGTATTATCTATTTTAACTAACCACTTTTTTAAAGTCACTCCAACAACGCTATCTATTTTAGCTATCCATTTCAACTAACTTTAACTAACTTTCAATAATAAAATTTAAAATACTAATGAGAAAGCCATGTCATCACCATATTGATGACATCACGTGATGTGTTATACGCCATCAAATTTTAATTTTTTTAAATTTTTAAATTTTTTTAATATTTTTGTGTACTAATTTTTAAATTTTTTTATTTTTTTTTAATAACGATCATATTTACAGCGATACTTGAAATTCAAAATTTTAAATTTTGAATTTTCCAGCATAATATTTACAACGGTCATAGTTAACGGTCATATTTACAACGGTCATATTTCAACGGTGTATTTTGGATATTATGTATAAATGGGATCTTTCATCTCTTATTGCCATACACCTCAAATCTATTTATTGGCATTACACTCTTCTTTGTGTTTATGTTATGGCTCGTCATCACTGTAATAGAAGATGATTCTTATGTTGACTCCGATGTGGTGGAGATGGTAACGACTTGTCTTTATTGAAATAAGCTCAAACTCAATAGCGAGAAAGCTGGAATTGTACATCGTGGTTCCATTCAAGGTCATTCAGTTATTTTTCGCAATCGAGTTCAAGGACACGAGAGGCTGTATCGTGATTATTTTGTTGAACCGCCTATCTATCCCCCAAATTTATTTCGAAGAAGGTTTCGAATGAATCGAACCCTTTTCCTTCGTATTCTATTCATGGTGGAAAATTATGATCCATATTTTGTCAAACAAAAATTACGTTGGAGTTATGGGCTTGTCTTCCCTTCAAAGATGGCCGGCGCGCCATAAGGATAACTGCTTATGGAGTTACGGCGAATCTTTGGTGATGATTATGTGAGGATTGGCGAAAGCAACTACTGTCAGTTTAAAAAGATTTGTGAGGGCGGTAGTAGCAATTTTTTCCAATGAATATCTCAGGTCACCAAACAACGATGACATTGCTAGATTATTAGCAATGGGTACCAATCGTGGGTTTCCTGGGATGTTGGGTAGCATTGATTGTATGCATTGGAAATGGAAGAATTGTCCAACAGCATGGAAAGGTATGTATTCTGGTCACGTCCATGAACCAACAATTATTTTGGAAGCGGTCGCTTCATATGATCTGTGGATTTGGCATGCCTTTTTTGGGTTACCTGGATCTCATAATGATATCAACGTATTAGAACGTTCTTCTGTTTTTGCTCTCCTTTCGAAGGTCGAGGGCTCCTCCGGCTGATTTCTCGGTGAACGAGCTTGATTATACAATGAGGTATTACCTTGCGATGTTATATATCCAAAATGGGCGACATTTATTAAGTATTCATCTCCAGGCAATAAACAAATACATTTTGCAAAATCTCAAGAGTCAGCAAGAAAGGATGTTGAGCGAGCATTTGGAGTGCTCCAAGCACGATTTGCTATAGTGCGTGGACAGCAGATTTATGGAAACTTGAAGTGCTAAAAGATATTATGAAGGCATGCATAATATTGCATAACATGATTGTCGAGGATGAGCGGAACGCTAATGAGTTAGACTTTACTTATGATACAATGGATGAGAGTCCCACTGCTGTAGTCATACCTGAACGGAGTTCAGAACTACTTCAATTTATTAATACCCAACATTGTATTAGAGACAAAGAAATTCATTCCAAACTCCAAGCAGATCTAGTTGAGCATCAGTGGAATATGCATGGAAATTACTAGGCACTACTTAAGCAAATGTTATTACATTACTTGTACCATGATTACTACTATCTAAATTTGTTTGTCTATTAATAAAAAAGAATTACATCTTCTTTCCCAATATTTCCATTTGGCGGCGTTGATAATATTCAGCTTACGGGTGAGGCATGCAGCTGCAGTATCCATACGACATTGTCGATCTTCCTCTTTCATTTGCTCCATTTTCATTTTCTCTTTCTCTTGTAGTAGACGTTGCTCCTCGTGTAGTAGACGTTGTTGTTCTTGAAGATAACATTTTTCCATCATTTCAAATTTCTTCTCGTTCGCTACTTTTTTCTCTTCTGTAGTACAACAAATTAATTAGTTCAACATTTTTTGCATCACCTCCAGCTTCTTTGCTCTTGGATTTTCGAATTGGCTTTCTCGGCTTTCCTACCGGGTGAGATGCATTCTAAGGATCCATAGGGGCCCCATCGATATCACCCTACATTTACGGACTCGATTAATAGAAAACACATTTGCCAGGAGTAGCATTATGTTTTGATTTTGCTTGCTGGCAGAAATCCTCCATCCATTTGGTTGATACCTTAACTCATTCCAACAATGTTCAAGCCGGAAAAGAAGATTTATAGAGTTCATATGCAGTTCTTGGCATCCTGAATGCAATTTTTACAACAGCTCAGTACCATGTCTCATTTAAAGATAACTATTTTGTGGAAAATATTAACTCAAACCTTGTCTTTCTCTGTCAAACCACTTTGATTAAGTCTTTCTATACGTACCAAGCACCCTAAAATTGTTCTTGGCTTCATTTGGTGTCGACCAACGATTCATCGAAAATTTTTGACTACGAATAGGGCATGACTGGGTTTGTATTCGTGGAAGTACTCATAAACCCTTTGCCAGCGCAATGTAGATTTTGCTCATTTCCTTGCACAGCATCCAAACTAATATTAAGCCACGCCGAGACAATCATATAGTCTTCCTCTGATGTAAAATTGCCACCTCGTTGTTTTTTGGTGGTGGAGTCTACCTGAGGAGATATTGGTGAAGATTGACCTATAACCTCACCATCTAACTGTATTCCATCATGCATGAGATTGGTGAAGTACGCACCATGATGGATTGGATCCATGAGATGATGCCTATATTGTAAAAAACAATTGAACACAAGATTAGGGCACATACTTATAATTTTCAAGGAATTCAAGAAAGTTTCTAACAGACAGGACAACCCGCAAACCAAACGAGAAAAATAAGAATGAAGTATTAAAAAGAGTTGTAAAGCGATATTCATGCAACATTGATATTAAGACTTATATAATGTAGCATTTCCACCACTACTTGCACGATCTAAGGTAATTTCCTTTATTCATGCAACATTGACAGAAGTAGTATCCTTTTACCGTGGAGCTAAATGTTATCGAGTCAACCAAAACAAAACTAACTCAATTTATGAACTGTCAATTTCCTCAAAATGAGGCTGCATCATGCAGTGGGATGGATAAACAGGAGCCCTGAGAGGTCGGGTAGAGAACTTGGGAAAAACTTTTGGAAAGGGAAAACACAAAATAGAAAAACAGTCAACATTTTCATAAACAACTTTCAAAATTATAAGCTATTTTAAATTCCGTTTTAAACATGCAGAGGCTCTCTTATACTTCAATAAGAAATTATAAGCTATTATATTCACAACAATGGAATGACAAACAAGTGGATGAGAAGATTACATGAGATACAAAGTCATGTTCTCAAAGAAGGTATTAATTACATCAATCTGTTATCAAGAGATATGGCCACAGTATAAAACCTTAGTCTTCAATACGTAGGAAAAAGAACAGACTTGTGAACCAAACCTAAGAAGATAATTAAGTATATGAGTAATTCTCCACACAAATGTGCAGGGTTTTTTTCAATCAGAGATTCACAATGTATTTATCGAGTCAACAAAATCGAATCGAAAGAAAATATTTTCCAGAAGAAATTACCTGCAAAATTAAGGATTAAGAAGCTCTATCAGCAACAGAGAATGATAGATGGATAATTTAGTATCCTTGTGATAGATGGATAATTTAGTATCCTTGTGATAGGGTAAACAACGGGAGCACAGTGAGCATGGATTAGATCAGAAAGAGAGGAACTAAGAGCACAATGAAAACTAATCACCGAAAATGTAAGCTACCCTCATATAGAAAAACACTAATTCCACATTGATACAAAATTCAAATCCCAATTCCCAAAATGGCCTATGGGTCTTCCTCTAAATTGGGGGAGAGCGTCCATTAGCACCCACCATGATAGGATCTCAACATGTTCTTCAAAGAGCCACTGACATAGCGTGTTCATTACTAACACGGGTAGCACGCCTTCGGTAGTGTGGAAGTGGAAAGTCCATCTTTGGAAAATCCTCCCTAAATCTAAATCTGGCATGAATTTTCCGGAAGAAACGGGGGATTGAGAAGATGTGGGAAAATGAGTGTTTAGAGAAGGTAGAAAGGTGCAGAAAAGAAAAGAAAGCAAATTCGGTTTTGCCTGAAGACAAAGCGAGCAAACCAAAGCAAATCATAACTCAAATCAGGTTCTGCATTTCTCAGAAACAAAACAACAAACACCATACAGATCTAAACCATCATTTCCTCCACTCCTTCTTCCAAAATGAAATTCCACAAACGAGGCTCAGCTAGAAACAAAGGCGAAAAAAAAACAAGGAAGCAAGAGATGAAATTAACAATAAAAATATAAGCAGTCACGACAATAAGATTCTGGTCCGGACCAAGAAAAGCGATGATTCAAAAGAGATCAAAGACAATATTCGAGATCCATTAGAGTTGTTACCTTCAGAGAGATAGTAAATTGATGAAATGCTCATTGAGACCTTGGTGAGGAAAGAAAGAAGCTCAAGCTGGCAAGGTGGGAGAAGGGCTCGTCACATGTGGCGAGGGAAATGAAAGTTATGGTAAATAGCTAGCGGAATAACTAGCTTGTTGGAGGAGAATTTTAGACAAAAACTCTCTAAATTAGCTAAAAGTATGGGTTTACCGAGCCTGTTGGAGATGCTCTTAATAAAGAACCTTGAGTAAGTATAAGTTTAATGCAAAGAATATAGATGTGCATAGAAATATAAATAAATATTCTAAAAATAATATCGATGGTTCTTGATTGACAGGCACTAAGTTTCATTGGTTGTAACAACCTTACAGTGGACCATTAGAACCATGTCAACCTAAGGTGTAGTGATATTCAGCAACCAATGGTGTGGCTCCATTTTTTAACAACAACCTACTCACTAACCAATGTTAAAAAACAAACAACTTAATATTTAATATTATTAAGTACTATTCGGCATTAAGCTCAAAAAAAGTTCTATTCAGCATTAAGTAAAAAAAACAAACGTCACCTTAGTCTCCTCCTGTTAATAAAGAACCTTGTGTTAGTATAAGTTTAATGCAAAGAATATAGATGTGCATAGAAATATAAATAAATATTCTAAAAATAATATTGATGGTTCCTGATTGACAGGCCGCACTGAGTTTCATTGGTTGTAACAACCTTACAGTGAACCATTTGAACCATGTCAACCCCCTAAGGAGACATGTAGTGATATTCAACAGCAATGGTGTAACCATTTTCAACAACTTACTTACTACCTAATGTTAAAAAACAAACAACTTAATATTTAATGTTATTAAGTACTATTCGGCATTAAGCTCCAAAAAAGTTATATTCAGCATTAAGTAAAAAAAACAAACGTCACCTTTGTCTCCTCCTGTTAATAAGGAACCTTGTGTAAGTATAAGTTTAATGCAAAGAATATAGATGTGCATAGAAATATAAATAAATATTCTAAAAATAATATCGATGGTTCCTGATTGACAGGCACTGAGTTTCATTGGTTGTAACAACCTTACAGTGAACCATTTGAACCATGTCAACCCCCTAAGAAGACATGTAGTGATATTCAACAGCAATGGTGTAACCATTTTCAACAACAACCTAAAAGCCCCTGAAACAAGCCTTAACACGGATGTTAGACATGTCCTCAGCCAATGTCCAAATCCATCTCTGCAACATTCAAACTGGCATTAAGCTTTTCTTCTTCTTCTTCTTCATTTTTTTATATCACACATTTCTTCCTTTAGCAATTTGATCCTCAACTTTTATATGTTTTATATTTACTTCATTTCTTTTCTTTTTTTGGCAATAGATGTAGGTGGTAATTGTGTAACCATTTGTCCAAGCTCCTCTTTTATCAATATTAGTGACATAGCTTGCAGTCCTGGCCATGGCATAAGGTAGTCGCAGTAAAAGAATTCATGGATGAAGCCAATATCAATTGGGGGAGTGCTTTAAGGGCTTTTGTTACCGTTTTGAAAAAGTGTTCTCTGTTTCCCAAAACAAGGATAACAAAAGAAAATAAAGATAACACAATTTAGTTCAAGGTTTTTTTCTAAAAAGCATAGAAAACATATAAATATTGCAAGATAGCAATACTTGAGTTTGGAAAACATCCGGTATTTACAAAAATCATTCTCAAGAACAATTTTTAAAAACAAAAATCAAACTAGCCCTAATTTTCTTTGCTTTTTTTTCTCTCTAAAAATTGTTAAATGGTTCTCCCAGTGTTGGAAGCTTAGGGTTAGATGAAAGGATAGACAAAGGGGGAGAAATACAAGTAAGAGATTGTACTTTCACAAGAACTCACAATGGAGTGAGGATCAAGACATGGCAGGTACTGATTTTTCCAAGTCAAAACCATTACATGAAGCAAATAATTCTTAATTTATTTAGGTTGGGTTTTTTTCTCATAAAGGATGAAGGAAAGAAAAAATAATTAAGGAAAATGATTTTCTCACTTTTGATTATTCTATGAAAACTTTAAATAAATCAAATATAATTAAAATTGGTTAGAATTCATAATTTTCAAATCCCTCAATCTTCTTGTTCATGAATTAAAATAAATATATTAATTAAGTTTGAGAGTGTAAATAAAAATAATTTATTGACTTTTAACCTTGTTTTTATTTTCCTTCACTTTTATTTCCTTATGCTTTTCGCTCTATTTTCTTGTCTTCGCATTTCCCTCAAATTTTCCAAAAACCAAACATAGCCTTAAGGGATTAACTTCTTCTTTGGTTTTAATTTGTGTATGTAGGGAGGGTCTGGATATGCAGGAAAATAACGTTTGAGGGAATTACATTAAATGCAGCCCAAAACTCATCATCATCGATCAGAACTACTGTCTTCATAATATATGTCAACATTCAGTAAGATAAATGAATTTCATTTATTTAGATATTATGTGATAATGATTTTATAAGTGCTTTTTTTTTATAAATATTTGGTTAAATAAATCAACAATCCTAAATTTATTGAATCTAACATTCCATGTATTTTTTGAAAAATGACTCATTTTAGATAAAAAAAATTCTTCTTCTTTTCATATATTTACATTCTCTTAAAATGAGTTATTTTTACAAGAAAAAAAAAGGACATTTTGTTAAAATCAGGCAAAAAATGGATGGATAGTTAAATTTCATAAATTAGGTTTTCAAAAGGTCTTTTAATCAAATCACCAATTTTCTAATTTTCTAGTACTTGAAATTTTTTATCAAAAAAATATACTTTTTCTTTAAATTACTTAAAAATGTTAAAAACACAAAGAATGGCTTTTAATTGATTATATTTGACTTGTAGAAATATGTAAATAAATTTTGATTTATATATTTGTATGATGTTGAAATATAGAAATATATAAGGAAAGAGAACCCTTTATGGCATGTTTCAAGTGATAAAACTGTGGGGTAGGAAGGGGTTAAGGGAGATCCCAGTCCAAATCCTTGAAAGAATATAGTGTAATATGTAAAGTGAATAGATATCAAAAGTAATATTTTAAAAATTGGACCATACAGTAAATCGAAAAAGTTATCGATTTATGGTTTATTGGTTGAACCGGTAACATAATAAATATATAATTTATATTTTAATTAAATTAAAAATAATTTTAAAGATATGATTAATAATATTTAAGATATTATTTATTTCAATTTATATAAATTAATTAATATTTTAAAATTTATTAACAAAAATGTGTATAATATTAAATATAAACACATATTAAAAATGGAAGAAAAACTTGTTTATATAAATATAGATTAGCAATACCATATATAATTGTTTTTATTAAAGTTTTACACAATTGAAATTGTGGTGTTTTGGTATAGCGCCTTGTATCTCTAAACATGTGGTCCCGAATTCAAACTCAATCTTTGTTGCAAAATTTGAATTTAGTTTTGCACCTTTATTTCTCTCATATTACAATCCCGCTATACTTGTATTACCAACAAATAGCATGTGTGGGAGAGCCTTAAGGCTTGTCGTGCTGGCTCAATTGTGCCTTGTTTGGCACACCTATCCAAGCAAATTCATTAACCATTTTTTTAGAAATTTAAAACCTGACTGAACTTTTCGGTTCTTAACAAACCTCTCGATTTCGATCGGTGGTTTGAACGGTTTAGATTCGGTTGATAAGAAATCAGTCTTGTTAGCTCAATTGTGCATTGTTTGACACACCTATTCAAGCAAATTCATTGTCCAATTTTCTAGAAATTTAAAATTTGACTGAACCGTTCAGTTCTTAACAAACCGTCCTATTCGACCGACCGTTTGAACAGTTTAGATCCAGTTAATAAGAAACCGGTCCCCAAGCATGAATGGAACCGGGTGAGTGCGATCGATGATCCGTTCGGTTCGGCACAGCTGGCTCCGTCCCGTTTTAAAACTTTGATCAAAATAATAAATAAATAAAAGGAAAGAATAAAAAAGAAAGAAATAGTGCACAAAAATAAAGAGAAAAAAATAAAAAGAGGAATAAAAAATCATTGAAATATTTTATATCCTACTTCTAACTAATTTCACTTTTTCTAGTTATTTAGAATATAATATTTTGAAAATATATAAGTTTTCCAAATAATTTTCACTCTATTGATTTGCAAAATAATTTTCATTCTGTTTAGAATCAATTTATGGTGTCACTATCTTTGGTGTCATTTTGCAAAATAATGACACATTTTTACTTAAAATTTATAAAGGTGACACATAGTTAAAAAAGAAAAAAGATTTATGGTCTCATTTTTTGAAAAGTGATACCATATGAAATCAAAATTTTGAATTATGGTGTCATCATTGTTTATAGATACCACTTAAGTATGCTTTTATTAATAATGTTATTTTTTATTTTTTAAGTAATTATATTTGAAAAAATTGTTGGACTCTATATTATTTTAATGCATAGTATATACTATAAAATTGTTTTAAAATAAAACAATATTTTAGCACAGCTTTTAAATAGATAACTATTGTTAATAAAATTAAAAATTAAAAAAAACATTATCTTTTAAAAAATCATTTTGAAAATAAATTGGGAATAAATTATTGGTTGACAAGTTTGTTTAGATAATTCAAGATAAACTGATTTATTGGCTTTTCCTAAAATAATGCTATTCTTTTTTCTTTTCTTTTTTTTTTTACAAATTTTAATTAATAATATTAAGAAAGAAATTGTTGGACTATATTTATTGATGCTTAATAAATCCATTAAAATATTTAAAAATAAAAAACCAATTATTTTGTAAGTTTGTTTTAGATTAATATTTAGAAAATAAAATTTAAAAAAAAATTGATAAGTTTGTTCAAATAATTTAGAATATAAAGTGACTTAATTATCAACTTTAAAAAATTTTTCTTCTAACTAATTATATTTAGAAGAAAATTGTTCGGAACTATATACTTTGTTAAATACTTTTAAATCCTATAAAAGAATAAAATTGACTTAGTATCAACTTAAAAAATTGTTAGGGCTATATACTTGTTAAATACTTTAAATCCTATAAAATTCTTTCCAATTAAAATAATATTTTAGTTTTTTTTTAAAGGAATCATTAGATTTATAATTATTGGAAACTAAAAAAAAAAATTCTTTTGCATTAACCATTTGAAAATAATTTTGGAATAAATTAATCTTTTATTAGTTTGTTTAGATAATTCGAGAATAAAGTAATTTATTAATTTTCTTAAAATTCTTATACTTTCTAAATGCATAGCAAAAGTTATTTAAACATAAAAATATTTTTTATCATACATAAATAAATATTTTTAATAGTTAATGGAAAAAAAAATTATTTTTGGATTAGTCTAAGCATACGTTCACACCTTGTTTTTGCTTGCTTGGGTGTCACATTATTTATAAATTAGATACATTCAAAAAGTGGATTATGAAGTGCGGACTGACGCAAGTACAAGGTTTTTGAAATTTATAAAGAGCAAGTAAGTAGTTTTTTTTTAAAGTTTCTAAAAGGCTAACCATTGACTGAGCAATTTTTTTTAGTGCGCGGGATTTCTGAGGCATTTGTTGAGAGAAGATAGATATCTATCTTTTTTTTTTTATTAAGGAATCTTTTGTTTAATGATGTTACTGACACAATAGAAATGGTTAATGCTGCACAATTTAATTGCATGAAGGATCCTCAACTTTTTCAAAAGTTACTTGAAGATGCAGAAAAACCTTTATATCTAGATGCATAAAATATACAAAGTTGTTAGCATTGGTAAAACTTTACAACTTAAAAGCATGTTAAGGCTAGTCTGATAAAGGATTCTCAGAGTTGCTTCAGTTGCTTGAAGATGTGTCGTCATTGATTGATGAGATGTCATTATCCATGTATGAAGCTAATTAAAAAGACTTTGAATGCACTTGGTGGGATGGAGTATTAAAAAATCCATGCATGTCCTAATGATTGTTTTTTGTATAGAAACCAGTATAAGGATGCTATTACATGCCCAACTTGTGGAAAGTCAAGGTGGAAGATAAATATTGAGCGGGAGAAGATAAAAAATGGGGTTCCTGCAAAGGTTTTATGGTATTTCCCACCTATTCCTAGATTCAAGACGATGTTTCAATCCCCAAAACTGTTGAACATCTTGTGTGGCATGCTAAGGATAAAGAATATGATGGTAAACTATGCCACCCATCAAACTCCTTAGCAGGGAAACTAGTAGATCATACTTGGCTTGATTTTCTTTTGAGCCGAGAAATCTAAGACTAGCACTCTCGACGGATGGTATAAATCCTCATAAGTCTGAGTAGTAGACATAGTTGTTGGCATGTTATAGTGATCAAATACAACCTTCCTCCTTGGTTGTGCATGAAAAAGAAGTTTATGATGCTATCATTATTGATCTCAGGGCCAAGACAACCTGGCAAATATAGATGTGTTCTTGGCTCCATTGATTGATGACCTTAAAACTTTGTGAGAAAAATGAGTTGAGACTTATGATGCACACTTGTGTGAGATTTTTACTTTACAAGCCATCCTTTTATAGACAATTAATGATTTTCTTGTATATGGAAATTTGGCTGGTTGCATTGTGAAATGATATTTTTACATGTCCACTATGTGGTGAGGGAACATGTTCCCTAAGATTAAAGCATGGTAGCAAGATCTCGTACATGGGTCATCGATGATTTCTTCCTTATAATGGTTTTGGACCGTGGGGTATTGATCAGGAGGGAGAGGTCAAGGGTTAGAGGAGTTCAACCGGGGTTCTTAGGACCGGATAGACCAGTTATATAAAAATCAAAATATCTTTACTCTTATATAAAACTTAATTTTCATCGAACAATAAAATTAAAGGAATACATCAATACATATTAAAGAGATACATACAATACATAATCAAGTTCATACTTCATATAATAATAAAAATTAGGCAGTTAGCAAGTTACATTAAATTGGAGCATAGTCATCTCATGCCAAAAGCACTAAAGTGAGTCTTGAACATCACTTTGCGAATATCACTAGCTAGAATATCCACTCCTAAATCGTTTGTCATAAATTTTCAAAAATAACTCATTTTAACTTAAATAAATAAATACATATAACAAAATAAAATAACACACACAAATTTTTGAAAAATTGCAGCGAAACCAACAATGTTGAAAGTCTCATTAAGCATGGAGCTGGATTATTCGATTAATAATAGTATTCACTTCTTCATCACCAAAATCGAGGAATTTCTTCTTCAATGATCTCCAAATGTCGGTAGTATCAGTAAATCAATATCACGGGATCCTTAACTCTTGTTTTGGTAGTGAGTCCTTCAAAATAAAAAATAAAAAGATAAAAACATATTTAAATTTATAAAACAAGAAATCAACAAGTGTCATTTAAGCATAGAGTTTTTAATTTACCTATACTTGAGTCGCAGGTTATAATTGACATAAATCAGATCATTTAGTCTTTTGTGCTCGGCTTATTCCCTTATCTTTGTGTGAATCGTCGAATAAACTCCAATTTCTTTCATCGGATGATTAAAACACATTTGGCTGAATCTCCATATAGCCGGCTTTTGTAAATCTGAGCATCGGTGCCAAATAATCTCCACCATTCATCTACATGTAAATAATTCTAAACAATTATATTATCCTTATAAAATCAAATCTAATTAATTAGTAATATAAGCATAAAAATTACCAGGTTGAAGTGTTTTTGCAACAGTTAATGCTGATCGTCAGGCGAAACTCCCTTGGTCCTCTCGATATATCCTAACTTCTTTCATTGCTTGGACGCTATCACTACAAATACTTTATGTGTCAAGCAAATCAAGTAGGCTAGTCGTAGCTTCCATTGTGTCAACAAAATTATCCGCATATAAATCTGGATTGAGAAAATAAGAATTTGCACGGAGATTGCGACGTAAATTCTTATCCATCGATCATCAATAATTTTTTAATGTATGGTTGATAAAGATCCTTCTTATTCTCATGAAGGTCTCTTGCTATAGCCAACCTTGTCCGAAGCATACCTTGTAAAATATAAACATAATAAAAAATATAAAAATTCAATAATGAACATTAGTAATAAGTTAATAACCAAAATTAACAAACTAAAATTAATCAAGTATTTAACTATTTATAATAAAATAAATAATACCTTCCTCAAACGTAACCCAAAGAAGGTTTTTCATCGGGTCTGTCACGCAAGAACTACAAATTTGGAGTAACAACCTTCACTATCATCAAGCACTCATCCCAAAACTTGCGATCTAAAACAGAAGCAAGTCTCCCTTGTGTAGTTTCAGATAATTTATGCTCCATAAAAAACTTGCTACTTTCACTAGTGATGTTAGATTATATCGTGTTCACAGACTCTACGAGGGTGATAAAAGTTGTAAAGCAGGTTATACGGGCCTTCAATCTCCCTTCCATCCATGGGGACTTCCCTCAACCATGATAATATGACACCATGATTGGCCTGGCTTAGTTTACATGAGAAGCCTCTGAAATAGTGAACTCACATGTGACATGCTCTGGAATATATTTGAAATTAAATTCAAACAAATGAGCAGCACAAGAGGACAATAAATGTTACTATACTTCTCATTGTAGCTTACTTCCGGTAATTTATAAGCATTTGCATTGTCGATAACCATGTGCCACCACATTAGATGGCTCGGCCCATTCAACCACTTGAGAACATATGAAATAGTATGCATCTTTCACGGCGTCGGAGCATCAGCGGATTTTACAAATACCAAACCATTGGACAATACAAGAAAAGGTAATCAAGTCTGGCTGTCTTTGATCAGTTCGATATCACATATGGTGTGCATCCATTATCCCTCCGATTACTCGTACTTCTTGTAAGAAAATCCAATTATTTTTGCATTCTTCTAATAAATTGCCACTCATATCATGATGATGGTCCTCCCAAAATACGACACCAATACCAACAATTGCTTTTCTGACAGGTTTAAAGTACGGAGAAGTGTGGCATTAAAGGAATGCATCGTCATAAAACCATTTAGCAAGAGCTATATTAGCTCTATGCTTTGCACTCTTACTAGAAAATGCGGACTTGAGTGGATGGTTGAAGTGGTACTCTATCGTCTTCTCTTTCTCTTTCCCTTCTCCTTCTCTTTTCTTTTTCTTTATCTTGTTCTACCCTCTTTGACTCAGATTGCTCATATGTCTCTTCTTCGTCTTCGAGGCACCTCTTGCTCTTATGTTGCACTTCCTCCTCTTCAACATCATCAAATGCATCATTAAGTGTCTCCTTAAGGGCCTTCTTTTTCAATTCTCCTTGTTTAAGATAATCACAATTTCAATCCGCACACTCATTTGGAACACTTCTACGGGGATGATATTTTTAAGAATACAAGCCGAGATATATTTCATTCTATTGATCCCTCCACAGAGGATTTTACTTTGTATGCAAGTGTAGGTAGTCTTTCTATTTGGACCTCGAAGTCTAGAGAAGTGACCCATGACTGAATCCTCTTGCCACAAATGTTTGGTGTAGAAGCTACGAATGATCTGGAAGATTGAGAGTCATATTAGCCATTCCTATAACAACACCTGAGACATAATGTCAAATTAGGGACCAAATAAAGTCTAACATGAATTGTTTCATAATTCATCATCATGAGAACATTTTTTAGTACATGTTTGGATCCCGAGAAAGTTAAGAAAGAAAAGAAAAAAATACTAACATAAAAACTACATTTTGGGAAGAGACTCTCATTCTTTCTCGGATTTTGACTCATGTGAAATGAATCGAGGAATAAATATATGTACATATGAGGCATTTAATCCATGAGAACCAACTCAATCGAAGTCATATCTTTTACAATGATGGTCCTTAGAGCAAAAAGAAAAATTGATATTCCCAGACAAGTAAAAATAATTAAAGAATTAAGAAGCATTTAGAAAATAATTTGACATATAAATGAGGATTTGCAAAGTCAGCGGAGTTTGGTAAGGTTTATCGGTCCGCGGTTAAATCGAAACATGGACCAAAGAGGGCGCTCATCATATCTACGCTAAAAGAGTTAAATGAAGCAAATTTGAACTTTCTATGGAAGAAAAAAAGATAAATAGGAAGAAGTATCATCGGGAGCTTAAATAATAAATACTATGAATCATGGGCCCAGCATCCATCCTTGTTGCAGTTTTTTTCTCATCAAGTGATTGCGTTACTCGAAAGAAAAACCAGCAAACAGAGTCAAGCCAAAGCCTCTTAGAAAAAGCTGCGGCGGAAGGCGGCGGTTGAACAGAGGATAAGTGCGGTGGTCGCGCGGAGGAGAGATTGGCTGCGGCGGTGGACGATGGCGTGATCGACGTCGATGGTGGACGGTGGCGTGATCGGCGGCGATGGTGGACGGTGGCGTGATCGGCGTTAGGTTAGAGCTGAGTACACTTCTTTGGCACTTCTTGCTCGAAGGAGAAGCGGAAAACCAAAAGTAGCGAAAACTTTTTCCAAATTTCATGTTTTGATTTTTATTTTAATTAAAAATCAATTAAAAACAAAAGTGAGCTTAGAGGCTAACTTCCGGAACCGGGTCATCGGGTTGATTCGACCGGCAATGACGGAGTTTATCCGGGTTTGCAATTGTATCGGGTTTTCGGTTGGAATGGGCCGGTCTGATCCCGGTGCTCGGTTTTTGGTTGGACGTAGGAGCGATCAGGTTTAACAACCTTGCTTATAACCATCCCTATCGGAGACAAAGGAAGGCATTCAATGGTGAACAAGATTTGAGAATACCTCCAAAAAATTTAAGTGGGGAAGAAATATTTGAAAAAGTCGATTCAATTCCTATTTCATGTGGGAAAATGAAGGCAAAATCTCTTGTATTTGATGTAAATAAAACTTGTTGGAAAAAGAAGGACATATTTTTTTAGTTAGAATATTGGAAATATCTTCATATCCGTCACAACTTTGATGTTGTGCATATTGAGAAAAATGCTTGTGAGCTTATTATTGGTACTTTACTCAACATCCTAGGGAAAACAAATAATGGACATAATGCTCAACTTGACCTAGTTGAAATGAGTTTAAGATCTGAACTTTCCCTAATAGTTGACTTGAAGCAAACCTACCTTCCCCCTGCATGTTATTCACTATCCAAAAATGAGAAGAAATTGGTATGTCAAACATTGTCTAATTTGAAAATTTTGAAGTTATTACTTAAGCACCTTTAAAAATCTTGTTCTTGGAATAGTGAATTTATTTGGTCTAAATCCATGACTATTGCTTCATCTATTTCGGTAATGCGAAATTATTTCAATGTAGGAACTAATGTCATTGAGCATTATATTATTGTGGGAGTCCACAGGTCATTTCAGGGATTGAACATTGTGAATCATAAGGTTGCTATCGATAGATATTATGAATTAAAATGTGTGGAAAATCGAGGTTGTGATTGATTGGTTGATAACCAATTAGCAACTATTTGCTCAGAAGGAAGTGAATAAATGGATCAACGGGTTCATCCCCAGGCCTAATCTTTACCCACTTGCCACAATCTCATCAACAATATTCAGTGAATGGTCTTAAACGGAAGATATAACATTAGCTTTTATATCAGGCCAAAAAAGAACGTTGGCGATAACAAACACTTGTTGAGGCAATTTTCTTGAACTCCCAATACATTTGAGATCAAGGAATATGTATCAAGTCTCTGTTCAAACGTTGTCAAGAAGATGCCAAACTAAGGTTTTATAAGAGTTTTCGCAAGTGTTTAGTATCATACAATCCCATTGAAGCACAAAAGAGGAATTGAGGGCTGTGTGAAGGAGGTGAGGTTCAGATGGAACCCTATCATAGAGGTTTAGAACTCCATTAAAACTGAGAGTCGATTCCTTGATTACTAGAACACTAATCGTAAATGTGACTTGAGAAATAACACTTCAATTGCAAGGTTGGGATATCAAAAACACAGAATCTCTTAAAGAATACCAAGTTATAGAAACCAGGCGAAGATTCTAGTGATTAAAACTCATAATCAAAAAACTAAGTACTACCTCTATGAACCTGAAAATTGAAAAACACCCCAAAATTCAAGACCAAACCCTAGAATCAATCACTTAACTCTCTTTTGCCTCAAAATGGGCTTAAATACAATCATATTTATTGATCTCAAAGTGGTGGTCAAAGGCAGGCGTGCCACGTAGATTGAGAGTCTGCTCAAAGTCCATGAAAATAGCATGTGGTATCGGTACCGGTAAGTGTGGTCTGCATTGCCAAAGATACTGTGTACTCCACAGTACTTGAGATCTTTGGGAGTACCACTGTTTTGGTACCAAATACCATGCCCTCTATATTGCTCCTCATTTGCCCAGCACTAGGGGCCTCTCGACAGTGGCTATAATCGACAGCGATGATCTACATTTATTCTCTGGAACCAGCGCTCTGTGCACAGGACTCGAGAAAAACCTACACTGCATAAAAACGCTAGAATGGTCAAAAGCTCTATTCTACACAAAATAAGAGAGCAAAACATGAAATTTGGGGAGAAACCCAAAACCACATAAAATATCACACTTATTATCAGCACCCCCAACCTACATCTTGTAGTCTAGCAAGATTGGAACATAACAACCTAATCATTCTGAGGTTCAACAAAATGTGCTAAGGTGCAGTTAGGCATTACAAGTTTCCCAAAAGGGAAAAAATGAACATAGTACTAGAACCTGACAAAGTATGCAACCACCTAAACTTAATGACTACCACAGTCCCAAAGTAATGGACAAAATAACAAACTGTTACAAAATAGAGATTCTCATATAAGGGACCATGGATCTGAAATAAGGCTGCAATGAAATCATCAAACTGAAATGAACTTCATTATAACTGCAAACATTTTACCATAACCGAGCAAACTAACATACATAGAAGTCAAGGAACATCCTACATAACTAAAATCAAAAAAGGTCTTTCGAACTGTAACTGACCATGGGCTACACAAATAAGGTTACAAAACAAGAAATATGTGTTGTTTGGTGTGAACATGTTTGAGGGTCTACCCAATTACTGCTTCCACCATTCAACCGAAATACTCTATACTCTTTATTATATCTCTCCGAGGAGAATGCATCTTCATCTACACAGTCATCCAGCTCATCGGAATCCCCTTCCAAATTAGGAGGAGGATCATCTTTAACAACAAGCTCTCCTCGTAGGATGTGACTCTCAAGCCTAGAAAGCCTGTGATCCAGTTGCTTCTGCTTCCTCAGGATGCATTTGAACCATCATTTGAAAAATTTTAGGATTATGAAAATGAAGCTTAATTAGAATTGATGTCACAACTGAAATACGAATGAGGCCAAATTGCTCAGCTTCCCTCAAAGATGATTTAGTTGAAAATGCCCTTAAAAATCAATTTTTATTGTTTGAGGACAAACAAATAGCCTTTTCTTTGCTTAAGGATAAGAAAAACTTTAAGTTTGGGGGAGTTTGTTGAGTCTAAAACTTATCTATTTTTAAGCCCATTTTTCAAGTATATTTCAAGCTTAAAAATCTTATTTAATATAAAATTATGGAATTTTCCCTCAAATTTATGTTTTGCAGAAATTTGAAGAAAATAACAAAAAAGTAGCAAAAACAGAAAAAAGTAAGGCAAAGGTAGCAATGTCGCAATACTAGAAGAACAGTATACATGACATCATATGAAGTGTTATGCACAGTTAGCACTTGATAATAGCATTTATCATAGCGACATTAGTTAGAAATAGATATATCATAATTCTCAGTAATAGCAACATTCCTAACATCAACGGCGACATCGACCCAGAGGCTTGAACACTAGAGATCTAAACATCCAATATTGCAACATCAAATCAAAGCAGCCAAGGTGATGAGACTAACTCAATGTCAAACATCATTGCAGCAATGTCACGACATTAGCCATGACATTGACAAGACCTCGGGAGCATCAAGTGTTCAATCATAGCGACATCACGTGATAATAGCGACATCATATGATAATAGTGACATCCAAATTATAAACACTTAGAACATCTAAGATGCAGTAATGTGACCTCGGATCAACGTGTCACAACATAAAATCAAGGCATTCAAGGTGGAAGTTAACTAACCAATGTCACGATATCAGGTTAGTAATGTCACGACATCAACTGAAATGATCAGAATTGCAGATGCAATGTCGGGACATCAGCACGACACCAAAGTTCGATCCTGATCAGCCCGATATCCACGACACCATAATCAACTCAAAACATAGCAGTTTCTAATATACGATGATATTTGACAGTATATTATTTCTGGCAAATGCTGAATGAGATTTTCTTGGGCTTTTCGAATGTCGTAATTGTCGCCTCGTTTCTTGGGAGTAATAGAAAGCTTCAATGATATCAGTTTTGAGCTTTTGGAAGAGTTGAAGTCTCATTGTATATATTTTTCTTTTAAATTTTCTTTTTATTTTAAGTTTGTTTCTGGATTTGGTTATCTTATTAGAGTAGTGATATGAACTGAGATTCCGAGTTGGATGAATGTAATTCAAGCTTCTATTTTTGTCTAAACTTCTTAAGATGCAGAATTTTCTGGAATTCATTTTCTTCCATTTGATTACAATCTCAATGAATTTGTTTGATCATGTAATCATAGTCATATGTGATCAGTTTGAAAGATGACTCCCTAAGGAAGAATCATTTGGATTATTGATTATTTTTATTTTAATGTTGTTTTAGACATGAAAGAATTGGGTGATTTAGCGGTATTACTCCTGCATTCAGTTATAAATATCATTATTTATTCAGAAAGGTTGTATCATTGCTCTAATTCTAAAGTGTCTCTCAGTGACTGAGAGATTGATACACAGAAGCAAAAAAAGTGACTCCTTCAAAGATATTACCCTTAATATTATTTGAACTATGCACTCTTTAGATCACTCATTTTGTAAATATTGATGATCTATATCTGTTCAAGGTTTCCTCTAGCGTGATAGCAAGGGTGTGTTCTGGGAGCATATGATCCTGCGATCTAACAACAGTTTAATTTGGGAGTTTCACCTCAATTGAGAGGAATAATCTCAACCCTGTGTTAGGTGAGATTATAATCAAGGGGAAAGGGAATTCTTGTCTAATTGATGGTTGAGGTACTAATTATTTTGAAGAGGGATTGCATTATCCTGTCTATAGGGGCAAGAAATTTCTAATCCTAAGATATGGTTGTGAAGTACTGAGAAGGAAAAACAGTCAGATCATAAAGAGGATCAATTCTTCTATTAACATTGAGTGTTATAAAGATAGAAATTAATGATAATTTGGAAGTAAATGTGTGGTGGAGAAATCCATTGTTCACTAATTTTCTCTTGGACAATTCTAATGTTCATGTCCCATACTTTATATTTTATTTGCGGAAACTTTTCAGTGATGATTCCACAACCATTGTTTCTTTCCCAAATGTCTTCAGTCAGTGAACTCTCTAATCATGTATTTTCAGAATTTTCATTTCTTGTTAATTCCTTTAGAAAGTTAAATCTATCATGGGCATTGAGGTTCAAATGTAGTGATTATCCTAAATGTAAGGTATTAATCTTCATTTTCTAATCTACTTCTGTGGGAATGATATCAGTTTGATCACTTTTATTACTTGTATGACCTATAAACTACAGTGTTTAGACCAAACAATTTAATTAGAGAAAATTTTTTACCTACCTGTAAAAAAGATTATATATATTGAGTTCAAATCAAGTTTTTGGCATACTTCTTTGGGGGAGTTAATAATCTAAGGTGGAGTGTTAAGAATTAGTCTTTTTCCGTCTACTCTTAAAAATCGAGTCAAACAGTTTATGACAGAGGTATATTCAATCCCCAGCAGTTATGCCAAGTGGAACTACTCAATATGATGTAAATACTGTTTTTGATGTATCATAAATGTTTATGTAATTAAACTGTTTTCAATTAAATCCTTCCTAGATCTGCAGTCATCTGAGTAATAAGCAGGCCACAAGATCTATATATTCTAAAGAATCAAATAGAAATTTAAGATCCTTCTACTATTTCTTTCAAGAAATGCCCTATTTGAACCACTAATTTCCATAATAGATTTAACTAACACTACAAATGGAATAAAATTTCACAGTCTAATATTAACAATGAAAAGGAAAATAAAATAGAAGATTAGAAAGTTATTGAGTTAATAACCTCTTAGGCTGGATCAATGTTATATCAATGTATATTAAAGTTTTGGAATAATCTGTATGAGTTTTGAATTCGATATCGAGAGCAAAATATTATATTGGAATACCTCTTGACTACATATTTCACCATTTAAAACACCATATTCCTATTAATCGATGGGACTAAATGGCTACTTTTAGGATTTGATCATCTTTGCAGATCTATTTGCTTTTCTAACAGTACTTTAAAGCACATTTATAGCCAGTAGGAGACTACTTCCCCATCGGCAGGTAACACACGCCTCCTTCAATTGCATTGGCATGATGCGCAATTCTTTAAAATACTCTATCTCCCTTGATTAGATCTTTGCTAACATAGGATCAGAAACATTATTCAAATTTAAGATAAACACTAAACATTAAGCGTAATTCAATGGATGTGCCTACCTCGGAAACATACGCTATCACAAGGAACCTTGAAGTCGAGAGGTTATAGCAAACACTAGTAAGATTTATACGAGTATTAGGATTCGTGGATCTAGAAAATATCAATTAACCTTTGCATAAGTTACTAACTATGTTCAGACTCCTCATCTCTCTGTGTCCACTCGAGAGGGCTTCTAGAAATCGAACATAGACCGGGTTCATCTTGATATCAAGAATAGTTCATCACAGAACACAACTAATTAAAATCAGTCAAAATTAAGTACAACATTCATTTTAATACCACAAAATTGATATTAAACATCATCCACTTGTGAAACTTAGCCTTCATATATAGATCATAATCATAGTATTATGATTGATCGAAAAAATTCATTGAAATTGTAATTAAAAGCTGAATAAAATGAATCATAAAATTTCCAAGTTTCCTCCAAGTTCGAAACATAAATGAAGCTTGATTTCTGATTATTTAGCTCTAAATCATGACTCAAATCACTACTAAAATCTAAACGAATAAGAAAAATAAATCAAAGGAAATAAAATAAAATAAAATAAAATATATACAAGGGAGACTTCAGCTCCTCCCAAATGTTCAAAGTTCTCTGAAGGATCAAGCAGGCGAAAGCCCACCTGCCTCTACAAGGGTAGCTACTTAACATAGGTTACGAAATGTTGGGCCATAATTCTAGGCTGTAATTGTGGATTTCAATGCAAGCCCAGTTGATGTCTTCGTCGCGACAAAGTTGGTCTATGTCGAGACATTTCCGCTTACTTGTGTGTCTTCAGGCTTTGTCGTGGCCTTATCGCGACATTGGCTTTGTCTATGCAGCTTTTAGCCTTTGACATTTCATTGTCACAACAAACTTACGAAATGTCGTGACATCCATGTAGCTTTTATGTTTCCATTCTTTGTTGTGAGTTTGTCACAACAATACTGACTAACATTCTTCTTGAGTGATTGTCGCGACAAACTTTTCAAATGTCGCAACAAGGTTTCAGTATATGCCTCAAATCTCTTCTCCACGACAATGAAAGGAATATCGTGACAATGTTCTTTACCCTCTCCTCAAATTGTGTTGTGACATACTTTGGAAATGTCGCCACAAAGTCTAGCTGACTTCTTCTCATAATTGTCATGACAAGGTTTTCTAAGTCGCGACAATATTTCCTTGCCTTACACTATTGATTTCTGGAATTTTTGTCGTGACATGAATCTTTTGTCGCAACAAACTCTTAGTGAACTCTGGTATGCTTGTGTCGCAACAATCTTTTCTATGTCGCGACATTCGTCCTTCAGTTTGCCCTTCATTGTGTCGCGACAAAGACTCTGTATGTCACGACAAACTCTTTTCAGTTTTACCTTTAGTTGTGTCATGACAAAGAATTTGTATGTCGCGACATTGGTAAGTGTTTCTTCATGATTTATGCTTATCTTCTATCACGACATCTTTTCATTGGTGCAACAATGTTTTTCTGTCATTTGCCTTATTCTTTGTCGCGATAGAGCAATCAAATTATAAGACGTGCTTTTGGCTCTTACGCATGGCGGGTTTGACATACCTTTAGAGATGTCACAACCAAACCTCTTTACGCTCTTCTGTTGTATCGCGTATGGTTATGAATTGTTGCAACATTTGCAACTATGCTGGCAATCTTCTTATACTGTTTACCATGAGATTTGATTATTGCGACAAACTTCTCTTGGCTATCTTAAACGATTGTCGCGACATATTTCAGAAATGTCATGACATTCTTCATTTTTCTGCCTTAGCCATTTTTGCTGGTTTTTGCTTCTTTTCTTTAATTTCCTGCAAAACATAAATCTGGGTGAAGATTCCATAATTTCACATTAAATTGAACTGTTAAGCCTTAAATATGCTTAAAAAATGGTCTTAAAAATAGATGAGTTTTGGACTCATCAAACTCCCCCAAACTTAAAGTTTTGCTTGTCCCCAAGCAAAGAAAATAATTTTTACTGTCCTTAAGCAATTAAGCTTGTTAAGGCCATTTTTGTTCTGCAACAGACATCTTTTTCCTTTAAATCCAACAAATCAGTTTAAAAAACAAGATAGTTGTAATATTACTTTTGAACAAGTTTTAAATCCAGAATGAAGAAGATTTTCAATTAAGTTCACTAAACAAACAAATAATTCATATGGTGTAAAAAATTCAATTATTTACCCTAGATTAGTGAGTGTGTGATGGTCTTCCCCCTTTATCAATCTGGCAAATTAATTAATCTTATGAGATACTAATCTATTAGCAAACTTCTCTATGATTTTTCTAAAGTCTCATAGGCTTTTTGGTCATATTAATCTCTCCGCTAATATGGGGCTAACTAGCCAAGATCAAATAGATGACAGAGATGCAGAGAAGGGTTGATAGTTAATTGAACATTTGGGCTCAAGTTTATCCTATTTTGCATGTACTTTACCGACACTTTGCCTTCATTTTCTCATCCCTTTATTTTCTATTCAACTCACTTTTCAAAGCACCCCCAGGCAATTAGGTGCATCTTTTGCATCCCTTTCCATTGTGGCTTTTTCTTGCTCCACTTTCAGAATTCACATTCAATTGTTGCTATTTATAATCTTTTGCACTTTTCTTCCTAATAAGGTTTATGGAATGGTGCAATGTTTTACCTTTTTAAGCTTTCTACCACCCTTAGAGAGCTTTGGGTTAAAAACTCCCATACCAATTGGCATTAGGGTACTATGTATTTAAACACCCCTAAGAACTTAATTGCTCAAGGGAGGAAGGCTAACAAGACAAAACTCATTCCACCTTGATACTTTTGTTTTTCAGCTTCTTAAACTTACGTTGTCCACCTTCTTTAGTACATCTCCACTCAATTGACCCACTTTTCACATCCTTAATTCTCATCCTTATTTTCTCTCTACAAAAAATTACTCCCCCAAATTTGTCCTCTTAAATCATTTCTTTGCACTCATTCTGCAAATTGGGCAAACATAGGGTTCTTTAATGAAGGATTAGCTTTCAAGAAAGATTAAGGTTATGTTATATGGCTTTGATGATGAAATTGGCAATGAGGCTCAAACAAGGTACTAATGTGTATGCATATGTGCATATTGAAATGTAGGTTTTTGAAAGGCTCAAACTTTTCGAGGATGACCTAAATCATTTATTGTTAGTTGTGTTGTCTAGGATTTCGCCTCGAATAATAATCTAACAAGTTCTAGGACTATGGGGAGATTAAAACTATGATGGATCTCAAAAGATGTCCCTAATCTCAGCACAATTAGTTGTAGAGGTACTTTTGACCATGTGCATGTTTTCAGGATTCATAATAACTAAACTGTTTACAAAAATAGAATTATAAGTCTTATTTGTTTCATTATTTGTTTAAATCTTACTGAGTCTTTAAATTCAACTTATTCATTAATAATATCACAACTTCCAATTTTCAGTTAAGCTCATCCTAATCCAATTTCATCTAACAATTTTCCTTATTTGTTTCTAAACATGTTGTTGTTCTATATCAACATTTAGAAGTTCATTTTGATTCATCAATCCATATCAACCTAATCATCATAACATAAACAACTTAACAATCACCATTCAATTTCAACCAAACATTCTAACTCAAAATATTCATTATTCAGAATATGAACCAAAAATGTAAAAATTTTAATACAAGGCATAATTTCCCAAATCATCAAAAGATTTCTCAATTCATCTTAAATGATTCTAAAGAGAGTTTAGTCAAAAAATTTCATACAAGAACAATCTTGGTGAGTATCTTATAGGGGCAAGGTGTATCTCCAGAATTACTTAGGTAAAAGGTATGAGTGCATCACATCCTTAGGCACTATGGTATAGTGCAATATTTGGATGTTTAATGAAGTGGCACTTTCTTCTTGCGACAACGTCTTCATATTTAATCTAAGATTTCAACATTCCCCTTTATGAGCTCATGTTGCCTCTTGTTTATTGATTCCAATGGACACCTGTTGTTGATCAATTCCTGAATTGTGAGCCTCAAGATATCCTTGCAATGTTGCAAACTGTTCAACCATCCTATATCTCTTGACTCTAGAGCGGTTTTTCATGCTGATCTCTAGCTTCCAACTTTGCATAGATTGAATTCTACGCTTCCTAACTCTTCCCTAGAAAACTACATCTCTAACTGGCTCTTATCTCCACATTGCATCACATCTTCTATCTCCCTCTTTCCGCTTGAGTCTCTTGTCCACAATTACCTCTTCCAGGTACTAGTCTTTCTTTCTTAGTTCTACATCCAGATATTCATCTCTGAGCTGCAGTTGAGCTTTTGATTTATCATCTTTTTCCTTCATCCTTTGCTCCATTCTAACCAACATAACCATGATATCTGCATTGTTGCTTTGCTGCCTAAAGCTTCTAGCTGGCTCTTAGTGATATTTCTGACATCTGAGATAGATTCGAGTTAATCATATTCCTCTTGCCTCTCTTCTCTTTCTTTTGCTAGCTTGCTCATTCTTCCTTCCATCTCTATATATTCTGTTCAATTTGTGCATCTTTTTCTATCCTTGATAAATTTTTAGTTATGCCGGTAAGTGTCATAGGAGGATCACAGGACCTTCTTTCTTCTTCGAAGTGCCTTTCACCCCTCCTAGTATACACAATCTAGTGATGGCTGCTGGGTGTGGAATCAAGCCTTTGTATTTGCTGTTGTAGTAGTTCATAATCGACTTCTAGATGATCTTTCCTACATTCAGTTTATATCCCTTTAGAATGGCATACAAAAGTAATGCCTCTTCCTTTCTCACTTAGTCTTCAAGGTGTTTTTAAATCTGGCCAGGCAGGGAGTAAACCATACTTTTAGCTGTAGTCAATGATCCTCTTAAAGTAGTTCATAGGGTTCTTCTTTATTGAATTCACTCACACTCATTCCGTGAGAAACCAGCTATTTTCTAGTGGTCCTGATCATGGCGACTTCTTGAACTTAGATCCATCCTTCTACTCTTTCAGATTGTATGTCTTGTTAATCTCCTCATTGTCAAAGGAGATCCATTTTCCTTTGACATAGCACATTCTCTCTTTGTTCCCAACCAAGTTTGCAAAAATTCTCCTCTTTTGCAACAAACCCGGTTGGTTTGTGCCATATAATGCTTCGACTGTCTTCTGAATCCACCTCTCTAAATGGTGATATAGGCTTATTAAAACCTCTTTCCCAGATGAAATCCTTACTGCGGCAATGTTTGACCCACGTAACAAGTACTCTCTAAAACAAATCATCTACTTCCACGTCTTCCCTTTGCTTTGTTTCTTCCTCATCTGCATTTCTTTTCCTTTTTACGCTTTTCTTTAACATTTGCGATGAGCTTAAGAGTCTTATTTTTAGTCCATTTTTATATTGAATTTTAATGTAAAAGGAATAGTAGATGCGAAATATGATCAAACTCACCAAATTTGTTATTCTGGAAGTATAAAGAAAGAAAATTGTGGGGAAAATGCGTGGCGCGGAGTAAAATGCGAGAAAATATGAGGCGGCGAAAAAAGCGGCTAACTAATGTGCGAGTTTTGGGGTTTACCTGATCCGAGTTATGAGAGTCGCGACATCAGGAGAATTAAAGGAAATTTGATGTAGGTCGCTGACGGGGATCTAGATAAGCGGTAGGATTGACGAAACGCAAAGTGATGTCAGCGACAACATACGTAATGTCGCGACAAGGGACGATGTCGCGACGGGGATGGAGGTGTGTTAATGAGAGATGCGACTTGAAGCTATGACATCATTTGGAAGGATAGTGATTAAGCGAAAACATTGTCGCGACGGTTTGAAGTCGCTGACGAGAAAGCAACAAGTGAGGCCTCAGGCATAAGGCTGATGTCGCGAAGAATCGAGTCGCGGTGACATGGACTTCTTTCCGGGTTGAAAATTTGTAAGAATTGGCACATTGTCGCGACGTGAAGATTGATAACCGGCGACATGGAACTGATTAAACCTCCGAGACTAAAGGCGATGTCGGAGCAAGTCGATGTCCGCGACACTCGAAGGACCAGTTCAAGGCGCGAGCCATGCGTGATAACATGACAAGATATTGATAATATCAGCGACATCGAGCGGCTGATTGAGACACGTGGGATCATGAGGCGTCTTCAGCGACAAAGGGATTGATGTCACGTCAAGAGCAATCAATGACTTAATAAGTTCTTAGGCGTGTAGCGACAACAAAACACAACCAATTGAAAGATACAAGTGGCGACAAGATTGAAGCGTCGCGGTGGATGATTGATGTCAGCCAATGGGTTGTTGTTGCGACGCCAGCTTCGGTTGGAAATTTACAAGAATAGGAGATGTTGTGGCGTGCTTGATTAGTGTCGCGACATCGCGAAACCCGATTAAACCTGCGGATCCTTAAGGCGATGTGGCGACCAAAGAGATTGGCGTCGCGACACCGAAGATAAAGTTGAATCTTTGCGAAGGGCGAAATTTGAAATTCGCGGCGTGAGATTGATTTGCGACACCGGGAATACCGATTGAAGGCTGCGGAATATTGAGCGAAGTCGCGACAAGATGCGATGTTCTGCGACATCGGGAGAGACCAATTAAAACACTGCAAAAGCGCCAAGGCGAGGTCGCGGCGTGAGATCGGCCATGACATCAAAAATCATCGATTAAGAGCCTGCGAGGGCATGAAGTGATGTCGCGACAAGGAAGTTGATGTCGCGTTCGGGGGCGTTGCCTAAGTTGAAGAAGTGCGAGAGAAGACTTAAGCTGATGTCGCGACGTGAGATCGATGTTGCGACATGGATGATGTCGCAACAAGGGAGTTGAAGTCGCGACCTGAACATTAACATGGGCTGACCCACTTGGAAATCATAAAGCGCATTGGGGATTAGGGCCCGGTGAAACCACATCATCTGTGGCTTCTGACTCATAAAAGTAGCTTGGCGACACGAACGAGAGATGCAGGTAGGCTGAAGAGCTCATACTGCTATTTTCTTTTAGTTTTCTTTTCTTTTCTTTTCTTTTCTTATCTGTAACGATGTTGATAGTTAGAGATTAGATTAGATTATCGTTTTAGTTTTAGTTTTTCTTTTCGGAATTGGATGTTATGTTTTTGAAGCCGAGAAAGGCGAATGCGAATTAGTTCTTTTCAAATTACTACAGATGTTTGAAGTTCGGACAATTTACGGAATTAATTCGAGTTCCATTCTTGATTATTCTTATGATCAGAGGAATGTTGTAGGGTGTAATTCGATAATTGAGATTGACTTCCATGTCTGAATCTATTGTCGAAATTATCTTTCTGTAGTGGTTCCCGACAAATTAGCAATTTCGGTTTATGAATTTACTTTCGGTTATGGGTTTAACGTTTTTTTATCGAATATCAATTTCTTATACCCGTTTTAAATTGTTTCATTGCTCGATTTCAAGGAGGTCCTCAGGTGACACGAGAGAAGACATTCACAGGAGTTATGAACATTTTCTTTTTGGTATGTGCTTTGCTATTAGTGATCTATTAGGCTTTTGTAAAGTTTACTTGGATTGATCTCTTCTCACTTGAAATCAAGAATGAGTTGAGCGAGTTATCAATTTAAACAAACGAGTTCACCTCGGTCGGATAGTGAGGCCAATCGAGTGTTACGTGAGGATCTAATCAAGGAGAGGGTGATCTATTCTAATTTTGAGGAAGAGTACCCGAGGAAGTTGTATATCGCAGCAACCGATATGGATCTCAGTTTCTGATCCATAAAATGGGTATGAAGTATTGCAAAAGAAAAATACCCAGATATAGGAAGTCCTTTTTAAAAGTAGTTATCTCATTCCCTGTATTCGAGAGGATCAGTTAAAAATTAGATAATGAAATGTGTAGTGTGGAGAGATCCAGTTGTACTGCTAAACGCCTTGGACAAATTTTAAAACCTGAAATACACAAGCAAATTTATCAGTGTTAACTACGAGATTAAATATTCACCAATAGTAGTGAGCCTTAATGTGTATACAAGATGATTTAATATTTCCATTTAGTTTCTTCATTATTCTTTATTCTTTAGATTCTAGAATATTTGATTTTCCAATTTTTATATGCTTGTATATTTGACAGCTTCTTAAGTTGGATAACAATGTCATGTTATAGTCCAAATAGTATGGAGCTTGGTAGTGGGAGTGGATTGATTCTAGAATTCTTGAAGGATGCAATGGGATCGATATACCGTTTTTCAATCCAATTTATTGCCCAATGGGCACGTGGCCTTGCGCGGGGAAATTTGGGCCAAAACCCGAGGTGAAAATGATTTACTCTTGTACATGTGTTTTGAATACGGTCAGCCGAGTTTTATGGCGCCGTTCGCGAGGATTGGAAACCGATAGTCTTTTTGGCGATAGTGTTATAGAATTGCCATGTCTTTTTGGTCTAGTCAACAAGTTTTATGGCGCCGTTGCCGGGGATTAGACAATAGTCTTTTGGCGATAGTGTTATAAATTTGTACTTGTCTTTTGGTCCAGTCAACAAGTTTTATGGCGCCGTTGCCGGGGATTGAAAGAATTTAGTAAATCAATATTCAGACGAAATAAGGAAATACTAATTTGGACATTTTGAAGAAAAAGAACAAAAATAGCTTTTAGTAATTTAGTTATTTTTAGCCACTAACCTTTAACAAACCATAGTAGAAAATATTTATTGACCAAACTAATCCTATTAATGTAAGTGTGTTTTGATTTCGAGATAAAGTTTAATGCACAGGAAAGCGGAACAACGATACGATTCAGCCAGGACAGAATTAGAGGACACTCGGAAGCTTGAGAAGACCAAAGAAGGCGAAAACTCAACCATGGCCAGGATGAAAGACGGGGATCGGGTTGATGCATATAGAAGAAGCTAGAAGGCCTCCAATCAACGATATAATGGAGGACTTAGGATAATTATCGGGAAGAATGCTCGTGATCAGACTGACTGTGAACAGTGCTAATAATTTTGAGGCGAAACGTGCCAGTTACAATAGTCCAGTGACATCGGAGTTCTTTAGTCATCCCAGAAGATCAAGCGAGCACACAGGAAGATTCCTCAGGGATGGCTGTCTGATGAAATTGAATGGGGTGAGACCGGGAAGTCATAAAGCGCATCTACTCATTATCTCTAAGAGATACAGTGACTACATGGTATGAATCTTTACCATATGGATTACGATGCCAGGAGGAGTTAGTAGAGGCCTACTTGAGCAGATTCTTTCCCCGACCCTCACCACCCGGAAAGAGGAGGAAATCATTGTGTTCGACGAAGATGAAACGCAGTATGTAAACCGAGGAAGATTCAAGCGGTTGTTGAGAAGATGTCGATGCATAGGATAGATAAAAGACTCCCGGATGGACATTGTATATCATGCCTTGAATGATATATCAAAGGGATCATTGATGCTTCATCTTTGTGGAAGGCATTCAACGAAAAGTCTTTGAAGAGGCAAAGAGGTGTTGAAGACGGCTAGATCAGCAATAGTAAACTCATACGAGCTTTCAAGAGGAAGCAATGAGAGAAAGGGGATCATGGGTGAGCAAGATGGCCAGTATGGAAACAAGTTGGATGCCATTATGCAGGTTGGACAAAGCGGGAAAGAAAGACACACCGCACTCCTGAAATAAGACAATTGAAGAAGTTATTGAAGGGAAGTCTTTGAGAGGAGGACTCTTGAAAGAACAGATTCTATGATCTTTCAGAGGTTAAATTATCTGGGTGAGCCAGAAACTACCATTGAGCCCAATGCTAACTTTTGGCACATTATCTGGCACCTCAGGAACCATGAGAATTTCTCTTATGGTGGAGGGCCTCACAAGGCCCAAGGCAAATGGAACCCTCCACGGGGTCTCAGCAGAAGCCACAGGTTTCCATTGGCAATGGCAAGGAAGTGAACCACGAGAAATGAATATCGAGTCGGACCCAATCTTTGAAACGATTTATTTTACTTAGTTCATGGGGATAATGAAAATTTGTTTAGCCTCACTTGAACAAAGTTTCAGAGTTGGAAATATTGCTGCAATTCTCGAATTTTGAGAACACCACGATGCATCCACAGAAGAACACAGAGACACAAGTAGAGGCTGGTGGCCTCTAACCACATAAAGCAGAGGAAGAATGCCTTCCCAAGTGACACAAGGAAGAACCAATTTGCCTTTGTTTGTGCGGGTTAGGAGTAGAGAAGGAGTTAGAAGAGATGAAAGAAAGATGACGTGACAAAGTAGTAAGACCAGAGAAGGGAAGAGATCTGGAGAATGAAAAAGAAAGAGTAGAAAAGAAAAACATCCAAGGATCAAAGCCTGCTGAGTCCATTCTGAGGCTGAAATCCAAGGATGGAGGAGGCCGGTTGCAAGGTTCTTGAAAACTTCTGTTGGAGATCGGTGTGCCTTTTCTTGTGGTGACTCGAGATGCCACTCTATGCAAAATTTAGAGGACATCTCTTGAGCAAGAAAGAAAAATAGTAGAAGAAGGAATAGTAGATCCTTGCCACTTGGTGCGATAAATGAAAGAACTACCGATAAAGATAGAGGACCCGGGGAGTTTCACAATTCCTTGTATTGTTGGAGGGTGAATTCAGGAAGCTCTGTGACTCGGGGCTAGTATCAATTTGATGCCTCTTTTCTGTTGCCAAGAAACTAAGTTTGGGAGCTTACTCCTGGCTGACCTCTTCAAATGGCGAGACAGTTCGATGTTAAAACACGAAGAGAGTCATTGAAGATGTAACAGTCCTTTGTTGGGAAGTTTGTTTTCCCGGTAGACTTCATCATTCTGGACATGGAAGAAGATTCACAAGTACCCCTGCTATTGGGAAGACCATTCCTAGCTACTGGAGCTGCCCTGATTGACATGCAAAAAGGAGTTCTTATCTTGAGGGTTGGAGAAGAAGGCTGTTTTTAACTTGATCAAAAGTATGCAAAATATGAAGCGAGGGGACAAGGGAAGGTTGCAATGGTGATTTGTCTATGCTTAACCACGATGTTAACAATGATTGTAATACTCCAGTTTTATCAATGAAAAGAGATGAATTCCCAGTATCTGAAGATGTCTGTGCGAATTTCCATCTGGAGTTTCATTCTATAGAAGCGTAATTGAGCACGAAGCAAAGCGAAGCAGCAGTAGGGAAAATAGTGAAAAAGAGAGGAAGTCATCAGAAACCAGTGCAGAAGGGCTAGTTTTGAAGAGTTGCCATATCATTTAAAGTATGCTGCCAATTACCAAAGAAAAAACCCGGTGATCATTGACGAGACTCGGTAGTGTTGAGAGCAGGTGCTTTGAAAATATTAAGGAAGCATAAGGAATCGCTAGCTTGGTCCATTGAAGAGCTGAAGGTATCAGTCCATCAATTTGCATGCATAAGATACTAGAAGAGACTTCCGACCATGCATGAACACGGAGAGCTGAATCCGATTGATGAAGTAGTGAAAGGAGGTACTCGAAAATTGTTGAATCTTGGTTTTATCTATGCTATTTCAGATAGTCCTTGGGTGAGCCCAGTCCATGTGGTTCCAAGAAGGGGTTCTTTGTGATCAAAGGCTCAAGCGAATTGATTCCAACGAACGGGTGACGAGGATGGAGGTATGTATTGATTACGGGAAGTTGAATCGGCCCAACGGGAAAGATCATTTCCCTTTGCCTTTCATTGATCGGATGTTGGGCCAGTTAAGCGGGACACCCTCACTTTTGTTTTACGGATGGGTATTTTCGGGATACAATCAGATTGCTATTTCACTGGGGATCAGAAAACCACATTCACATGCCCATGGTACCTTTGCCTTAGGAAGGATGCCGTTTGGGCTATATGCTCATTTACATTCGGAGGATATGATGTCTATATTCTCATATTTGGTTGAAGAAGTGATGGAAATTTCATGGATGACTTTCTTGTATGGATTGACTTTGATCAATGTTTAAACAATCTGGAAGCTTGATTAACTGAATGCAGAGACAAGCGGCTAGCACTGAATTGGGAAAAATGCCATTTTATGGTGGCGAAGAGTATTGTTCTTGGGCATAAAATTTACGCTCTTTGGACTAGAAGTTGACCAATCAAGGTATCCATTATCAAAACTCTTCCACCTACCACAGTAAAAGGAGTAAGAAGCTTCTTGGGGCATCTTTGGATTTCTGAGATTCATCGAGACTTTTCAAAAATAGCGGACCATATCTGAGATTACTAGAAAAGATCTGGTGATTTTGATGACTCACCGCAAGGATGCTTTTGAAGAAATCAAGATCATATTGGTATAGCACTATAATGTTTGCACGAGGAATGGGATCGAGGATTTGAAATAATGTGTGATGCCGGTGGTTGCCATGGGAGGCGTATTGAAGCGAAGAAAGAGAGTATTGGGGCCATATACTATGCCTAAGTAAGACCTTGATATGAAGCACAAGAGAACTACTCAACAACTGAAAAGGAGATGCTAGCCATAGTATTTGCTTGGCATGAAAATTTAGGCAATATTTTAGGATCCCATGTGTATTCCACCTTTGATCATGCGACAATCAAATGCTTGATGTCGAAAAGGAAGCTAAACCCTGAGATTGATAAGGTGGTCTTCTTTGTTGCGGGGAGTTTAATTTGGAAATCAAGGATAAAGGGATGTGACAATGTATTAGGCGATCACTTGTCAAGAGTAGAAAAAAATGATGATGAAGAAAGAAAAGCGTGATGTTAAGCAGAGAACTTCCCGGATAGGCAAACATTTGAGTTTCCCTTCGAGCTTCCATGGTATCACTTGATATTGTGGTGTCGGCTTGTGGAGTAATGCCTTGAATTCAGCTACCATGAAGAAACTAAGGCCCGGCCGGCGAATTATTATATTTGGGATGACCATATTATTGAGGAGTCTTGACATGATAATAAGAAGATGTGCCGGAGAAGATGACAGCGACATTTTAAATGAATGCCATGCATCGCCCATATGAGACATTTTACGGAGAAAGAACAGCTCACAAGATACTCCAGTAAAGTTTTATTGGCTAATCTTGAAGATTATGCGGAGTGGGATAGAATTATGTGATAGATGCCAAAAAGTTAGGAAATATCGTAATGCTGAGAATGAAATGCCTAAAAAGGTATTATGGTGATACAAATTTTGATGTTTGAGAATAGATTTTATAGGACCTTTCCCACCATCATTTGGAAACTTCTACATACTACTAGCAGTAGATTACGTTTCCAAATGGGTGGAGCGGTAAGCTTGTCAAGGAATGATACTTCATCTGGTTATGAGTTTCTGCGAAAGAATATTTGAAGTAGATTTAGTTTGAACTATCGTGATAGTGATGGGAACCAATTTAAACAAAATATTTGCAAAACTCATGTGGTATAGGATCAAGCATGTAATGAGTTTAGCTTATCATCCCGAACCGATGGAATGACGAGAAATTTCAACTGGGGAGATCGAAAAAGAATACTTGAAAAGACTATGAGCTCAGCGAAGGATTAGTCTTCAAACTTGATGATGCACTTTTGGAAACTACGGGGCGCATACCAGACCCCATTGGAATGTCTATCTGAGTTGTTTTAGCGAACCATGTCATCCTCTTGAATTAGAATCTGAGCGTGTGGGCCATCGAAGTTAAATTTTGATTTTAAAGAAATTTGCAAGGGAAGAAGATTGCTCAAGTATGCGAATTGGAAGAACTGAGAAATGAAGCTTATGATAATGCTAGAATATCTGAAAACCAGAGACAAAGAAATGGCATGATCGGAAGAATTTTGAGAAAGAGTTCGAAACGGAACCGAGGTTCTGTACATTTAGTCTGGCGGGAGTGTTTCGGGAAATTAAAATCAATTGGAATTAGGCCATACACGGTGGTGTCAAGTACTACATTTTAGATGATGACAACGATGATAATGGAGAAGAATTCAAGGTTAATGGACGGAGGAGAATTTAAAGCATTATCTAAACGGGGAAGAGAAATAGAAGAACTCAAGTGGTTCTTGAGGAAAAGAAGAAATATCCTGTGACAAGTCATTTAAGGACTCAAAGGCGGTGACTAATGGAGGCAACCCGCAGGGGATTTAATTTCGATTTTTTTAAAAGGATAGATTTAATTTTAGAAATCGATTGTAGTTTAATTAGATTTTCTTGAATATTGGTGAGCTTACGCAAGGGTTTAAAGACATGAATGGCAAAGGCAACTACGGGAACAGACAACAACGCGAGAAAAGTCACCACATGAGGAAAGGGGAGTAGCAATCCTAACAGTCTGTAGATATACTTGAATTGCTTGTTAAATCTTTGGCAGGATGCTGAAGAATGTCTAAAAGGGTTAGGAACAATAAGAGAAAAAAGTTTTTTTGAGATCATTGAGTGAAGGGCTTAGGTCGCGACAGAAAGGTTATGTTGCGACATAAGTGATGTCGCGACAAAACATTGATGTCGTGACACATTACGGAAGCGAAGCTGACTTGTAAGTATTGAAGGGAAGAAGGTATATGTCGCGACACCTGTTTGTGAAATCGACCAGTCAAGTTTCAAAATGGAAAGGATGTCGCAACATCAAACAATTCCTAGAAAACCTAGTTATGTCGCGACATACTAAGTATGTCGCGACATAAAAGCAGCAGTGCGGCTTCTCACTTTAAAAGCCACAAATTCAATGATCTTCCCGGAATAAAAAAACTGAAAAATTGAGATTGCGGCGTGTTTTTAATGAAGCAATAATTAGCCCACAAACATTGATTGAATTGCAAGCTGTTGGGGAAACTTTCTCATTCCTCCAAACCACATAGCTATTCCACCTTCTTCCTCCTTACGAATCTCGACTGAAAACCTAGCTTTCCAAACCTTAGAAAAACATCTTCACGTTTCAATGGCTGAAATTCCCACCTAGTCCTAACCTAGAGGCGAGATTAGCAAGGGAACATGTTCATGGAAGAAGAAACTACTTGAAGACAGTTAGATGGTCGTCGGGAAGAATAAGCGAAGTGCCATCGAAACACCCGAAGAAACACCGAAGCCCGACAACTTCTCAAGAAAAGCAAGTAAAAGGAAAGGAAAGATGAGAGAAGAAGAAGAAGTAAGATTTCGTCGACGGCGCACTCCTGCTGAAGAAATATTATGCTAACAAGGGGTTTCACGCAGAGAGTGAGATTCAAAAATTCTATTACTCCTTTCAAGGAGATGATAGAAATGAGAGATGGGAGAGTCTCGCACACTAAAATCAGGCATACAGATCGGTAAGAGAGTTTTATTCAAATTTGCAGGAAGGAAGGATGGAGCGGTTTATGTTGCAGGAGTCCGGGTTTCATATATGAAGCTAAGGCCATCAACGAGGCTCATGGCATGGCAAAGGTACGCTACGGCTCCAAATTCAAGAAACCGTTGAAAACCAGATTTTGGAAAGATTGCCAAGAAGCTCACTAATGGTGTGCGTTTAAACCAAGAAGAAGGAAGGCCAAGAAATTGAATTGTGGGCTTCACCGAGGAAGCGAAGGTATGGTTTTGGGCTCTCGGCTTCGTTGGTTCCACAAACATGTGTGCACAAGTGAGAGAACAAGAAGTTGTATCATTGTGATGCCATCCTAAAAGGATACAAGATCACATAGAGTTTGTTATGGAGAATTCTATCATGAGGTATCACGAAGGAACAAAAGAGGTCTTATTCTCACCCCAAGAATAATCGTCGACGCCAAGGTCGGGTGAAAGGAATTCGCTGGGGAATCACAAGAAATACCTGTGAGCTTCACCACTCTTTCCACAGTGAGTTAGCAAAGGACCAAGAAACCAAGAAAAGGGAGGCCGGTAGAGAACAGAGATGAAGCCCAAGTCAAGAAACTGCAGTGCTGAGACTCGTGAGGGTTACTCGATCAAGGAGCAAAGCACCTTAAAACTCACCCGACAACAATGATTACATGTTTGCGGCACAATGAAGGGCGTGGATTTAAGGCAGCCCAATAGACTTCTCCATCCCCTTAGCGCTTCTCTCCCGTGCGTAACGTAAATTTCCAACATGGAGAAAGCCTAAGGGAGCACAAGAGAACAGCTCGACATCGGAAGCTCTCAATGCCACGCAGTAAGAGAATGTATGAAAGAGAGAAGGAGGGAAACCATGCCAGAATTTTGGGAGAAGTAATTATGAAAAAGAATTGAAAAGAAGAGACCGAAGAAGGGAGGAAGAGCTAAACAAAAGAAAAGGAGTGATGAGGTGGAGCTACAATAAGAGAATGAAGAGTACTCGGGAGAAGAGCTGAATGCAAAAGAGCAATGTGATGGGAAAATTTTCAAGCAAAGCAAGTGGAAGAGTTTAAGAAAGAAATGAAGGAAAGAGATCACTAACTGCTATTTAAACTCAAACTCGCCATGAAGCTTTATAACAAATCCGCCAGCGTGATTCTAACCTTAACACCGGAGTAAAGAAAAGAGATACAGAGCAAGAAGCCAAATTGGGGAGCAAATCAAAAGGATTCAAGTTTTTATACAAGTCTCTACTGCAGGATTCCAGAAGAAATCGATGATAGAGACAATAGCGTAAAGATACGTAATCCTATAAAAAGAATGGCTGAAAACTTAGATCCGATTAACAACAATCTTTCCAAATTTTTAGAGGTCAGCGACCGAAATGGAGAATACAATGAATGGCTCGGGGAAGAGGCAGGATGAGTCGAACAAAAGGTTGATCTCTAATGAGATTTTCTTAATAAGAACAAAATGGAGAAGGAAACCAAGAAGAGAAAGGAAAGAAGCAGAAATTAAATTCTCAATTCCAAGCTCATTTAGGGTACACTGCACTCGCATCCCAACATCTTTGCTCCTCGGCTATTTCAGTTAAAAAATAAACCTTCTCCCCGCCTAACCTCCCTTACCCTCCTTATCCTATTACCTCGTAGTATCCAACTCAAGCAGGCAAATGAACTTAAATAAAATGAGAAATTTAAATTGAATTGTTGTGTGCTATTTTGAATTTGTTTGATTCAATGTTGTGTTGCTTTGTGTTGCATAGTTGGAGAAATAAAAGTAGGAATTAGTTCCAGAATAAAAACTGCTGAGATGTAATGAGCTGAATTGAATGAAGCAAGAATAGGAATTGTCGAAATGTAATAAGGCCAAAATGAATACAACATCAAAACACAAGGTGCAAAAGTTACTTAAGTCTAACTGATAAGTCCAGACCGAGGAAGTAATACAATAGAAGGAACAAAACATATTTTTCGAAGCTCAGGGTATGAACAATAAGTCAATGAACCCGTTGAATATCAATTAATTTAAATACTCACCAACAAAAATGAGTCAAGGTAATTCCCTATGGTTAGTCATTAACTGCTCAAACCAAATTCTAGAATTTGTTAGATTATCGATGAGGCGAAATCCCAGGTGATACAACCGACAAGAGACGATGCAGCCATTCTCGATAGTTTGGGCTTCTATCTAGCCATCCCTATTCATATGTCGATGGCCATACGTGAGTTCCAAATCGAGCCAACAAGCTTATTTTTCAAAAATTGCACCAATGGAAACCCCAACTCATCCTAAGAAATCAATCCTTCGCAAAGAACCTATGATTACCCAGAATTCAAGGAGGAAGAAAGAAATGAAGTTCGGGAGTATATGTTTTCGAGAACCTGCAAGGGAATGAAAAGAAAAAGGCAAAGAGCGTAAAATGCACAGAAAAGAAAGCTTACAGTGGATAAGTTTTATCTGTGGCCTAACTCTCTTTGAACAATTAAGTTCTTAGGTGTTTCAACACCTAGTACCCTAATGCCATCTCGTATGGGAGCTACTAACCCAAAGTTCGCTTAAGAGTGTTAGAAAGCCTAAAAGTTAAAAAACATTGCACTATCCCCCGAATGGTGACAAAACAGCGAATTTTCCCCATTGAATTTCAAGTGATAAATAAGGCATACACTCGAATTGAAGAAATCAAAGAGATGTCCCAAACATGAAGTTGAGGGGAGTTTATTGGAGAAACTACAAGAAAGAAAGGGTAAGAGGAGAGAAAAGGTTCAGGTAATCTTAACCTAATTCCTTCCATCCTACTCATTACCCGTGCCTAACAATATAAGCTCAAAAGACCTCGATTGATTCAAGGCCGAAATCACCGTTACATTAGTGGGAGATCAATATGAAAACAAACCTATGGAATTTGGAAATATAAAAGCAATCAAAACTGTGAAGGACTTTAGGGAGTTAAATGACTCAGTATGAAAATGAGAAAGGAAAATAATCTATTATTCAACAGGATCCAATGATTATGTTGTTTGTAAAACAATTTCAATGCTTAGTTTTGTATAGTATGTTAGTAGAAACCAACTCAACTGACTTGGAAGGGGATGTACGTAAAATAATGCATACCTTGTATTTCGATTAAATCAATGCCATCATAACAAATCAGAAAAATGTCCTTAAAAATTTTCTTTTATTTTGTTTGAGGACAAACAATTCTTTCTTTTCTTTGCTTGAGGACAAGCAAAACTTTAAGTTTGGGGGAGTTTGATGAGCTTAAAAGTCATCTATTTTTAGTCCATTTTTTATGTTGATTTTAATGTAAAAAGGAATAATTAAGATGCAGAAATATGAAGAAACTCACCAAATTTGTTATTTGCAGGAAGTATAAAAGAAAGAAGAAAATGCAGTGAAAAAAATGCAAGAATCGGGCGAGTAAAATGCGTAAAATAGCGTGGCGCGTAAATGAAAGCAACCGGGCTAACTAATGTCAGTAGCTTGGGGTTTACATACCAGATTTGCGAGGTCGCGAAGATCAGGAAAATCAAGGAAATTACGCAGTCGCCGGTAGGATCACAAGATAAAAGTGTAAATGAGGATTGAGCAGAACATAAGAAGGGATGCCGCTGACAACATCGTAATGTCGCCGACAGCGTTGATGTCGCGACAAGGGACGGAGGTCGACAAGAGAATCGACTCGCTATGACATGTTCCGGGAAGGGGATGGTCGAAAGAATCGTCATTTGTCGCGATTAGACCTAAGTCGCGACACCGAAAGCAACAAGTGAGGCCTCCAAAGACATAAGCTGATGTCGCTAAAAGAGATCGAGGTCGCGACATGAGACTTCGCTTCGCTTGAAAGTCGGGAAGAATTGAACTCGTCGTCGCGACGTGAGACGATACGCGGCTATCGTGAACCCCGCTTGAAGCCCCGCAGACTAAAGCCGGCGTCCGGGCCAAGAGATCGGCGTCGCGACACTACGGCGACCGCCTAAAGCCGCAGAGCCAGCGAAGTGATGTCGCGACAAGATATCGATATCGCGACATCGTAGAAATCCAACAATTTGAGACCCGCGGAGTCACGAAATGATGTTGCGTATTGAAGGGATCGGGATGCCACGACATCAAGAGCAATCAATGGAAGCTTCAGAAGTTCTGGGATCGATGTCACACAACAAGAGCAACCAATTGAAAGATACAAGTGGCGATAAGATCAAGCATGCAAAGGATCGGATGTCAATGGCAACAGGTCGTTGTCATGGCATAAGAAAACCCGCCTGAAATTTACAAGAATAGAGATGTCATCGCTGACAAATGCATCGTCGCGACATCACGAAACCAAATAAACCCGCAGATCCTGCCGGCGTCGCCAGACAAGAGACTGGCGTCGCGACACCCGGGCACAAGTTGAATGCCGCGATAAGACTCGGGAAATGAGGTCGCGACGCGGAGATTGATTTCGCGACATCAGAATACCAAATAAGGTCGCAGTATCGAACCGGCGGTCGCGACAGCATAACGTATGTCGCGACATCGGGAGAGACTAATTGAAACTCGCAGCATATCGAGGTCAGCGACGTGGAGATCGGCAGGTCGCTACATCAAAAATCGCTTGAAACCCGCATAAATGGGCGATGCTCGCTGAGGCGGGATTGATGTCGCGACATCAGAACACAAGTCATACCGCGAAGATTCTAAGCCGATGTCGCGACGTGAGATCATGTCGCGACATGGATGATGTCGCGACAAGGAGCTGAAGTCGCGACCAACATTAATACGGCCAACCCACTCGAAATCCACAAAAACTCGTGACGGGATTAGGCCCAACCGGTAAAACCCTATAAATACGCGACGGCCCAAATTTCATAAAAGTAGTCATACTGGCCACGCATTTGCAGGCTCCTGCAAACGCGCTCATTTTCTTTATTTTTTTCTTTAGTTTTCTTTTTCTTTTCTTTCTTTTCTTTTTCTTATCTCTTCAATGCGATGCTAGCTAGAGATTAGATTAGATTTTATCGCTTTAGTTTTCGTTTTCTTCGAATCGATGTTATGTTTTCGAGCGTAAGCCGAATGCAGACTCGTTTTTCAAATTACTACCTGAATGTTTGGAAGTTCTACAATTCTGAATTCGAATTTCCTAGCTTTCCATTTGCAATTATTCTTATGATCGAGGAATGCCGTAGGTGTAATTCAGCACCGAGAACCCAAATCTTTCCATTAATGTGAATGTTATTGCCGAAATTATCTTTCCCGGTAGTGGTTCCCAAAGAAATCGCGACTTTGCTTTATGAATTTATTTCTGCTATGGGTTTAACGCTTGATCCGGCTATCGCTCTTATACCCATTTTAAGAATTGCTCTTCATTGCTCGATTTCGAGGTCCTTTCTGAGTGACACAGAGAAGACATTCTGGAGAGTTAAGGAACATTTCTTCAAGGTATATTAACCTCCGCTATTAGTGATCTATCAGCTTTGTAAGTTTACTTGGATAAATCCTTCCCTCACTTTGAAATCAAGAATGAGTTGAACGAGTTATCAATTTAAACAAGCAAAGAGTTCACCTCAATTCGGATAGTGAGGCCAATCCCGTGTTAGCTGAGATCTAATCAAGGAGAGGGTGATCTATTCTAATTTCGAGGAAGAGTAACCGGAAGTTGTATATCCTCGTCGACTACACCTTGGAGCTAAGGTTTACAATCCATAAAATGGGTATGAAGTATTGCAAAAGAAAAATACCCGTATATAGAAGTCCTTTTTAAAAGTAGTTATCTCATTCCCTGTATTCGAGAGGATCAAGTAAAAATTAGATAATGAAATGTGTAGTGTGGAGAGATCCAAATTGCATCGCTAAACGCCTCGATGCATTTTAAAACCCGAAATACACAAGCAAATTTATCGTTGTTAACTATAGAATTGATATTTCACAATAAAAGAGCGCACTTAATGTGTACTCTAAAAGATGATTTATCCATTTCCATTTAGCTTCTTCACTATTCATTATTCTTTATTCTGATTCTAGAATATTTGATTTTCCAATTTGCAAGCCAGATATTTACGCCTTCTTAAGTTTGATAACAATGTCATGTTATACCAAATAGTATGGAGCTCGAAAGCTCGCTTGTAGTAGTTGATCTAGAATTCTTGAGGATCTCTGTGGGATCGATATCCGACTTAAATCCAATTTATTACTTGTCGAATTGCACTGGCAGGAAATTCGGGGCTACAAAACCGTAATTGAAAATGAGATCACTCTTGTACATGTGTTTCTCGTTCTACTAACAAGTTTTATGAGCGCCAAGTGTCGGGATTAGACAATAGTCTTTCGCCATAGTATTATAATTCTGCATGTCTTTTCGTCCACTAACAATCTGTCTCATTTCCGCTCTTGTTTCGAATTCTTTCTCTTGAATAGCTGCACCAGAGCTCAGAGTTGCTTCTTCTCGTTGACTTAACATGTTCTTCCATCATTTCATTTAGATTTGGATGAGATTTGCTGCCAAACATTTTTGCTAGTCGACTGGTTCTGTAATAGGGAAAAGGTTGAGAAAGGTTTCTAGGGTTCAAAGGCTCAAGAAATGGAAAGAGAAATTCAAATTTGTCTAAGGGTACCAAAACCGTTGATGTTCTCTTTTATAGGTTAGGGAATGTGTTGTGACAATTGCTTTGTCACGACTACCAAATTCCATGTCGTGACATAACAATAGTCTTAAAACCTAAAATTTAGGTCACGACATTTTTTATTTATGTTGTGACATTCAAATTATCAGTTGCAAGACATAATTGTCGTGACAAATATTTCTATGCCGTGACACATAAATGACTATTAGAGCCAGAATAATGTCGTGACAAAAATCTATTCAGGAAAACTAATGTCGCAACAAAACCTTGAGCCTCCTAAGTGAATATGGTTGTAGAGACAAAGATTTTAAATGTCGCAACATAAAAATGTCACGACAATAAAACACATTGTCACAACAAATTTTCCTTAAGCTGATAAGGGCCAAAATGGTATTTGTCGCGACAAAGGAAAATTGTGTCATGACAAAATACACTTTCATCTCAATTTTCATTTTATTACAGATTTGACCCATTTTAAATATGTTAATATTCCAGGAAGCAAACAATTCATTTCAATCACTCATCTATGCTTAGAAACAAATTTAACAACACAAAGCATCTCAATTCAAGCATGAACAGCTTAAATTCAAATTTAACCAAACATCAGAAAGTACGATCTTTCTTCAAATTGTATAAGTTCATTCATGGCACCCAAATTGCTCTTTGTCAATTGTAGAGCATGATCTTTCCCTTGAAATTGTATAAGTTCATTCATGGCACCCAAATTGCTCTTTGTCAATAACTTCTATTCCATAATCAACTCCTTTGTCCTTCTTCAGATTTCTTAGTGTTCTCTCTAGTTCAGTGTCTAGTGGCAACAGTTTTGCTTATGGCCTTCTATGCATGTAAGAATGCTTGAAATGATAATATTAATTAAAATCAAAGTGAGATCAAAGAGACAACTAAAATAATTTATGATTAGCCTGATAGTGATAAGAAGCAAATCACTAACAGAATTAGAACTATTATTTTTTTGAAAATTTTGATAAAAGTTAATTAAAAATGTCCAAATTAGTAAATTCCTTTTTAGAAAGAATATTGATCCTTAAACTCTACTTCAATCCCCGACAAAGACACCAAAAACTTGATTGACTGATTTTTAGATAGACCAAAATGTTATCCTAGACTAACCCAGAACACACACTTATATTCATAACCCAACAAATGCTAATTTTATATTGTCACTCAATGTGATGTAAATATTGTTTTCTGTTGTTGTATATAATGTTATAAACTCATTTTGGTCTAAATCACTACAAGAGCATAGGTCATACAAGTAATAAGTGGATTTTAAGTTCAGATATCATTCCCACAATGATTGATGAGAAATTTAAAGAACAACTACCCCTACTACTCAAGAAATGCACTATTTAAACCACTAATTTCCAGAATAGATTTAACTAACTAACATAAATAGAATAAAATAATTTCTAGTCTAATATTCTGTAATGAAAAAGGAAAATAAAAATAAGAAGATTAGAGAGTTCATTGAGTTACAATAACACTGAGACTGGATCAATGTTATGACTATCAATCCTTACATCAAGCTTTGAAATAATCTAGCCATGAGTTTTAATTCTGGACTTGTCCAAAAGAAAAGTAGTATAGCCTTGGAATACCTCCTGACACTACACATTTCACCATTTAAAACACCATATTCCTAAACCAGGTCAATGGGACTAAACGGCTACTTTTAGGATGTGATATTCTTTAAGATCTAGCTATTTTTCCTAAACCAAGACTTTAGCCTTCTCTAAGGATCAAAACCGCTACTCCCCATAGACAGGTAACATAAGCCTCCTTCAATTTCACTCCACTCTCGCATCGCACTCCTTAGAATACTCTATCTCTCGATAGATTCACGAAACAGATCAAACTTATTCTGCCAAATTGAGATGAAACCTTTAAATATTAAACTGATAATTCAATAAGATGTCCTTATACCTCGGGAATACACTTCTGCTGTCACCCAAAAGGAAACCTTGAAGTCAGAGGTTAGAATAAACACTAGTGATTTATCTTAGTGATATTTAAAGTTCATTAGTTCTGAAAATATCAATCCAAAGATACCCTGCCATTTACTCTATGTTCTCAAGACTTCCATCTCGTGTCACCTGTGAGAGCCTCCGAAATCGTAACATGTATGCCTATATTGACATCAAGAACAGTTCACTACAAGAACAACACCAATTAAATCAATCAAAAATTAGAACCACAACATTCATTTTAATACTATAAAAATTTGATAACCAAACATCAATCCCTTCCCAGAGAGCTTAGCCTTCTATATCTGAATCACAAGTAACAATAACAAGTTGATCAGAAAAATTCATTGAAACTGTAATTAAAACTTAATAAAAATGAATCTCATAAAATTTCCAGATTTCACTCAAGTTTAGATATAAATGAAGCTTGATTTTCAATTGTTTTAGATCTAAATCACAACTCAAATAACTACTAAAATCTAAACGAATAAGAAAATAAATCAAAGAAAATAAAATAAAATATATACAAGGGAGACTTCAGCTTCCTAAAAGTTCAAAGTTCTCTGAAGGATCGAGCTTAGCTGAAAGCTACACACAATACCCTAGGTGCTTCTTATTTATAAGTTCTGAAATACTGGGCTAGAATTCTAGGCTGAAATTATGGATTTCAATACAAGCCCAGTTGATGTCTTCGTCGTGACAAAGTTGGTCTATGTCACGACATTTCGCTACTGCGTTCGTGCCCGCTGGCCTTATCACGACATTAGCTTTGTTTATGCAGCTTTTATGTTTCCATTCTTTGTTGTGAGTTTGTCGCAACAATACTAACTAGCATTCTTCTTGAGTGGTTACCGTGACAAACCTTTCAAATGTCGTGACAAGGTTTCAATATATGCCTCAAATCTCTTCTCCATAATTGTCGCGACAATGAAAGGAATATTAAAACAATGTTCTTTGCCCTCTCCTCAAATTGTGTCGTGACATACTTTGAAAATGTCACGACAAAGTCCAGCTGACTTCTTCTCACAATTGTTACAAAAAGGTTTTCTAAGTCGCGACATTTTTTCCGCTTTCAGACCGTTGATCTCTGTAGTTTTCATTGGCGACATGGAATCTTTTGTCGGAACAAACTCTTAGTGAACTTTGGTTTGGTTGTGTTGTAACAATCTTTTCTATATCAGGACACTCCGGGCCCCGCCCGCCTTCATCAGGTCATATAGACAAACTTCTTTCGCCAGCTTTAGTCAGGCTGTGACAGCGAATCAGATGTCAGACATTAGTAAGTGTTTCTTCATGATTTCTGCTTATCTTCTATCGCGACATCTTTTCATTGTTACGACAATGTTTTTAGGCCATTTGCATTGTTCTTTGTCACGATAAATCTATCAAGTGTCCCAACATTCTTTTAGCTCTTTTGCCTTAACTGGTTTGCGACATAGCTTTAGAATGTCACGACAAACCCTCTCTACCTTCTTCACAATTTATGTCATGACATATTTGTGAATTGTCGCGACATTTTGCAACTATGCTTTTTGGCAATCTTCATGCTTCAAGGCGCATGAGATTTGATTATTAAGATAAAATTTCTGCTTGTCTTGAATGTTTGTTGCGACATAATTCGAATGTAGCGACATTCTCCCATTTTTCTCTGCCTACCCATTTTTGTCAGCTTTGTCAGTTTCGCTTTTCTTTAATTTCCCGCAAAACATAAATCAGGGTGAAAGTTCCATAATTTTACATTCAATTGAACTTTTAAGCCTCAACATGCATAAAAAATGGTCTTAAAAATAGATTTAGTTTTCGACTCATCAACAACCTTCAGAATGATATCATTTATTGTGTCGAAGGTAATTAAATGTAAATTATCAGTAGAAAGAAGAAGAAATATTGTTACAACCGGTACCTTGATAAAAGAAAAACGATCTAATAAGTTTGTTGCAATCGATGTTGCAAACAAGCCAAATGCTACACTCTCACTCCCAAATCCATATCAAATTACCAATGTTAGGGATGCTGTTGGCTTCAAACTTAATTGGGCAACAAACATTGTGATACTCAAAAATGAACATCCTCATGTAAGTAATTTTATGCTTGTAGCATATTTGATTGTAACTAGGTATTTTCTTGTTTAGGATTATATATTACTAATTTTTTCTTCTTTTCACAGATGTTGGATAAAGGAAAGAATAAAATGGTGAAAACATCAATTGTTCAACAATTAAAGCCTCAAAATCCTCTAGTTATCAAAAATTTTCAGAAAATTATGGATGGTTATTGTGGAACACCTCATGGACATCTGATAAACTCGGTGGTAGCGCTAACCGATATGCAATTGTGCCCACCCTCTCGAGTACCTCGAAGGGCCCATACCGATGCTCACTTCAGATACCACCCCAAAGCAATGGGTGTTTCGAGGTGTCGAATAGGGAGATCAAGAAAATCTTAGAAAAGACAGTAAATGTGACAAGGAAAGATTGGGCGAACAAAATTGATGATAGTTTATGGGCTCATAGAACAGCTTTCAAGACCCCATTGGGAATGTCCCCATACCAAATCGTCTAAATGCATCGCTTATATTTAGCCACATCTTCTATGATGCAATAAATGGAATAAAGAAAATAAAGGAAAATATGAGAAAACGGCGGTAAGGCCAAATGGCTAAGAAGGAAGTGTGGGAGGCCTCCACTGACCTTTATGGTGGTGAGCGATCCAAATGAGAAAAGGAGGAGAAAATGAGAAAAGAAATATAATAGGAAAAAGAAAGAAGAATGAGTGAAAGAAGAGAAAATGGGAAAGGAATCCATGGATTATCTAACTGTTTGTCTCAGAGCCTCTGTTGTGAAACAACCTGATTCCACTCACCTCACCTAGATCAAACGGACACCTCCCAAACGGGAAAATCTATAGAGGCCACCCAGGAAAGCAAGGACAAACTCTTCCAAGGCTTGCTCGAGGCAGCCCGTATAGGATTTCAAGTCCGCCAGCCGGCCATTCTACTCAAATGAGAATTCTATCCCATATGGGAAGTATGTTACAAATAAGCAACTAGAAGCAGAAAATCCGCAAAAGCGATATTATCAGCGAATTTTCCAGCTTTTGAATCCCTCATTCCTTAGAAAGATAATCCTGAAAAAGAGAAAAATAATCCATGATAAGGAAGAACTAGTCGTTATAAGGAAAATAAGATTTCCTCTCTTAAACTAGGAGGAGATAAAATCAAACCCTAAGAAGGAAAGAGGGGATTTCGTTAACCAAACTCTAAAACCCTAGCTCTCTCCCTTTTTCTCAAAAATGAAAATGCATTAATGAGAGGAATGTCTCTCACCAAAATATGGTCTTTTTGTCTCCTAAGTTGTCGACACACCCCGACGATCGTCGGAGGCCCATTAATTGTTGTCGGAGTTTTGGTTGAGATCTCGATTTTTCCTTTCTTCAATCATATTCACGGCTCTGCATTGAAGTATGCCCCCTTTTTTTTTTTTTTTTGAGAATCCCAACTCTTGTCATCTTCCGAATTTATGTTTATGGCTTCTTTGTGTTCCACTTATACTTTCCTTTACTGTTTATGGTGGGTCCCTTCTATCTTGAACTGTCAGGGATAGTCCATTACTAGCTTGGTATTCAGCAAGATGGAGTTCAGTTGCATTGTGACAATCAGAGTGCCATCTTTTTGGCAAAGAACCAAGTGTATCATGCAAGGACCAAACACATAGATGTGAGATTTCACAAGATCAAGGAGTTGGTATCTTCTGGTGAGTTATTGCTTGAGAAGATTCATACTTTTGAGAATGCAGCAGACATGTTGACAAAGCATGTTACTATATAAAAGCTCAAGCATTGCTTGGACTTGATTAATACCTCTAGATGCTAGATGGGAGATGCCCCGACCTATTGCCCCAAGTGGAATTTTCAAGCCATGGTTGGTTTTCTTCAAAGAGGTGGATATTTTCCAAAGTGGAGATTGTTGTGGCATATGGCTCATATTGAGGTTAAAAGGGCTAGACAAATGCCTGATAGAAGCGGAGTGTAGCAAGGGGAGCGTCAACGCACCGAGCGGAGCGTAGTGAGGGGAGCGTAAGCGCACCTAGCAAAGAGGAGAAGAGAAATGGAATTTGCCCTTCATGAATAACCTCTTTTGCTGGGGGCAGTACGGTACGATATTGTAAGACCCAAGAAATTCCAATTTCTGGAAAAATGACAAAATCGTAATTTCGGTTAAAAATCCGAAATTTATTCTCTAGATCTCAGATGATGAAATGGATTTCACCATTGGAATCGTCTCGCGAAATCTAGCTAACACGTCGAATTTCGTCGAATTCCGAGACAGTCGGAATTTACACTTTTTTCGAGGCATCGAGTATCGGGTGCCGTAAAACGATGTTTGATGTGACGAAAGTCACATATAACATGTACTCATGGGTCATAAGTTGCATGAGTAGAGAAATGACGGAAATGGACGGGCGAGATAGTGCCAAATGTCAAAAATCCAAACTTGGGGACATAGATGACATTTTAGGAATTGTTTAAATGATAATAAAGCCAAATTAGCAAATAGTGTCATCTCTTTGATTCAAAAACAAAGACCAAAATGTGGGGAACCAGAAAACGGACAGTGGCTTGCAGTTTTGGTTTTTAGTGAGAGAGAGAGAGACATCTCTCTATTTACGCCATCCGACCATCTAATTCTTCTGCCAAGAAGAAAAGAGTGTTCTACTATCGAGGCTCACATAAAGGTCTTCCTGGGCTTTAAGGAGTTTCCTGACAAACTCGTGGAGGTAGGATTTATCCTGTTTGGGTTCTACACTTTATTTAAGTGTTTGCAATGTTTCTGCTGGATTGAGGCTTCGAACTATTGCTGATCGATCCCAAAACTTGGAAACCAAATTGTTGTAATTTTAAGCCCAAATTGCGTAACTGCGACTGAAAGCACACTGCCTTCAGCTATATTTTGGATTGTGCTTTTGTCAAATAAATCATGTGTTGGTTTGTGTATGAGGCCGAAATGGTCAGAAATTCGGGTTCGCAAAGTGAACCTGATGATTGGTGATTTGTTCGTGAATTCAGAACCCGAGGGTTACAATCGCTCAGGCAAATTGTGTTCATACAAAATATTTTTGAAATAATGTGTTTTGTCAGTAATTCAAATCGAATTGTTTCAGGGTTGTAAATTAGCCCAATGTTGAGCAATTTTTGGTATAATGGAATGTGAAATTGCATAACATGTTTGTGTAATTTAAATTATGTGAAATATATTCATGATTTTATATTTACATGTGTTATATAATTGTATTGAATCGCATCATTTTTATTCCATATGCACTCGTGAAGCACCCTAGAACAATAGGAGTGAGTGCATTTAGGTGATTTCGAGAGAATGGTTTCTGAGGGTCGACGCTTGGGGCCAATAATAATTATCGGAGGGTAAGTCCATATAAAATATCAATCGCCGTGAGTCGGCTCAATTGGATGAGTATGATCGAGAAGTTGTCCATTAAACATGTGGGCCAAACATCGTGAGTCGTCCACTACTTATATATCGGAGGTTGTCCATAGATAAAAACAAACATATATTTGTTGAAAATAAGGTTTCTCATACGTGACTTAGGCAAGTGAGTCGTATTTAATTTCTAGATATGAGTTGAAACATGTACATTATCTCAAGTAGGATCACTTTATTTACTTGAATGTATGTTTTCATTTGAGCATTGCATATGCACTTAGGTGGATAGTGTACCACTGTGGTGAGATTCCACTACCGGAAAGCATTAGTCACCCTGTCGAGGATATTATTTTCAGGCACAGGAGCTAATGGTGAGACTGGCCTATCATATAGAGGTCGCTTGTAAGAAGTTCTGCTATGGCTTTGGCTTTATTATGTATACATGTATTAGAATTCTAGAATTTCGATATATGTTTCATAGATGAGTGAATTATCGTAACCTCAACTATGAGATATGTATTTGGGTTGGGACATATTAATGAGTGATGATGCAGGGGCCCAAGTGGCTATTATAGATATTTACGTTTCCCTCATTTGGACCCTGGCGTGGCCTAGATGTTTGGATGTGTTATGTACTAAGGGTAGAGCTCCTCGCACAAAGGAAACTCTCGCTTCTCATTTTCGTGAGATAGCCCAGGTCACCCGAAGACGCTCCACGAGTGTTTCCTGCGGGGGTATCGACGGGTAGTCAACGAACCCCCGGGATTTGGGGCGTCACAGATATATTTAGGGATAGAGGTATTTTTGTGATTTGGTCATAACCATGCTTATTATAAATACTCTCCTATGTAACCCTATTTTGGTGATAGTGAAAATTTGAGCCGTCGTTCCCATGGATATAGGCACGCTACCGAACCACGTAAAATTTGTGTGTTTTCTTCATTTTTCTTTACTCTGATTTTATCACGATTGTTGTACGAATCATAACACTAAACATAAAAAATATTTCTCTTTTTTAATAGCAAATTGGAATGAAGCATATTTTTTTTTATTATATATATATATATATATATATAGTATATATATGAAATAACTCACATCCAAAGATTATCTTAGTAAAAATAACTCCGTTTGAAAACTTTGTTGGACTCATCCCTCCACACGGTGATGATATCAGGCATCCTTAGCTCTATGCCCTCATGGTTTTATTTTTGGGCTTCTCCCAATAAGCCTCATAATTAGATATTGTTTATACTTATAAACCCATAGGCTTCTTCTAGAAGGCTCATCCCAATTGGATATTGTTTAAGCTTATAAACCCATGATCCTCCCCATTCCTAACCGATGTGGGACTTTGGGCACACACCTAACAATCCTTCTCTAGAACCAAGTTCCACCGAGTCTCCCCTCAATCCAGGATTTCCTTGCCTTTCATTACATTTGGGCATACATCTTACATGAAGCACCACATGCCAAGGGATCACCACACCCTTTTGTTTGGCATCCACCCATGCAATTAAGCTAATGCCACTTTGTTGGAAAACCCACTCACCCATCCCTCAACACGGTATGATATTATCCACTTTGAGCCCTGGCGGTCTCATAAGCTGCTTATTGTTCTCCTAAACATAATTAAATTGATATTGTCTATAAGCTTAAACACACGATCCTTCCCATTTGTAATCGATGTGGGACTTCAGGCACCCACCCTTGTAGTACATGCCCACATTTTATAAAATTTATGTTATTAAACCACTCTATCTTCTCGAATTTTTTATTCTTTTATATTAGGGTCTAAATTAAACAATAAAAAAAACTTATAGTACAAGGAAGACAACTAGATTCGACCCAAGGTCTCAAGCAATATGAAAAGAATTCATAACGGCTAATTCACCTTTAGGTTTAATATATAAATTGAGATATATTCACTTAATTTATAATAATAATAATAAATTATTATTATTATTATTATTATTATTATTATTATTATTATTGTTGTTGTTATTGTTAGTATTATTAGTATTATTAGTATTCTTAATATTATTAGTATTAGTATTATAATAATAATTATTATTATTATTATTATTATGTACATACAAATATAAATAAAAATTTTCTAAAATAATATAATGGTTCTTGATTTGATTGGGTGCAATTCTGAGTTTCATTGGTTGTAACAACATTGTAGTAGACCATTTGAACCTCGTCAACCCCCAAGGAGACATGTAGTGATATTCAATAGCAATGGTGTAACTATTTTCAACATCAACATAAAAGCCCTGAAACAAGCCCTAACATAGATGGTATAGACATGTCCCACTCAGCCAATGTCCAAATCCATCACTGCTTCATTCAAACCGGTATTAAGCTTTTCTTCTTCTTTTTTATTTTTTATCACACATTTCTTCCTTTAGCCATTTGATTCTCAACTTATAAATGTTTTATATTTACTTCATTTCTTTTCTCTTTTTTCTTTTTTTTACAATAAATGTAGGTGATGATTGTGTAGCCATTGGTCCAGTATCAATTTTAGTCACATAGCTTGTTGTCCTGGCCATGGCATGGCGTACGGTAGTTGCAGTAAAAGTACTTTAAGGGTCATTTTGTTATAGTTTCTTAAAACTGTTTTTCATTTTCAAAAATAAGAAAAACATAAAAAACATAAAAAAAAACACGATTTGGTTTTCAATTTTTTGTTTTAAAAAACATAGAGAAATGATTTATTTTAAAATTGATTTTTCCTTAAGTCAAAACCATATTACTTAAAGCAATAATTCTAATTTATTTAGGCTGATTTGCTTCATAAAGTATCAAGGAAAGAAAAATACAAGGTACCTCTTTTTTCATTTTGGGGTGTTTTAAGGAAGAATTTAAAGCTATAAAATCAAATATAATTAAAATTGATTAGAATTTATAATTGTCAAATCACTCAATCTTCTTGTTCATGAATTAAAATAAATATAATACTGTTTATATCATAAAATAAAAATAATTTATTGATTTTTAACATTATTTTTATTTTTCTTCACTTTTATTTCCTCTCTATTTTCTTTTCTTCGTGTTTCCCTCAAATTTTCCAAAAACCAAACATTGCCTTAAGTGATTAACTTCTTTGGTTTTTGACTATGTTGGGAGGATCTAGATATGCCAGGAAGACAACGTTCAAGGGAATTACATTAAATGCCGCCCAAAACCCCATCATCATTGATCAGAACTACTGCCCTCATAACATATGTCAACATTCAATAAGGAAAACGAATTTTATTTATTTAGATATTATGTGGTAATGATTTTATAAGTAGTTTTTTTTAAGAAATATATGGTTTAAAGACATCAATAATCCTAAGTTTGTTAATCTAATCTTTTTCATGTTTTTTTCTTGAAAAATGACCCATTTTGGATATAAATGTCATTTATTTCATGTATTTACATTATCTCTTAAAAGAATGGATTATTTTTGCAAGAAAATAAGAAAGGCATTTTTATCCGACAGATATAAGTGTGTGTTGCAGGTCAAAGTCCTTGATATTCAGACTGTGATCTCGTTCGGACTTTGATGCAATATGTCTAAACTCCCCTTGTATGTCTTAGTGTGTAGAAACAGATGTATTATATTTGTACAGCAAAGCACACACAATCTTACGATTGCTATAACCCAAGGGTGATAATCCAATTTTGGGTTATGCCCAAATGCAAGGATTTCCACTAATCTTATTCAAGATTTACAATTAGTATTATGTGGTACATGACTCCCTTTACACCCACGCCTCTTCTTGAAACCTAATCAGTCCTAGTGAAATTCGTAATGAACTCCCTCCATTCCCCTATCCACAGCATTGCACACTCATACCCATATTACATCAATATAAGATGAAGAAAATAAATAACATCATTTTTCACCAAAGGTGAAAGGATTTTAACGTGCAATACCTCAACCGAGTATATGCATTTCACACTCTCTCAACGTGTCCAGACTTTGCTTGTTCTTCTTCAAGCTCTGCTCTTGAAATCAGACGAAAGCATCTTCTAAGCCCCCAAATTTATAGCCTTGTGAATTCGGTCTTAGAAGACTAGATAAGGATGGATCATTATCCTAATATGACTCCAACCCTGCTTTCTATTTTTTTTTCTTTCCTTTAAGCTATCATAAATTTGATAGGAAACTTGTTGATCAAGTATCCTCATCATAATAGAATCCTAAAAAGTTTCTCATTTTGGTTTGACAGCTTAGACGTCCAGATCTTTTATGATTTGATCGTTATCAACTTGCTAAATAGATCTCAAGCCCATAAGTTACTTGCTCCCCAAATTCCTTGGCCTCTAAGCTAGTTGACTCACATGCATCCCACAATTGCTCTACTTCTAGTCCGAACATCTCATGCCTGGCACGTCCTCGCAAAGACATGAATCATTCTTTTAGTCTGAACTACTTATCAATCCTACCAAGGACTTCACATCTATTTCAACAAACCATCAACAAACTCGATCTCTAAAGTAGCTATTTCTTATAGAACCCTTGAAACGAAGATATGAATAATCTCTAACCCAACATTATCAAAATCAGGCCAAAATTTAATGTAGGGTCAAATTTCCAAAATTGGATTTTCAAAAGGTCTTGTAATCAAATCACCATTTTTCTAATTTTCTAGTACTTCAAATATTTTATTTACTAGAAATGTTAAAAATATTTTACAAAAATCATCAAAAAGACTAGCTTTAATTGATTATATTATATTTGTAGAAATATATAAATAAATTTTGATTTATATATTTGAATGATGTCGACAGATGACATCCACAGTTCAGTTCATTGTGGTGAAAGAGCAACAACCATAAGAACCGCGATTAACTTGAGTTGTAGTGAAAGTGTGAAGTTGAGTTGAGTTTTGGACATATATACTTTTTTTTTAAACAACATATTAAATAAATCCAAAATCAAAATAATGGCTAAGTCCAAGGCGTCCTAGCCACGCCTAAGATACACATCAACAATGTCTCACATGACTAGGGCAATATAATTTTTTTTTAGTTAATGTCGTAATCATTGATTGAGACATTGTGATTTTTTTAAAGTTCAATGTCGCAGTCATTAACTGCGGCATTATCGTTTTAAAAACTAGGGTGCTATCTTCTTCTCCCCCATTTGCTCTTCTTTCTTCCTTTCTCTCCTCCTCCACTCCTCCTCACCTCCTCCTCCTTCCCGCCGACTACTTTTTAGGTTGGTTTTGCTGTGTATTTTGAGATTCATCCTACCAACTTCCCTATTTTGAGCTTCAATAAACTGCATTCCTCTTCCATAGCAAGTAACCTACTTCAGTTCACCGATTGTGATGTTTTGGGTTTAAGTACTTCATTACAATAATCGCTTACTCTTTTTATTTAAATCTTTGTGGGAGTGGTGGTGGATTAAGGTAAATGTGGTACCGAAGTGTGCTCATCAGAGTAAAACACACCCACTAAATGGGTTTTGATTTATTTTGGAAAACTACTTTATTGTTGCCAAATCTGGTGGAAGTTGTTCTCACACCCTCTGCTCTTCCCTACCTAAATTGCTTATGCAGTGAATTATTGGAGGCATTTTAAGACATGATTTTTTGATTTGTTCAAGATGTGGGTGAAATTTTTCAAATTGTTTGGCTCTCAAATTTCTTGAAAATTAGGGATATCTCGTATTAAATAATCGGTTAAGATAGTACCTGCGCTGTTGCAAAGGCAATTTCACCTTATAGTTTCACCTCATTTTTCCCCCGATATAACAACTATGTATTTCCTATTCTTTCATAAATTTTTTAGCCTAAAGAATCGATAGCTTGATAGATATTTTTCCTGGGGGTAGGAAAAGTATGTATCAAGCTAACGATTTGGAAAAGGCAAAGAAGGTTTGAACTTTAAAAAAAATAAATTACAATGTCGAAGTCACCAAAGCTAAAATGAAGCTCATCTCCTAACCCAACATGTTTTTTATACATATTTTCATTATACCAAGTATAAACACATAAGGACTCATTTATCTATGGGTTTTGTAACTATTGGCATTCCACTTGGTGTGTTTGTTTTGTAAGATAACTTTGGTAATGATATTATCTTATGAATGACATTTTGTGTAGATAAATAATGTGTGACTCCACTATTCCCGTCATATGTTTTTATAATGAAAAAACTGAAAGGACTAAAACATATGTGAAACATAAACAAAACAAGTCGTTATTTGTGGTTCAATGTACCTGACAAGAATGCACATATGATCAGTTCTTAGCTATGATATACTCAAGGACATGTATTGATAAAGAAGGGTTTAAATTAGTCCTCACTTGTAAGTATGAGATGACAATAGTGTGTAACTGAATGTTGAAATTGGTTTACACAGCTAGAATGAAGAAAATTGAATTGTATGCTTAGCTAGTGCATGTTAAGTCACAAGTGAATCAATCAGTTGGTACTTACACAAATTTATTACTTGGAGGAAATTCTAATGTTGAGAAATTAGACTATGGGCGTAGGCCTAGTAGCACTCCAGTTGCTATAACTGATAGATGTGAAGTAAACAAAGATGATCAAGATTGTAAAGATGGAGCAGGTGATGAAGATGGTGACGATGAAAGCTGATGGACATGTTCCGTCTTTCTTAACTATTAACCAACTTATGGAGAATGAGTAAATGAGATATCTTTTGTGGATGTGCCAAGTTGTGATGCCCCAAATAACCTAAATCCTAAGGACCTTAATCTTGAGGACCCAGACGAGAGGGGAACTGTTAATTATTACTTAACACCATCACCTCAATTTGAAAATGTGGAAAACTTGGTAATGTTGTTTCAAGTGACTGAACAACTCCATGGTGAACTAGTACTACAAACCCAAGTGAGAGAATTTCCAGTAGTTGGCTAGGTTTTCTTTCAAAGCCGCTTGCAAGATGCTATTAAGTTGTAATTTCATTAAAGCACATCAATAGTATGTGTATTATTGCACTTTCAAAAATTGCTAGTGCAGATGCGTAAGAAGGCCAAGGGAGTGTCACCGGCTACGTGGGTCGGGGTGGCTATGGTTGTGAACATACATCTTTCTTCGCAATCAGTAAGTATAAAGGTCCACATATTTGTGTCAATCCCGCTTGAACCCGACCATCAACAATTAGACTATAACTTGGTTGTTGATCAGGGTATCAAGGCAATGATTAAGGCTAGCCACTTTGCTAGAAGTCGTTGCCATCCAAGCAACCACATGGAGAAATTTCCGATATGCAAACATCATGTAATAAAGGCATTGGTTGGAAAACATAAAGCACTTACAATCTTATTTGGGGACTTCCATAAGTCATATGTAGAACTGCCACATTTCTTCATGGCACTAGAGCAGGTAAATCCTGGATGTGTTGTAACTTGGAAAAATTTGACAAATATATGCATAACACCGAGGTATTTCAACCGCTTGCGGTATCATCCATCGATTTATCAAGATTCAATCACAATGCTCCATCTAAGGATTGATGGTACATTTGTAGGGAAGTATAAAGGCACGCTATAACATTTCTGTATATGATGGAAATAATCGCTTGTTTTTAACCGCATTTGCCATTACAGTTAAGAGAATATTGATAGTTGGGGATGGTTCTTAGCATGTATTAGAAACAAGGTAACTCAATGGATGGGACTTTGTGTTATAGTTGACAAACATCCATACATTATGGCAACAATGACTGATGTTCATCTTGGTTGGACTGAACCATATGCATATCATAGGATTTGCATGCTTCATCTTGCAAGAAACCTCATGAATCAATTCAAAGATAAAACATTAAAGAAATTAGTGCGCAAAGCATCTATAGCAACTAAAGTTGGAAAATTCAATAAGCATATGGACATAATTGGGAGAATTAATTTAAAAGCACAACGATGGTTTGAGGCAATCCCTTTTGAGAAATGGGCACTTTCACATGATGGAGGTTGAAGATATGGGATGATGACTACAAACATGTTTGAGGTTTTCAATAATGTTCTAAAGGAGCTCGGAAGCATTCAGAATCGCATAGTTCAATTGACCTTTTTATGCTCAATACCTACTACAAAGAAGGAAACAAGGTTGTGGTACAGATTAGCACGTATCGCCAGTGATAATGCATATGTTGATGCAAGATAAAGGCAATATGTGGTTAGCTAGATCATTTGAGATTGTTCTTTACAGATCACAAATCAGTGGGATCTATTTCATGTCAAGTCAAAGAGAGGCCGAACACATCGCCTCAACTAACACGCAGGAGGACCATGTACTTGAACTTGTGTAAGATTTTATATATGGATTTATAGTCATATTATATAGCAGCATGTCGCCTTCGGCCCGTGATTTTCTCGATCATTTGTTAAGGCTATTACAAAGCATCAATCGCATTTTATGATACATAGGCAACTTTGTTCCATCCCGTACCAATGAATATGAATGGCCTTTTATGATGGTCCAACCATTGTGCCTTCTCGAAATAATGAAACACATCACATGGACGCCCTAAATCAACCCATTATACTAGAAAGTCGTGACACCCTTAAAATCGGGGTCCGGCTGACAACCCGTCAACCCACACGTGAATACTTCATGAATGCTCTGCAACTTCTAATTCCCACTCACGAAAAATCGAGCAGAGTCTCCTTGTAAGGGAGCTCTACCCAAATACGTAACATGTCCCAAACAGCATCGCGAGATGACATATACATGAGTAAAACCGCCATTCGCCCCATACAACAAGGTACTTCATCAAACATACAAATCAACTATATACCATAGTCTCGCTTCACTAATCACTCTTTATTTCAACATATATTAAAATTTACAACATTCTAATACATTTTATACAACTAAGATACCAAAGCCACAACCCGTGCCTTTCTTCCTCAATGGCCCCAACATGAGTGCCTCCTTCCCGATCGCCCCGTAATCGAAATAATATTCCCCTCGATAGGTGAGCAATCACTGCTGGGAGGTGAGAGATAATTTCCTGGCTATTGGTTACCCCCACCCTTAAGCATAATATGTACTAAACAATCACATCTTGCTAAATTTCATGAACTCATCGAATGTCTACATGACTAACCCAGGGCCCGAGTCCTCACCTACTCCCTCACATATGCCTAAGCCGAATGCAGTAAAATCGCGCTCAAAACAAAACTTTGTTGTTTCGAAAAACACACCACCGACTTTGGTGAAAAGCACTGACTACCCTCCGAGGCAAATGCTGAGAATGTGACGCCCGAGTCGTGGGGCCCGTTGACTACCCGCCAACTGTTGAATACAAGTGGATGTCCGGTTACCCGACACCATTTCAAATCTGGGCGTAGTCTCCTTTGTAATGGAACTCTACCCAAATGTATAATACCTTACATATCCCGTCCAAACAAAGGCAATATAATCCAATATATCCAATCACATGAGTAATACTACCACTTGGGGCTCCATAAACAATACTATATACATACCAACTATGAATCCAACTATATAAATTCCAATAGTTACTAGGAGTTCAACAATACTCATACAACATATATTCAAATATTCAAATTCTAATACATGTAAATATCGCCAAAAGCCAAAGCTAATCCGTTTTTCTTCTAATCTCGCCCTAGACGAGCCGTCCCTCACTCTCCCGCACTGTAAATAAAGGGGGTCCCACGACTGCCACGGCCAGAGTGAGCTAATGCTCGATAGGAGAATCGCCCTAAGTGAAATTACCTCACCACCTAAGTGTTGTCTGATGTTCGATTTAAACACACATTGACAAATGCATGATCTAGCAGATATACACATAGGCGTAACTTCGGATCCGAGTCTGTGACTCTCTCACACTTTCGCCTAAGCCTTGTATGAGAATTATTGTTTTTATTAGTGGACAACCCTCCGATGTATATATATATCAATTGGGCGCTCAATGATTGATATATTATTTTTGTGGACTACCCTCAGAGTGAATATCCAATTGGGCCGCTCAGACGATTGATATTTTAAATTTGGACTACCCTCAGATGGTGTGTTTTTGAAACTGACCCTCAGAATGAATTTTCTCTAGACTCGTCATGCTAACTCCTATAGTCCTAGGATGTTCCGATTGCATATGGAATCACATGTATGTCATTTTCCAACACGATCCCCAATCACATCTGAAATATGTAGCTTTGCACATATTCACATAATATCAAATCACCTGATCATATGTAATTTTCATTTCAAACATATAAAATTAGCTCATGGCTAATAATCAAACAAAGCAATTTAATTTAAATCCCTTTCGGCCCGAACACATATTTTCCACGAATATAATTTTAGAGTCTTGTTTAGGAATAGTGAAACCCTCGGTTACTATTCAGAAAAATCATAATCGACAGTTGTTGGTAGACATGATCTGACCATTCGACCCGATGCGCCGCAAACAAACATTTAATGCACAAAATTACACAAAGCGCACCCAAACAGCGTACCATTACACGGTACACTCCCGATTTGTTTAAAAATTTATATCGGTCGATTTGGTTTAGGAGGCCGTCGGCTAACCCCTCACGGCCTCATTCTACTCAACGTTCGAAAAATGCGAAAATGAGATAACTTCAGTAAAGGGAGAAGCCCTACCTCTTGGGTTTGTCGAAAGCTCACAAATCCGGTACCCCGCAAGCCCTCTCGTAAGCAGTTCTTCTTCTGTCCGGCGAGTCAGCGGTTGGATCGCGTGTATTCCCCAGAAGTAATTCTCTCTCTAAAACCTCTCAAAGAAAGCTCTTTGGATCTCAAAAATGTCTCTCACGTTTTTCTTTGGCTTAATGAAGGAGAAGAAACGCGTGACGATTTTGTCGTTTAGTGACTTAAATCAAATTTCAAATTGACCATTATGTCCCTCTTTCACCAGAATTGATATTCGGCACTATCTCGGCCGTCCATTTTCATCATTTTCTCTACTCGCATATCACTTATGGCACGTCGTACGTGTTATATATGACTTTCGTTGCATGGCGTCGTTTTACGGCACTGAAATGCGATGCCTCGAAGCGTATAGACTCGTTGTCTTGCAGATTGGTGGGGCATCACGTGCTAGCTAGATTTCGAGAGCGATTCCAACGGTGAAATCTGTTTCATCATCAGAGATCTAGAATTAATTACCAGTTTTTAACGAAGTATAATTTTATTTAATCAAAATTACGATTTTGCCCTTATTCCATAAATTGGAATTTCTCGGGTCTTACAGAGAACCTTCCTAAACAATTCATTGGCTCCTCCGACGTGTAATTGTTAGACCATCTCCCAACACAATTCTCCGGAAAATCATCCATTGAAATTCCTTTCACAACCGTATTAGTTTTAACAATTTGTTATGCGTGCGACACCGCGCAATAATACAGGTTGCCCGTTGCATATGGAATGCATGATGCGATTCAATTCATTCGTGCTAATATGTTCCACTAGCATATATATATTAACACAAATTCCCATCCACATACACAAAACATGTTATGTAAATTCACAAACCACTTTACCAAAAATTAGCTCACATGGGCTAATTAACAAACATAGTAATTCATTTTGAATCACTCGACATCATAAAAATTCCTGCAAAATATTCACGTGAACAATGAGCAGGCCACACATAAATAGGAATTTTCTCCCAACTCGGTTCAAGCTTTTAGAGACGGGTTTACAACTAAAACAAGTATCATAACATTTCTAACCATTTACCACGACTCTTAACTGAAAAGGGAATAACGCCGATGAGAAAAGATCCCTACCTCTTAGGTTATGAACTCCACGAATCGATGTCACCTTTGTAGCCCTCGCGCGTGAAACAGCTTTCGCCTTTAACAAGTCAGCCGTGTCCAGATTAGTAGGAATCTTAGAGAGAAGCCCTCCCTCTCTCTCTAAAAACTCAAGTCACGACCAGCTTTGCATCACCCATTTCTCTGCGCATTTGGTCTTCAAAAGGAAGAAGGCCCTATTAACATTTTTGTCTTTTTCCTCATTAAACATTCATTAATATCATCCATGTCCCTCAAGTCTTGGGATTTTTGACATAGCACTATCTCGGCAGTCCATTCCATCATCTCTACTCATACAACATATTGTCACATGAGTACATGTTATAGGTGACTTTTGTCACATCACATGTATCACCCCAAGGCACCGTGCTCGGTGCCTCGAAAAAAGATGCAAATTCCATTTGTCTCGGGTCGGCGAAATCGACGTGTTAGCTAGATTTGGCGAGCGGTTCCAACGATTGAAATTCTTTTCATCATTGTTCAAGATCTAGAAAAATTCTGGATTTTCGAGCGCGATTTTGCCATTTTCCAAAATTGGAATTTTTCTCGGGTCTTACATTCTCCTCCTTAAAAGGAATTTCGTCCGATTACGGACAATCCTCGTAACACATGCATATGCAGCGTGCACTCACCATGCGTAAACTAGTCATTTAAGTGATAAGCGACTAAACCACATACCTTCATCCCTAAGCAAGAAGGGATGGGTGGCCGCTATCGTGTCCTCACGCTCCCGCGTTGACTCCTCCACTCCGCGGTCTTTGCCATACTTCCCTCGCTTAACCTCACGGTCTTGCGTGCATGAAACACGATCCACGGCTATCCAAAATGCACCTTTGGTCCCTCCTCGAAGGTCCCGTCGGTATCAACCTCAATCTCCACGATCCAGCATATGGTGCGGATGCAGGTGTACCTCAGACATGGGCGTGAAGTACCTCGTGGACACCTAACATGCTGGGCGGTAACACCAATCGATACGCTACAGTGCCTACCCTCTCGAGTATCTCAAAGGGCCCAATAAACCTCGGCGATAGCTTCCCGCGCTTGCCAAACCTAGCCACTCCTCTCTTAGGCATCACCTTCAAGAAGACGTGATCTTTAACCTCGAACTCTAAGGGTCGACGTCGCACATCAGCACTTAAGCTCTTGTCGCAGACTCTTAGCCGTGAGAAGACGCTGTCGTATCAAGCTCACCTTCTGGTGTCTCCTGTCGGATCGGGACTAGTGATGGGCTCCCCCACCTCGATCCGACATATCGGTGGTCTGCATGGCCTCGGCCACAATGCCTCATATGGTGCCATGCGTATGCTCACCTAATAAGCTGTTGTTGTAGGCGGGCCACTGGGGCAAATGCTCTTCCAGGCTACCCTTATGATCCGGGATGCATGCTCGCGGCATGTCCTCCTAACACTGTATCGTCCTCGGTGACCATGCATGCGTGGGTGGAAAGTTGTACTCATGGTTGGCCCAGGTGTGCCCATAGCCTTTGGAAACTCTTCGGTGTGCATAAACCTCGGGTCTCTGACATTACTATGGATCTTGGTGCTCCATGTAGTAGGACTATCTCTCGAATATACAATAGGCGGGAATCTCTCAATGTGAGGTCATCCATACGACCAGAAAATGTGCCGACTTAGTGAGTCGGTCCACTATCACCATCTCTGCGCTCGTGTCACTGGGTGTCCGTGGAAAGTGGGTCACAAAATCCATCGCGACGTGCTCCCACTTCCACTCTCATTACCTCCAATGGTGAAGTAGCCCTACCATTTAGTGCTCAGCCTTAACTGGCGACACATGAGACATCGTCGAGACAAAGTCCCTACGTGTCTCTTCATTCAGCTCGATGTCTGAAGCTGGCGAGATCTGGGTACATCTTCGTTCCACCTAGATACCTGACAAATCGAGGCCGGTGAAACTCCGAGAATCTCCTCTCTCCATCGGTCCAAGCTGAGAACCACTACCCGTCCTATCTGAAGACTACCATCAGCGTGGGCGGTCTGACCCTCGTCACATGTACCCTAAGCATGCGGTCACGATGGACACTATCTCGTCCTGCCCACGGGACTCGATCCTCTGCTCAATAGAGCCCGATTAGTAGTTACTAAACTCCCCAACGTACCTTAGGCCTACTTGCTTTATCTTGTATCCCCAGCATCCCACAGTCTCAAGCATCCGCCACTCCCGGGAAGCTATACTAGCTAATGCTACCAGTGACTTCTGACTGAGTGCATCAGCCACCACATTTGCCTTACCAAGGTGGTAATGCAAAGTGAAGTCATAATCCTCTAGGAACTCCATCCATCTGCGTTGCCTCATATTGAGGTCCAGTTGCGTGAATATACTTCGGACTTTTGTAGTGCAGTACACCTCGGGCTTCTCGGCGTATAAGTAGTGAGCGCCCAATCTTGAGGCAAAGACTACGACCGCCAACTCCATGTCTTATTATTGGGGTAGTGCATCGTGATTCTTGTTGACGGGAACCATAAGCTACTACCCTCTCGGATTGCATCAAAACACATCCCAGTCCGGCACTCAAGGCATCACAATACACTGTACCCCTGTCCCCCGTCCAGGACTATCAAGATAGGAGCTAAAGTAAGTCTCCTCTTCAACTCCTGGAATGCCTCCTCGCATCGGTCATCCCAATCTAACTTGACCTCTTTTCGGGTCAATCTCGTCATAGGTGTTGCCAATCGGGAGAAATCCTTAATGAATCTCCTGTAGTACCCAGCCAATCCTAAGAAGCTGCGTATCTCGGTGACCCGGCCTCTCCCGACTCATCCGCGGCCTCGACCCAGCTGCAGGTCCAGCGACCGCTATCGCGACACCCACGTGTCCCCGAAAATCTCACGATGGCAAAACTGCACTTGCGGGCAGTGTATAAACGTGGTCTCGACAAACATAATACAATCCTCAAATGATACTCATGCTCCCTCTTTGACTGGTAGTAGATCAAAATGTCATCCCGCGAAGACTACGACAAACCTAATCAAATAGGGTTGGAATACTATGCATGAGGTCCATGAATCTTTGCTTTGGCGCATTCTTGATCAAAAGAGAGCATCACCGTAAACTCAAAGTGCCCATAACGCGTCCTAAACGCTGTCTTAGGAATATCTATCTCCCTAACCCTCAGCTAATAGTAACCAGTGCGAAGGTCTATCTTAGAGTAGACTCGCGCTCCTCTCAACTAATCAAACAAGTCATCAATCCTCGGTAATGGGTATCGATTCTTGATCGTAACCCTGTTCAACTATCTATAATCAATGCACAGTCGAAGGGTCTTGTCCTTCTTCTTCATAGCAGAACAGTTATTTATGGTGTGAAGTGCCGATGCAATGAACCCCTTGTCTAGTAGCTCTGTCATTTGGAATGCGAGTTCATGCGGCTTCGGCCGGTGCCCGATCTATGCGGAGTCATAGAGATGGGCAAAGTACCAAGGTGTAACTCAATACTGAAGTCTACAACCCTCTGTGGAGGCAATCCCGGTAGCTCATCCGGAAAAACATCCTCATGCTCATAGAACTACTCGGTAGATCTAAAGTCGGTCTCACCTCGTCCTCCCCAGGAGTAAGGCTTGTATTGTAGTATCGTGACACTGGACTCGTACCTTTATACGGGAATGAAATATCATGCTTGTCCCCTGAGCCTACAACAGTACCGTCTGGTATGGCGAGTAACCCTCTACGATCCATGATGATACGACCACATAAAGTTTGTCCAGCCCGATCCATCCACAGGGATGACATCGAACACTCGACATATCCGCAGTCTCGGGTCCACTATGAGTAGAGTCCCCAGATCTCTAACTTCATGACCCGACATATCATCCTATTCTCGCCCCCAATCCTGGGGAGGGCTCACACCTAAAAGGATCCTCAAGGCCTCAGCCTCTAAGCCAAATATCACAAATGATGCGCGATAAATGAATGCGGCCGCACCATAATCGAATCCTCTCTTGCCCGTGGCGAGATAGCAAAAAAACGTGCCACAATATAGGCGGGCGTGCGCTAACACGGCTGCGATTAATGATGGCGTAGACACACCCCAGACCTGTCTCACACATGTGGGCCTCATCCTCTGCCTCGGCACATACTCACAGCCTGCACTGCTGTGCTGGAAGAGTGCCGTCTCGGCTCTGTGGCCCGAAACTAGCTCCTCATTTTATGCCGGAGTGTGGAGAATGTATATCCTCTCAGTCCCACGGCTTGGGGCTGCGTTGTCTCGAAACCTAGGATCCACTGTCTGGAAATCCCTCCTCGCATGTCGAATTCTTGCTTGATGAAGTAGCACACCATCGCCCGACCCTTGAAGCAGCTCTAATCATCCTGGCGGGATGGCCGATACAGAACCCTCTTGAACTAAAGCCCTCTCCTTCTTTCTAGAACTATAAGAGAATGACTCTCCTTCCTCTTGCTACTAACACTGCATCCGAGTGCTCAGGAGCATCCTCGATCTCATGGTGAGGTTGTCTGACCATGAGTTCATATCTTGTAAGCGAAGTCCTACAATCACACGAATGGACAACTTGACCCGTTCTGAATCTCTAACCTTGGCCATGTCAGTGGCATGCGTAATCATCGACCAACAGACCAGCTCTATAGATCTAGCCACATAATCCATCACGGTCATCGTCCCACGCCCCGGCTCACAGGAACTCTGAGCCTTCGCATGCCTCGCGATGTCAGGAAAATACTTACCCGTAGTGACTCTTGGAACTTTGTCCATGTCATTGCCTCTGAGTCTCTGGAGGTCTTTGCCCATTCCTGCATACTTGGACCCGCCCCTCTAGGCGGAATGCACGTAGTCTAGTGCAGGTCGTGTCGGAGGTAATCTCATAGCCTCTAACACGCTAAACACATAAACCAATGAGTGCGCCACCGTCGGATCTCACTCCCCTGTGAATGTCGAAGGATGATGTGCCCTGAACCTCTAGAGGTTACTCGGACCTCCCGGACTACGCTTCACACCTATTTGTGCAATAAGCGGCAGCCCGACCTCGATAAAGCCTGCGATCAATCTTGGTGATGTGACCGGTGTTCTCGTGGGCCGCCCTCGTCCTTGCCCTCATTAGCCATCTACACATGTCGAATGGCACGTTAAATTCAATGCGATATCTCAAGGCTCAAACCACGACCCGAGACAACTATTCTTATATAGAAATATTTTATATACTAAGTCCTGCATTCATAGGCAATCTGAGAACCGATTAATTCAATATATCGAATCATATTGACATCAAAAATTTTATTTTTGAAAATTTCATTTTAAAATTTTTTTTTATCTCATTTAAAATTTTTTTTTTAAATTTTGTGAACAGTGGTCCAAACAATGGCCCGAAGCGATTGCACTAAGTCTGGCGGGTTAGATTGCACGGTGCACCTGACGGACCATGTTTGCAGCCCGGATCACGTGCACGACGTCTTGTCATGGCGCCCCTAGTTGGGGTGCATGTCGTGGCGCTGAGACCATGTCGTGGCCCCCTCTGGTCGTGTCGCGGCGTGCAGCGCATGTCTCAGTCCCTGCCGGCCATGTAAGTAAGTTATCCATGAGACATACCGAGCACACCCGGGGCCATGCCTTGGCCTGCCGTGTCCTTGCTTGTTTATGTCGCAGGCAGCCGTGTATCGTGGCGCCACGGTAGCCGTCTTCGCCTTTGTATCGCAGCCTACGTGCGATGCAAAGCCGCCCGACCATGATCTGGTTGTATCGTGCCGCGGCTCATGCCCCCCGGGCGGGCCCGACCTTCCGGCCTCACGTGTCACGATACAAATTGTTGTGTATCGTGACCCGGTCTCTATGCTAAAAATGGGCGATAGCCTAGACAATTTAATTGCACCTTTTTTTTTTTTTTTTTCTTGCACTCCCTGCTCTTTGAAAAAAAACTGCAAAAAAAAAAAAAAAAAAAAAATATATATATATATATATATATATATATATATATATATATATATATATATATATATTTTTTTTTCTTTCGCATCTTTTCTTTTTTCATTTTCAGTAAAGCCAAATAAATTTCTTAAAATTTATTTTATCCATTTTTTCGATTTTGTATCAAGCACAAAAAAAAATTTCTCCACATCATTTTTTTCATTTAATTACGGACTATTTGCCCAAAATTTCTCAAACACTTGTTCTCCTGCATATTCATTGTTTCAACATCATTCATATGCTATTCACCAAGCATACAATTTCAATCACAATTCACACATGATCTATCACATAACATCTGCTTTCATTATCTGGCGCCATCACACATCAAACACCATACATGCAGTGTTCTAATCTTGTCCCGTGATTCATAGGTAATCACATACCTAAACCCTAACATCGAGCTATACCAAGCTATGATGTTCTTACCCCTTAATGACTACGGCCTAAGCCCAAATCCCTCAAACCCTAGATGTTGTGTACTAGCTCACCGATCTTAAAGGCACGTGACCCCCGGCGGAGGTTCGTTGACAACTCGTCAACCTGCGGAATACTCTTGAATGTCGGGTGGCAGGCCACTCCACGAGTGGGTGAGTCTCGCTTTGTACGAGGAGCTCCACCCAAATCAGAACTGTCTAAACAACATCATAAGACATATACATGAGTAAACGGCCACCCGGCCTATACAACAATACTCATCAACATACCAACTATATACCATAATAGTTCAGAGTTAATAAATCACTCTTACCAGCATATATTAAAATTTACAACATTCTAATACATTTTATACAACTAAGATACCAAGCCACAACCGGCTTTCTTCTCGAATGGCCTCTAATGAGTATCCCTTATTCCACGATCGGCTCACGTACTGAAATAATATTCTCTCGACGGGGTGAGCAATTACCCGATGAATGTTCCTAATGGGTTCTTTCAAAATCTGAGTCTTGTGCAATGAATAATCACCTTTGTTAAGCGATTTCGTGAGCCTCTTTCGAGATATCACACGAGCTAACCCGTACCGAGTCCTCACCGACTCCCTCACATATGCCTAAAGCCCAGGAATGCGAGTAAAATCCACGATTTCAAAATAAACTTATTTGTTACCCGAAAAGCAATGACCTAAATTTCGGTAAAGTATTGGAGGCTTCTCAGAGTGAATGTGTTGGAGAGCCATTCCTAAACAATTCATGAGCTCCTCCGACGTGTAATTGTTGGACCATCTCCCAACACAATTCTCCGGCAAATCATCCATTGAAATTCCTTTCGCAACCATGTTCGTTTTTCTTTCAATTTCATGTCATGCACTCTCAATAATATTGGTAGCACCGATTGCATATGAAATGCGTGATCTTGCGATTCTGACCATTCATGCTAATATATTCACGTACATATATATATATTAACATAATTAAATCACATAAAACATGTATCACGAATTCTGATCAATTACACGAAATTAGCTCGCATGGGGTGATGTAACCATGTAATTCATTTTGAATCACTCGATATCATAAAAATTCCCACACAAAATATTCACGTGAGCAGTGAAACCCTCGGGTTACTATTCGCGTACCTGAAATAGGAATTTTCTCACTCGGTTCAAAGCTTTTGAGACCGGGTTTCTGGCTAAACAAACCTCGGAACATTCCTGAGCGCGCAAGTAGGGAAAGATCCTACCTCTTGGGTTGTGGTCCACAGTCGGGAATAATACGCGTGGCCTCGCCGCGTCGAACAGCTTTGCCTCAGTCAGAAACCTGACAGTCGATTGGTAGGAATCTTAGAGGAGAGTCACTCCCCCTCTCTCACAAAAACTCAAAGCGCCTCATTACTACATCACCCATTTTCTCTTGCCCATTTGGTCTTGAAAAGGAAGAAGGCGACCTATTACATTTTTTTGTCTTTTTCCTCATTAAACATTCATTTAATACCATAATTGTCCTCAAGTCTTGGATTTTTTGGCCTTCATATTTATCTCGGCGAGTCTATTTCAATCCCATCTCTACTCATTACAGCATGTAATGCATGAGTACATGTTATGGTGACTTTTGTCACATCACATGTCGTTTTCTGACCTTTCGATGCTCGATTGCCCCTCGAAAAAGCGATGCAAATTAAACGTCTGAATTAAGTAAAGCCAAATGTGGTAGCTAGATTTTGAGGCGATTCCAACGGTGAGGGGCCCGACTTTGTCATCGAGATCTAAGAAATTCTGGATTTTTACCAAAATGACAATTTTGCCCTTTTTCCAAAAATTAGAATTTTCTCGGGTCTTACAAAATGGATGTTAGAGAGGGGAAGACTACTATTACATGTGGGTTGTGCAAACAACCTAGTCACAATTTTCAATCTTGTCAAAATAGGAATCAAGTTGATTGAAACATGTATGTTTTTTGTTGTTACATTGCCTTAATAATTGCATTGTATCTATATTCTAGTACTTGCTCATTTATTGTCGTTGTTGATTGTTATATCATTCACGGATATGGCATTGAAGGGCCTTTTGATGCGGTCTGTTGAATAGATCCCCGTCTTGGTTTTCGGATGACGTCAATCATTTAATGGACACTACTCAGATATGTATTTTTTTATCATAAAATATTGTTTTCAATTATTATGTAACGTAAGGGTAAGAATTGATTTATTGATATCTTTGTAGCTTTCTTTGGTACTCACATGTCAACAACAGATGTCGAAGTTCATGTGAGAGTGGCATATGGATCCTCATTCGCGTATGTGATCCGTCCAGAGCTTTTATGGTCTATTTGCATCGGACCACGTCCGCAGATTAGGGCCTCATCACGAGTCTGGTTGAGAGATGGCGTCCTGAGACACACACATTCCATTTATCGATTGGGGAGATGACGATCACATTACAAGATGTTGATATCATCCTGGGCCTCCAGATTCATGGACCACAATCATCGGCACATGTGACTTTCAATGTGTGTCAGCGTATCCGGGGGTACGCTAGAGTATGATCCACTACTGGCCGAGCTTAGGATCTGCTATCTTGACTCGCTAGTTGTCTATTGATGCCATCAGGCTCCACCCATAGTAGGCGAGGTGACATTAGAGCGTAGTGCATGTGGTTTCATCCTAACATGGCTATGATCCTTTCTATTTGTAGACAAGAAGGGTATGCATGTCCACCTCTGTTTCCTCCCATTACTAAGAGATTTGACGCATACCTCTACTTACAGTTAAGAGATGCTACGGTTCCCAGCACACTTATGCGAGGATTATCATAGGAGCAAGCTACGATGGTGCTACTAAGATTTCCAGTTGTATTACATTGTTACAGGTATGTTGCTAATATTTATAACCATACACATATAAAAGTCAATCACTAAGATGTTGCTACTATTGAATGGTTTTTTTATCCAGGTCTAGTCTTAGGAGACGCTACACTTGAGTCGGCACGATTTTAGGCAACCGAAGCCTCCGGTCCTACGCCACTTGCGATGATGGCGATGCGAGTTGATGGAGCGAGTTAAGGGTATCTGACATGGATTACTAGGTGACACGAGGTTGAGCTAAATTGGTGGCGTGAGTTGGTTGATCCATTAGGGTTTCGTTGGAGAGTACCTTTATCATGGGTGCATAACACATCAAGTGTGCTCGCCTTATATCAAGACCAGTTGGATGCACAGACTCATTATCGTGTAATTATATATTAATATATATTATTTTTATTCATATTCACAATAATGATAATTTTAGTCATATTGACATTGAGGTAAATTGTAGGTGTTATGGGAGCCATACATCAGAGAGTCGATTGCCCATCTACCTGATATATGTCTTGTTGATAAAGAGATTTGGCAGACAATGTCACCACTTATCTGCTTTGAGACTGTAGAGTGACATCGTCTAGAGCGAATCTTGTGTTAGTTCGGCCTTCATCATGAGATACCTCCGTCTTGCTCGTTAGAGCAAGGAGTTACTGACTAAGCGGATAGGGGACGCCCGCAGTGCACGATTGGAAGATATATCATGCCTAATATGTCTCCTTATGGGCTATGCATGTAGAGAGAATCGTCACATCACCTCCTATGGATGGTATTATGGACTTCCATGATCCATATATGGAGTGGTATCGACGTACTACACGATGTTTGATCACACCACCACTCCATAAGGATCAAATGAGGTACCATAATATAGCCGCAACATCCCACTTGTTAGTAAGCGTCTTTAAATTCTCAATTATTTCCAAAATTTAATGCATAAAGCAGACATTTACTTTTGTTTGGTTTGTTTTTTAAATATCTAAGAATGGTAGGCGTCATTACTATATATCTCGCCCGAGGCTTCCTGTGTGACTTGTTGTACGAAATTCATCATATTGCTAGATTAGTTTTAAGCCTGATTGGAGAGGACTATCGCATCGCTGCACAAGATGAGGAGGCATCTACATTACATGGACCATCCATCAAACCTCTTGCTTCATTCATTACAGTTAGGATGCAACCAATTCGAGGTTGAGGGAGAGAGAGAGGTGGTGGGTGAGATCGTGGTTGACCTGATCGAGTAAGTGAGCGAGGTGGTAGTCGACCAGGTGGTAGTGCTGCTGGTCGTTCCACTGATGAGACTTCCATGCCCCGCCCAAGTATTCCACACCACCCCCTAAGACTTCCATACCACGCGAGTTTTCCAGCTGGCCCTCCGTGCTCCTCTGGCGTGTATTACACCACCCCCGAGACTTTCCCTGCATGTCATCCCACCATTATCACTACATCTCATTGTGCAGAAGCCACATTAATCTCTGACATCCACCTACATCATTGCCTCCCATTGATGACACAATGATTAGCCTTGTTCCAGACTTTGGTGCATGCCCACTACAGGCGACCCTCGTCGCTCATACAGTCAAGTTGTTCCACCATCAGCTCCACCAGCTTCCTCAGCTCCATCAAATCCACTTGAGATTACGCAGCCTACTGGGATCATTCCCAATTTGTGTATTTTCAGGGCGTCCCCAAGAGAAAGACAAAGCCTCCATCGTATGAGCTCATTGATGTCTATTTATATTTGTATATATTGTTATTTGTATTACATTGTGTATATATTTATATGACTTGGTTTATATATGAAATGATCAATTGTTGTGAATTGGTTGTCATTTTGATGCAATTATGATGAAAGTTGGTTAACTTGGATGAAATGTTTGTAATGCAGTGATGTGTATTGGTTGTTATTTTGATGCAATTAGGTTGCTTTGGATGAAAGTTGGATAATTTGGATGAAATATTTTTAATGTAGGTGATGTGTATTGGTTATCATTTTGATGCAATTAGGTTGATTTGGATGAAAGTTAGTTAATTTGGATGAATTGTTTGTAATGTAGGTGATGTGAATTGGTTGTATTTTTGGATACACTACAAGAAAAACCGAAATTAGAGACCAAAATTAGAGACGGACAAGTGTTTGTCTCTATATAGAGACGGATTACAGACGGGTTACAGACAGAAAAACCTTAAAATTACAAATTAATTAGAGGCAGAGAATTTGTCTGGCCCAGATCTCAAATAGAGACGGAATGATTCCGTCACCAGGTCGAGGGGCGGAAGCGGGTCAGATCTCGATTTAGAGGACAGAGATTTTCCGTCGCTTAATCGAGATGGAGTGATTAAGATGCCAAGATCGAGACGGAAGCCCAGGTCGAATCTGATTTAAAGGAAATTTGAGATTTTAAGGTCACAGTGGGGAAATTTGAATGATTAAATGCCAGATCAGAGACGGAATGATTTCCGTCTCTAACTTCCTTTTGGGCATGAGAAGCCACGGCCTGGATAGCCTGGACACAAAACACAGCTAGAGTCTCTCTCGTCTCTTGTCTCCGCCCAACAATGTTAATCCATGAATGTAAAGCCTAGTCCATACCCACTCTCTCTTTCTCGTCTTAAACCTTAAAAATGGAATCCCCATTGCCTAAATTTCATGATAATGGTAATGTTCATCCACTGTTGAAACGGCGGCGGCGGCGGTTTGTGGATGGGCACGACAACTAGTGTTTGGATTTGTTTTTCTTGGTTGTTATCAAAATGTTGCTTGCCGAAAAATCAGATCTGGGTTCCGACAGGGCAGCACTTCTCGAGTTGCGAAAGGAAGTGAGTGGGCGGACTCTGCTGTGGAATGTGAGTCAGCAGAGCCCTTGTGACTGGGCTGAGGTTTTGTGCTAGAAGAACAGGGTCGTAGGTCTCCGTCTCCCTGGATGCTCATTGACGGGGGAAATTCCGGCGGGGATTATCGGGAACCTGACTGAACTCCGCGTTGGATCTTGGCTCCTGTGCCGATCTTCGGAACCTTTACTTGTATGAGAATGCATTTTCCTGCGAGATCCCGGCGTCTTTGTTCAGTCTAAAACCTCGTTCGCCTGAACCTGGTTGCGAACAACTTGTTCGACGAGATCTCGACGAGCTTCAACAAGCTCGATTTGATCAGTTCAATGTGTCCTTCAATCAATTGAAGGGAGAGGTTCCAGAGGCTCTGCGATCAATGCAGGCATCGGCATTTTTGGGGAACACTTTGTGCGGCTCGCCACTGAAATCTTGCTCCGGCGGCAGTGACACCATCGTCCATAAGAATGAAAAAAAGCAGAAGTTATCCGGCGGTGCCGTACGCCCAGAATTGTAATCGGATCAGTGGTGGGATTTGTTTTTTGGTGAAGTTTTTTCTTTTATTGCGAAAGGAGAAGAAGACGAGCTCTTGGTTGCGAAACGTTATGACGTTCCGGGGGATCGTGGTTCCTGGCGAAATGTCGTTGAACGGAAATGGGTATTCAGTAGCGGCGGGCAGCGGCTGCGGCTATGGCCCGAAACGGAAGTGCAAAGGGAGATACGGCCAACGGCGGGGCCAAAAAACTGGTGCTCTTCTGGAATGTGTCTAGGGTGTTCGATTTGGAGGATTTGTTGAGAGAAGCACAACCAACCGGATATTTAGCACAGGAGTCTCTCTCTTTCTTGCAGAAACGGGCCCATTGTTCCAACCACCCAATACCCATTACTCCACCATACGCAAGCAGAAAAATAATTCAAAGAGAAAAAAAACTCTTTCTTTTTCTGAAAAAAAAAACGAAATCTAATTCTTCATCCTTTGTAGAGATCGGTGACCGGAGGTAATTGGGTTCTCTATCTGATTTGTTGATGTACATTTCAATTTGATTCGTCTAGGTTGAATTTATTCAGTTGTAGATACGGATTTAGGATCGGTTTCGTTTTTCTGGATTGTTAGGCCAGTGTGTGTATTGGATGATTTCTACTTTGTTGTTCTATGGATCAGTGAAGAGTTATTCGATTTCTTATGATAAAAGCCAAGCCGAGCCACCTCTTTGTGAGTTGTGCTTTAGTTTTGCTTACCCTCAAATCTCACTCAGATGCGCGAGATCCTTGAAAAGGATCCTGGCTTTTTCTATGTTGCTGAAGTTTAGGTGTCAGGATTTGTTGATTCAGGCCCCCATTTGATTAGGGGATTGAGGGGTTGATGTGGTTCTGGAATACATCGTAGGATGATCATGAGCTTCCTTGTTTATGGTTGATTTGGCTGAAATATGGTATTATGATCTTATAAACTAGGAAAGAGGCAATATTGTTGATTATTCATGGGTTCTTGTTTGTGGGGTTGTTGGGTTTTCTTTCTTTCTTTCTTTTTCTCGTGATGTATATTTGGAGATAAGATGTAGTGGTTGTTGACATTTTGTTGTTTTCCACAATCTATATTTTCTAATTAAATACCACAGTAAACAATTTTAATTCCTGAAGATTTCATAAGTTAGCAACATGTTTTGCCTAATTAATTTTAGTGCTTTCCATGTGTGATGTTTCATAAAATTCTACTCTGATGACAATCCCTCTTTCTGAGGCATTTGTTGTGTGGGGTGGGTTGAGGGCATTGCAAATTGTTACATTATGTTATTTGATAATTTCTTTTTTTGATCGATAAACATTATGTACCTGTTGTTAGATAATATGCCATGTCTTTGGATTCAGTGCAAGGCCACAGATAGTGAACTTGCAGGAAGAGAAGATGGCAGGTTTCATCAATGCATCTGATTCTAGAGAAATCCATATTTACAAGGAATGCTACTGGAAGCTATCAATCTAGTAGCTTGCTGTAGGAGTCTCTCTCAAATTTGAGACTAGAAGATGAGGTTTGCTTTGCTATGCTTCCTCCAAGTTCACCAATGGCATTATCATGTGTTTTATGGGGTTGTGGGGTGGTTTGACTATAAAAATATTTTGTTTGGCCAATTTCCTGTAATCTCACCTTGAGTCCCTGCTTTATTTGAAGTACTCTTGAGCGGACCCCTCTACCCCTTGCATGTACTAGGATTTGTCTCCAAGAACAATTAGCCATAACATGATTACTTTTTGTTTTTTTATAAGACACAATAATGCGGTATGTTGAATTAAGAACATGATTACTGTTTTTTTTTTGGGTTTAAGGGTATTTTTTCCCCTCAACTATAGCTTAGGTGTCAACTTAGCTCCTCAACTAAATTTTTTATCATTCTTGTCCCTCAGCTATGGTTTAGGTATCAATTTAGCCTCTCAACTAATTTTTTTTTGTCATTCTTGTCCCTCAATTATGGCTAGGTATCAATTTAGTCCTTGAACTATTTTTTTTTTTTGTCATTCTTATTTTTGTAGTATTTAAAACCAATAATTTTTCCCTTCTTTTCATATGAAGTTGATGTATAAAAAAATAAAATAAATTTAAAAAATGTTTAAGCAATATTATTTATCTATAAGTATTAAATAATTTAAAAACATATAATCTGTTGAATACATTTTAATTTCTTTGGGCTGTCTTTTCAAAGGCATGGAAGTTTATGGATGGGTTCTCTATTTTGGGTGGTTTTTCTAGAAGATTTGTATGGCATCCCGATCTCAGATTTTTATGTAGCTTTCGGAGGCAGTTCCCATTTCCCACTATTTAGATTACAACTCATGATGCCCATGAATAGTTAGAACATTAACAACATTTAGTTTTATATTTTTTTATCTATATTTTTTCTTTAATAATTTTCTGGCTTGTTGTTTTTTATCCTATCTATAGAATCTGCAGGGAGGCAAATGTTATGTTGATATTTGCACGCTCCTATGGCCTTACTGGTTTTGTTCGCATCAGTTTGAAGGTAATTTGTTACAAGTTTATGGTCAAAGTTTTTTTTCTATCTGCCATTCTCAAAAAGCATGTTGGATTGTCAGATTGCCATTGAGAGGATATTGAGACTCAAGATTTTGTCAAAATTTGAAATCTGGGGTTCTAATTTCACCTTTTCTTGTTTGTGGCAGGAACATACTATGATTGAGTCGAAGCCTAATCATTTCTTAGATGATCCCCGGTTAAATAACCCATGGCCTGAGCTCATAAGGTATAGATTTTTTCTACCCATATTAATGTTTTTTATTGACTCTTTCTGCTCGTGTCTTCTTTTTGTATGCTTATTATTATTATTGGTGTATATTGAACTTGACATATATATATATATATATATATATATATATATATATATATATATATATATATATATATATATATCCACTCTATGTTTCTATCTTGTACCCAGAAAATACCTTGAGGTTTATTGTAGAATCTGTTTGTCCTTTTCACCAGTAGTTCTATCCCTCCTATAGTTGCAATCATGTTGGCTGTGATCCTTCTAAAACAATCTGTTTGTGCTTATTATGATTGATGAAGCCTTGACATGGTTTTTTTTATAAGATAAATTTTAAAAGTCAAATTTTCAAAAATAAATTGACTTTCAAAAAAATATTTAACATGAATAAGGGCTTCTGATAATTTTTTTTATCTATCAAAAAAAAAAAATTCAAAAGTCAAAATTTGATTAATTGGATACAAATAAGGGGCTTTTTTATGCACCTTCTTGTTGAAACTGGCCTGGGTGATTGATTTTAGCATTGGCTACCTTTCCAGGTTGCTATGTTTAAATTGATAAAATTAACATGAATGAAGGCTATTAGTGTTGTCTTTTTATGGAACACCAATTGAATGAAAACTGTCAATTTTACTTGTAAGGCTTTATATACAATTAAATTTATCTTAATTACATTTCCAGGTTCAAATATGCGGCAGATAATTGATGATAGCCATGCTGAAGTTGATTCTAGCTCTTCAGATTTTTGGGTGATGGTGGCAGCTTTAAAGGTTGGTGAGTCTAGAGTGAGCTTGCATTAGGATTTCCATAAGCATCTCGAAGGCTGATGTTCTTGTTATTGAGCAACAGGTTAGAAATATACTGACGAAGAAAATTGGGAGAGATCCAGATGATAGCATCTCGAGAGCAAACATAAAAACTGTAAAGAATGCGAAAACTAACAGTAAGTGTTTGTTTAATGATCACTTCGTTTTCAAATTTGAGAAGTCTTAGCATGAAATCAGATCTTACACTTGGACCAATTTCATGTTGTGTCAGCCTGCAAAGAAAAAATATTTCCCATTTATTGTAATTGACTGCAAGAGTTAACTAGAGCTGCACTGTTGTACTATTTGACAAGAGATCTATTGAGTAAAAAACTAGTACTATTTATTAAATGGAAATGCCCAGTGAAGTTTCCGTATCTCAAAATTTAGGATGCCGAAGAAGGAGTCAATGATTTTTTTTTGTAGTGGAGACACTGGGTATGTTTCGTATTTTATGCCTTTTCTTGATTTTTTTTGTCTCTAACAAAAATAGTGATTATAGATGTAATACCCGAAAATTTAGCGCGTTTTAAATTGGATTATTAAATATAAATTCTTCTAATTATATATATTTATGATGACCTAGTATTTATTTTGGTCTTAATAATTATTTTTGGCCATATAAAATTATATAGATAATTATTTTAATAGTTATATGGCTTAATTTAAGTGTGGTAAAATAAAGTAAATACTTTAAATATATACTAATAATACCCTAATTAAGTTTTAATTTCAGCTTAACTCAAATTAATTGTATTAGGGACTTAATTGTAATAATGAAAGAAAATAGGGAAGGATTTAGGGGTAATTTTGAGAATTGCCAAATTTCATTTTGGCCCTTTTCTTCCTCCTTCCGCATGACCTTCTCTCTTCTCCGCCCGGCAGCCACCACCTCAGATCCGCCATTTCGAGGCCCGCGATACGGCCGTCAGGCCAAGGAAAGACGACCCCGTCATGACCACCCTTGTCTGCTTGGATCATGCCCCTTTGAGCCTGCGTCTGTGGGAATCGCGCCATGAGGGCTCTCTCCTCGCCCTTGCCGCCGTGGTACCGTTCGATCTGTTCAGGCCACCTCAGCTGAAGCCCAGGCACGGATCTGAGACTCGCCCGAAAACTTAAGGATCCATCCTTGATCAACATTCCAAGACGGTTTGCTTGGTGAGCGAAGGGGTGGAGCTCGCCGGAGTTAGGGATGTCGGGTAGGTCGGCTACTCCGTTAGTCCTCGGCCAACGATCCACCTTTTAGGTCCCTTGAGCTTTGGAAGCCGTGGGTGTCCTTGGAATCAAATTCGAAACCCAGCCCTCGGAATTTTAGAGCCACGTCGGCGGTTCTCGGGAAGCGTGCCACCGGGTGACGGTCGTCCTGTGCCGTAGTTAAGCGGTGTGATGGTTTAGCATTATCGAGCTTGGTAAAATCTATGCAGCGATGGCCGGGAACTCTAATCGTGTAATTATCCGATAATCGATTTTAATTATTCAATAATGTGTGTTGAATATGTCCAACGTATTTAGGACTAATTGAATTAGTTGCTTGTATTGTATGACAAGAGTAGTTAGTAAGGTTGATTGTGTATATTGCGAATCTGGAGTGTTGAGTTTGATGGATTGGACCCAGTGGGGCAATAAAGTGTATTGTTGCCTCTTGGCCGGCTGGTGTTGAGGCCAAGCCATATTGGAGATGTTATTTAGCGGAGTTGGACTTGTTTGGGAGTTAGTCAGGTTTTTAGGAGGTCATAGTTTTGATCAGAATTAGATGTGCTTTATATGAGTCTAGCTGGCCAGAATTTATCCTAATTAGAGTCTAAAGTTAAGCTTAAACCTCGATCAAACCAACGTTGTCTTTCTATTCTGCGTGTATCAGGCATTCTGTGAGCATGATGCAGCGTAGAAGCGGCTACGAGACGATTCTTGATGGGTTGATATATTATAGTTTATGACATCATGCGCCATTGCATAGCATTTATGGCATTAGAGCTCACCCGTGTCGGCGGCGTGATTATTCTTATTGGAATTGTATTTAAGATGGTAATTAAATTATTTAGTTTGTTATGAAATATATATACATATGAGGTGACATGATGATGGATGTGAGTGTGCATTGTTGAGTGATATTCTTGTGTGCATTCTATTAGAGGAAATATTTATTAGAACTATATGTTAGGACCTTCCACCTAATGAGTTACACTTGGGGCCAGGGTATTGATCATATGATGTTATGGGTTTATGGTTATGGACATGAGTTCCCACTGGTTGAAGCGTTTCTCTTGGGGATCTGGGTAAGGGTCACTGGTTGGGCGTTCACTCTCGGGGCGCGGCTGGATTATGATATGTGTTAGTTCTTTGGAGTAAGGACCACTGGTTGAGCATTCTCTCGGGCGCCGGCTAGATTTGTGGATTAAGTGTCATTGGAGTTAAGGCCACATTAGAACGCACATTTCTCTCGAGGGCGCAGTCACATTTAGTTTGAGAGGCCGTATGACTTGTATTATTGGAATATAGGGTCTGCTAGAGTTCTCGATTTTTATGATGATTATGTGATGATATGAAACTTAATGTGTGCATGTATTTGTGGGATGTATTATCTTTGTAATTCATATGTATGTATCCTGTTGGTTGTAGATGTGGTATACAGATTATATGATGTTAACTCACTCTAAAAATTGGGCGGTCTCAATTTATTTTTAAGTCTTGTCGGTCCTCCTTCTCCAGGATCCTTGATGTGTAGAATTCTTGCTTTTCCTTGAGGCGATTCGTATCTTATTATGATAGTATTGTGCTGTATATTTAATCTGAGGCGTCATGATGTGGATATTAAAATGTATTGAAATCGCTGCCATTAATTAAGTACATTGTTGGAGTATGTGGGATCGAGGATTTATCTCTCCTATCTGACAATTTATTATTCAGTGAGTTATATATCATTGTGTTAGGTAGCTGATGTGAACAGTTGTGTGATGATAAGTGATATGATGTTTCAATTAAGGCTTACCTACAGTTTGGTGGCTTTATGCCTTCCCATTCCTAGTCTTAGGTCATTGAGGTTAAGGTCGTGACAATAGATCTCCGCAAATCATCTATATTTTATCATTTTATGGAAGCTGATCTTGATGTGTGATTATACGGGAGCACTCTCTCTTTCTTGCTTTTAGTATCAACCAGGCCTTGACCAGCACAAATAACTGTTGTAGAAATATTTCTCACTCAATTGTAATTAATTTTCTTACATCCATAGATAATACTTAGGTTCCATAAGTATACTAATTAATCATAATTATGAGTCAACAATTTCTTATAATTGCTTTAATATTAATAAATGCTTTTGATTAATTATAGATAAAACAACTTTAGTTTTGTAGTTGTGCATTTCATTACTTTTTTATTAAAATAAAATAAATTTTATTGTTATTAATTTCTATGCTTATAATGTAATTAGCAATGTGAATTTTTAAGTATACGGGTTGCTACCCCATGAAGTAACCATAGAAAGCCGCCAAGATTTTTAAGGAGCGGCAGCGGGGCGAAGTATACTTGGAAGAATGTTCCTGAGGACACAAAGAATTTGTAGTTTGATTAGTAGTTAGTATATTGTATTTGGTACATTTCAGCATTAATATTACTATTTTGTTATCTCGTGTCTTATTGATTTTATAATTAATGAAAAATATAGTGGTTCAACTTATTTAATGACATCTATTAATTTAATGCTTAAATCTAGAACTTTATGATTACATATAATTGAAATCTTCAGCCGTAATAGGTTCAATTCCGTCTCTGATTAGATTAGGGGTGGAAAATTTTAGTCTACGATGGAGATGAATCAGTCGATCTCACGTTGGGACGGAATCAAATCGCGTCTACGTTGAGAGACGGAATCGAATCGGTATCTCTGGTAGGTCTCACGATCGGAGGCGGAATCAGACAGAGTCTCACGATCGGAGGCGAGGATCAAATCCGTCTCTAATCGGAAACGAGGAATCAAAATCCGTGTCGGAGACGGAATCGGTCGATCTCTAATTAGAGACGGAATTGGAAACGGACACAATTAGATCTGGCGTTTTAAAGACCGAAAATTTCGTCTCTAATCCGTCCGGAATTCCGTTTCCAGACGGATTAGAGACCGAATTGTCGATCTCTAATTTTGATTTTTCTTGTTGTGAATTAGGTTGTAATTTAGGTAATTATTTGTAACTTAAAATTCTCATTCCTAATGCATGTAATCTTGTATAGTTAGTATTTGCCGGTATTAACTTAAAAAAAATTACAATGTTGATCGCATTGCAATATTGTGAGGATTTTTGTGCATCAACGCCGACACAGCACATGAGAGTGGTAGAAATGCCACATTTTTAGAGGCTAAATTAATATTATTAAAGTTTGATGCTTTTAGAAATGTTTTTCAGCTATGTTTGGTTCTTGTAAAAGGAAAGATAAGCCTTTGAGGCTTGATTCAAGTGCTAAAGCAATGGAGTGGGATGGGATTAGGGAGATCCCGGATTCAAATCCTTGTAAGAGTATAAGAAAACACATAATGAAATAGTGAACAAAATAAAGAGAAAAAAATAAAATAAAAATAGGACTAAAAAATCATTAAAAAAATTTTATATCCTGCTTCAAACTAATTTCACTTCTTTTAGTTATTTAGATTAGAATATTTTGAAAATATATAAGTTTTTCAAATAGTTTTCATTTTATTGATTTTTTTTATATTTTAATATATAGTATTATAAATTTTTAGATAGTTGGTGAATACTATAGATAACACTTAAAATACTTATTTAATTATAAATCATAGAACGGTTTCTAAATAATGCTAAACATAGGAAAGATTTCATTTTTTAATAGCTAATATTGGAATGAGATATATCTATTATTATTATTATTATATATGGAAATAATCGCATCCAAAGACTACCTAGTGAAATAACTGTTGAAATCTTATGGTCCCAACCCCTCTACATTGGTATGATATTGGGCACCCTATTGGAAACCTAATTCCGTTTTGTTTTGGGCAACCTTATCGCCCAACCTCCACATCGCATTTATTTATGCACCTGCTCCTAATTCCCGTTTTGTTTTTTGAGCTTCCAAAAAAAATCACATATCAATCGATATTATCAAAGAACTTAATATCGGTAATGATATATTGGCATTTCGATTTTACTGATATATCATAAATATTCCAGAATATCGAATGGATATTTTGACAAAAATATCGATAAACAAAATTAATAAAATATTTTCAAATTCACAAATAATTTATCGAACTATGTTATTACAAATAAGCAAATATACAATTTATCGAAAACAATATTCATTATAATTTATCAGAAATTACATTACAATGCACTTAAAACCAAAATGTAAGACTGACGCTTACTTCCATTACATTATTCGATAAATGATCCCATCTGACAAAGATAATATCTCACAAGACCTTCAAAATATCGAGATAACTGGAGAAAAATAAAAAATAATTTGAGAAGAAATTTCTTGTTTTCTTGATGTCTACGAACGAAATAGAAAGAGATCAGGATGATTTTACGGGTATTTATAGAATTTTAGCTTCGTAATATAAGCTACTGGTTATTTTACCGGGAGCATTTATCGATATTTTAATGATATTTTTTCGTAAATTCCAAGATACACGCGCTCCATGGGTCATGATTGCCAGGTGGAAAACAGATTTTACCACGCTTTCCCGATTTTTCCTCTTCTTTTCTTTCTACGGGCGAAAAACCGATTTTTCTGCGATATATCGGGACAAACCGATTTTTTATCCCTGGATATTGTTCATACTTATAAATTCATGATCCTCTCATTTCTAACCAATATTAGTGACATTTTGTTCATCTGGGTGCGTGGGACGACAACGACAAAAACTGCAATGAACTTAAGTTAGTAAGCAACATGCACTAACATCTTGGCTGATCACATCAACATAAAATCAGTATAATCAAAAGATGATGTTTCTTCATCTTGTAACGATGCTAATGGGAGATCTAACGATGTCACTCCACCTATAGTTTGTTCGTTGAATTAGCTTTATGTTTCTCTAGTACAAGTCGTTCATTTCTAGTTTGTTTTTTTACTTAATTTTGATTAGAACTTGTTTTGAATAGTGTTTAATAGTATTAAGCATTTAATAATTTATACCCTAAAAATCACTCATTTTTTAAATAATAAATAATAAATATCCATCTATCATGAGATGACTTTTTTCCAGCGGTATATATATTTTTTAAATATAACTTAATATGTGTAAATTATTTTAAATATTTTTATTTTTACTTATAAGTTTATTAGAATAAATAAAAATATTATATAAATATTGATATATTAAAACATTTTTAAAAAAAATTGGGTGGATAAGATATTTATGATCATTTAAAAATTAATTTTCTCAAATTTTAATTTTTTTTTTTATAGATAAGATGATTTCTTTCTTAAGTTATTTTTTAAAAAATAAAATAGATGGAAAAGACTATCCTCATTATATATGTTTTAAATTTATATATAATTTATAATGTGAAAATAATTTATACATAGGAAATTCATATATTACTCTATAAAAAACATTTTTGAGAAAATTAATTTTTAAATAAACATAAATATTCCTTTCAAAAAAATGAATATGTAATATTTTATCTACTCCACTTTTTTTTTTAACCAACCTTTTAATTTATCCTCTATTTATATAATATTTGTATAACATTCTAATAAACTTATAAAAAATAGTGTAATAAAATTTTAAAATTATTTATTTAGTTGTTTTCTTTAAAAAATAAATACTACTAAAACAATTTTATCATTGTTAAATTTATATATTATTTAGAAAATTATCTTTTTTTGACTAAATTCTCTAAGAATTTTAATTTCTTAAAATAAAAATAATTATCCTATCTAACAAAAAAAAATACCTTTAATTTTATCTAAATTTGAAATAAAATTTTTTAAAATAATATTCAAAGACTACTTTTCTTATTTTCAATGAGTGAAATGTAAAAGGGGTTAATTCTTATCATTTAAAGTGAATGTAAAATGCCATTAAAAGTAAAAGGTAAGGGTAAAATGTCATTAAAAGTGAAAGTGCATGATGAGTTGGTGCAAATCTGGAGTTGGAGGGGTAGTAGAGCGCCCTGACATACCATCTAGGGTTTTAGAGGAGCAATCCATCCAGAGAAGGCCGCCTTTCATTTTTCTTGGAGAAGAGAAATCATTTTTGGGGAGTAAGGCAACTGAGAGAGTAAGAGGATATGAAAGAAAAGAAAAGAGGCAAGGCAAGAGCTATGAAGAAAGAGTTGAGTAGAAAGTTCAGAGAAAGTGGAGGGTAATGATTTTGTATCAATTATGACAAAATGACGCCAGTTGGGGAAAGGAAATTTTTGAGAATCTCGGGGTTACCAGTTGCTAGGATTAACTCTCTTTCAAGTTTTGTTTTTTTATTTTTTTTCCCTTTTTTCTTTGTTTTTTTATTTTTTATTATTGTTTATTTTTTCTTTTTTCTTTTTTCTTTTTTTTTGTTATTATCTTTCCCATGTTTTTACTATTCTCTGTGAGTGATAATAAAATGAGATTTTAATCTTTTTTTTTTTTTTTACTTTTGTTCATCACTTAAGATTTTTGCTCAAAATTATTATTGTATAATGCTATACTAATGATTGAGAATGAATGATGGAACTGTTTAGGAAACTATATTGGTATCCTAGCTCTTATTGTTTCACATGTTGAGATGTTTGTGACTGTTTAGAATTTGTTTTGTAATAGAAATATAATATATGTGTCAGGAAAGTTTAATGTCAAATGTTAGTGAGATGTAAACAATGTACAATGGAGTGTTATTAATGGTGGGTGTTTGCTCATAGAAATTTGTGCTAATTTTTTTTTATTTTCCTAGTTCTGCATTAATACCAAAGAATATTTATATATCTATATTCATTTGTGGTTTGTCGTGGGATTAATTTGAATATTTGGTTGACACATACACCCCAACTATACTCTGGTCGACAACCCGCCAACCCATGTAAGATTCAAAAGATGTCGTAATCCAACCCACACCACAATTAACTTTTTCGGACCTATAAGATTAACGAAACTGCAGCTTCTCAGACGTATAGTCACCAAAATACAACTTACGAATTATACTAACATGGCCCAATATTATATGCAAAAATTGTTCTGTCCACATATTTATAAAATTACCCTCAGAACATTTATCTATATCTAACATATGGCACATGACCATAAACCATAGTCCATAAGAGTTTAAATATATTTGATTTCATGGCCAAAAATATATGATCGCACTATATATCTAATACATATGTTTGTAAAAACTCCTGAAAATTTTAATTTTTCCTCGAAACTACAAAAAATAATAAAAATTGTCATAATGGTTTATGAAGTCTGTAGTACCCCATCCGGATGACTAACTACCACGCTCGTGATTCATCCCCATGAAATCTAGTGACCAAGAAAGTTTCGTCGACCCGAGACAATGAATCTTTACATTTTCCGTCATTATCGCCATCGACCCAAGGATGAAATTTTTACTTAAAATCTTTAAGTCGTGAATGTCTCAGCTAAGTTCATTTAAATGACTGAACTTGAACCAAACGAAAATAAATCGCTTCGGCGTAGAATCCGATCCGAGCGAGATCTACAGTGACATGTGGCACCATGAGCTGATACATCAACTTAACTTAAAAATAAGTTATAAAAGAGAGTGCGAAGTGAGAAAAAGAATAAAATGCAGAAGTGATATAGGCAGAGGGAAAGTGGGTTCTATCTTCTCCGAGATCTACTGAGCTCAGAATGGCTCAATGCCCGCCAAGACTTAAAGTCGTGAAAAGATCTGGGCTGAAACGCTGTGGACACTTAAAATTAGGAATTCTTCATTTGAGATCTGGAAATGAAGCTCGAGAGGGCCGTGGTGTTTCGAGCTGTGTCTTCGAAAAGCTTCGCTTCTTTCAACCCAAGAGGTAGGATTTTTCCTACTTAGTTTATTTTCATTCTATATTACGGTTGAGTTTTAATGACCTAATGGGGGCTATTCATCTTTTGTTTTAAGGGTTGTTTGGCAATTAATAAAGTTATGAATAATACCTATTTTTACCCTATATGATGTCCATTTTTTGGGGCTGATTTTCGATTAGAAAAATGGAGAATTTGGACTAGTATCCTTCAAGGAAATTATATCCCTAACTGAGAACTTTATTTTAGGCTTTTGAATCACCCAAAACGGACCTCTATAACTCAAGTTATGGTCCGTTTCCTGGGACTACTCCAAGTTGCCCTATTTTGGCCGAATCCCATCAGTCTGTGTTTTTGGGACTCTGATTAGCCAAAAGTGAGAATTTGACTAGAATCCTTCAAGAACTTGTAGCCCTATCCGAGATCTTGATGTTAGGCTTGAATCACCCAAATAAGACCCTCATAACCTCACGCTATGGTCCATTCTCCCATTCACTGGCGCTAGGTCATTTAATGATTTGTGTCCGCATTTTTGCCACAAGGGTATATGATTTAGGTATCAGCTGTTTGAATTGAGTGATACTTACAATTATAGTCAACTGTGTGTTCTAATGGTTTGGCTTAGATAGCCAGGCTTTGAGTAAGGTCATTACACGGCTTACTGAGACTAGTCAGGGACATGTCTGTCACACCGCCTAGAGGTCGATGGATGTCGCTACTCGAGTAGTAGCACTCAGATGTCAATGTATGTGTGCATTGATATGATGGCATGAATTGTAAGGATATATTTGGAATTTGTATGCTTTTTGATATAAATTGTCCAAATGATGCATGGGTAATTATGATGAGTAGCATGCATATAGCATCATCATATATATATGGTATGAATGAGTATGGCATAACTGCATTTCATATGCACGGACATCGCATTAAGTCGTGTGTGTGCATAATATTGGTTATCACCATTCTTGTGAATGCGTGTTTAAATCGGGACAACGTCCAAATTGAGACTCACGGGGCGCATAAAATAATAATAAATTTCGTGCCTGGGTGAAGTAAGATTTGGCAGATCCCCCCTCAGTGGTGAAAGACCCAAATTCTGCCTCTGGCCGACATGGTGGATCCGCCTATAAAGTTCGCGTAGTGCCTGGCTACGGCGGCCCGTGGTGAGACCTCAAATTCGCGACCCACAAAAACACACGGGATTTGATAAAATTCAAATAAATATTTGAGAGTTGTCCAATGGGTTAAGTCATTGGGTGAAACACCAATGACGGTTTTTACACTTGGCATCTGCATGTTTAAGGGAGTCGGTGAGGACTTAGGACATGGGACAAGGTGAGTCATTTCTCATCCATGGCATGTAGACATTTGAGTAGGAATGCATATGTTTTCACTTGAATGTGTGAAATGGCATTGCATGTGCACTTAGCGGAGTAGCCTCGTAGGGAATTATTCTATCGGGCATTGCTCACTCACGCTTGACCCCTCGTGTACAAGTGAGCGCACAGGAGACGACGCCCGACGGGGCCGTGATTATGAAGGAGGCCGACGTGGCCTTGATATTACTTTTTGTAAAAAGTATTTTGTATAAAAGAATTGTAATTAAATACTTCGACCATCACCTAAATATTCGCAAGTGCACTATGGTAAGAGGGTCGTGATCTGACTCTACTCGTAATTATGTTTTACTTTCATATTTAGATTAAATGCGAATGAATGGATCTGGTAAAGGGATGTATCGAGGTAGGTCGAGTAACCTCGATGTCCACAAAAATGTGGATATAGTTGTATATCGGGGATATGGATACGGGATCCTCGCGGTTCATTAATACTAAGGAGAACTGACGGCTATGGTTATATAGGGACAGATGTTGGGCAGAGCTCCTCAACAAAGGAGACTCGCCTCATTTTTCAAGGAACTATGATTCCGATAAACTGACACAATAGTGTAGTATCTAAGCTACCGAAAATCCTGATAAAATTTATCACTGACTGTCATTAACTGACTTTGCTTTGGGGCGCTGTTTTACAAAATATAAATCAAAGCCAATCCTACTTTCTTCTCAATATCTACTTATGAGCATTGCCTCCCACACATTCCCTCAGACCAAAGAGGGTCCCATCGACTAAGTGAGCAATGCCCAAAGAAAGTGAAAATCCTGCGCACATCCCACCTGCCAGACACAAAGAATCATTACGCAACAATAAACACTCCCCTCTTAAGATGTCGCCCTCGAATGGAACTACATGTTATGAATGATGCGACTCAACATGTCCCATGTAATGCAGCTCCCATCGACTCTCAACCCGAGTCCCAACCCGACTCTTCATACATGCTTATGCTGCCCAGAGTGAGAAACTCACTAATTAGTATTTCAACCAATGGTCCTTATCCAAAACAAAAGCTTTTGTTTTATAAATCAATCATCGGATAATCTCCAAACCGCTTTAAAACAAAAGCATCGACACCCTCCGAAAAATCGCCAAAACAAAAGCATCGGGAAAAGTCTCCGATAAACCGCTATTAAAAGCATCGATGCCCTCCGAAACCACTTTAAACAAAAGCATTGACAATCCTCCGAAACCGTCGACTCTTGTGACATCGTCCTGGGACCGAGCTCCCGCACCATCAACACCATGGGCCACAAGTGTCGATTTACAACCATGAAACCGTGAACCCCATTGACGTTGTCCAATGCATCAGTCCACCAATTGCTCACTAAGAATGGTGAATGACAACAACCATGCACACCCACCCGTTTTACGCGATGTCCCCGTGCATATGAAATGCAATGCAAATGTGTCATTGTCTATTCATACCATGCTACATATATAATGAGTGTTATATGACATATGCCTACTCATGCATATTAACCCATGCATCAATTGGACATTTATATCACTAAACACATAAATTCCAATTTAAATCATATAATTCATGCCAACATACTTAACACGATTGAATAAGATGACATCTATATCATCATCAAACTTATTAATGACTTACTTTTATCCCTCTCTGTGTCTGATCATGACACGCGTTCCTATAACAAATACCAACCAAGCCATGCAATGGCCTCAATCATACACAAACTCATGCATTTCTCTAAGCCTCATGGATAATTATATCAACATGCATATAATTACCAAACAACATACACCAATTTCAATGTATTAGACCGTCATATCATCAAAGAACCACGCACTTATACACTTGGTGCCAAAATCAAATTTTCAAAAAATATTTGGGCACCAAATGTCATTCACAGGCATATGGCCAGATTCTATACTCAAGGAGCTTTCCATAGAGTCTAAGAACGTGCGAATCGGAGTTTGGATGAGAAAGTTATGGTCGTCCAAAGTTGGAGGCTTCACATGAACAAACACCTACATGCTAGCTGGTGGAACCTACGTAATCGCCGCCCGGCACCCTGAGTTCTTGATACGTGGGGTTTCTTTTTCAACCCAAACTCATCTCGGAAACAACCCTTTCAACCGGCGACAAACCCGCCCCAATTGAGACCACAAATCAGCCATAAACATGGCACAAAACCCGTTCTAAACTAAGCCCAAAATCAACTTCAAAACAACCCGAAAACTGGAATCATAGCGAAGAACCATAAAAAATAAATTTTTTTTCCTTCCTTTTTGGTGCTCAAGAGCACCATCCAAACAGCCCCTAAGGCTCAACCAAGACCAAAACAACTCCTAAATGGAAAATAAACCCGAGCAGGGAAGGTCTCTACCCTTCAACGGCACTGCCTTTGAATCTCTAAGCTCTAAACCCACCTGGGCCTCCGAACTTTCCGCTCATATCTCCAATGAAAACTCCTAATTTTGGTGTCCACGCATTGCCCTCGATGAGTACTCCAACTTTAAGTCTTGTCTGATCGCGTAGACGACCTCACCCCGAGCTTCTAGAACGAGAAGTCCGAGCCTCTCTACACCCTCTCTTCCTATCTCACTCACGTTATGCGTAAAAAAAAGGGCTTTTTCCCATTTCGTTTCCTTTATTCCAGCATTTAACTTAAGTTTGTTATGTTAAGTGGCTCCACGTCACACGTGTTCACTCTAAATGTCTGCTTTCTATCTCGAACAATTCATTTTTGGGCTCAATTTATTTTAAATGAACTTAAATTTCAACCTATTTCCCGATTCCTCCTAAATTCTCTCAAAATCTCATCCTAGAAGCCACCTAACTCACCACCCGGAAATCGTAGGCCCCGACTGCCCTGCACTCGATTTAAACTTTTTTCTTGCCTACTAGATTTCCACTGGATACTAATCCAACAAATGATTCCGGTTTCGTCATCTAGATCTAGAGAATTTTCTGAGCCTCTCGAGCCATTCCTAAAGAATTTTACTATTCTTACATTTTTCTTTAAAATTTTCAATTTTCCTGTGCTTTTATAAATATATTAACCATTTTATCTCTTTTTCATTTAAGTTGGGTTTATACTATTTTCTGGTATGAATTGTTTGTTTTTCTGGGATTAGATTTATGTATGTATAGGTATAGTTTTTTGTGTATGAGTAGTGATTTTTTTGGGTATGAAGGATACACTTATGGACTACAGTTTAATTTTCTGAGTATGGTGAATGACGTGCAGTCCAAATATTGTTTTATATTGCTCTTGATTTTTGTTTTATAGAGATTCATTTCATGTTGCTGCACTGCAATCAGTTTTCATATATTATTCCACTAACAACCCGTTTCTATAAGTTGGAGTTTTTGCATTAATTTTTACCATTTGTTATTTCATTAACTTTGAATCTTTCACTCCCATTATTGCTCTATTATTCCTTCAATATTTCCACTAACTCTCTCATCATTATATTATTATCTTATTAACTCTCTCTCATCATCACTGTCACACTACCATCACATTAATTATGTCTCTTCATTAATATTTCAAATTCTCATTCTCACTTTTGCAATTTTACAAACTCTTATGCTTCCACTCTCATATATTGGTATTACTTCTATACTCTCACACTTTTTCTTTTCCCTTCTACATGTACTCTATTTTCTCTCTCTCTTAAAGTTCGTTGATAAACTATATTAAAGATTCAAACCATTGAAAATGAAAATTTCACGGTTTTAATTTTCAATACGCTTTGATAACAAATTCTTATAGTTTCTTAATCAAAATTTTAATGGAAAAATCATGAAAATTATAAATAGGTAAAGACCTACTAACGTGGAATGTAGACACGTGTCAACAAAAAAATTAAATAAAAATAAATTGGACCAAAAACCCTTATAAATATTATAATATTTTGCAAATATCTCTTGCTAGTTTGACAATCTTTAAAAAGCTTAGATTCTATCGTTATTTTTAAACATATTTATGTCTTTTTAGATAATATTATTAGAATAAATATTTTTTACATATTTTTTAAACATGTTATTTATACAATTAATAATTGTAGGAAAAAATAAAATATTATTAGAAACTTTATCTATTTCGATAATATGTAATTTAATGATAATAAGGGTAAATATGTAAAATACATAATTTTTCAGTATCCAGCATTTACAATTATCAAATAATATATTTATCTTCAGCATTCAATTGTTAGTAACTTATCAAACAATTTTTATAGTACAGATTCAATACTTATGAAATTCAGCACTTAATTTTTCAACATTTATTTTTCAGCACTTAATTTTTTCATTTTATCAAACAAAGCCTTAGTTGTTACCAATTTTACCGTTATCATACCCTTTTTTTTTAATCACTTTGATAACCATGTGCATTATTATTATTACTCCTCTAAATCATTTCCTCTAGCAAGCTCATTAAACCCTTTCAGCAATCCATTAAGTCCTTTCATTAAGCCCATTAGAACCCAAACAAGCCTTACCATCTCTCTAGTCTCAACCCATTATGACATTTGATCAAACTCATTAGGACTTGTCAAGAAAGCCCTACCATCTCACTAGGCCCAACACATTAGGACCTTTGACAAAACTCATTAGGACTTAGTCAAGAAAGTCAAACCATCTGTTTATGTCCAACCCATTGCACCTTTCGATCAAACTCCATTATGACTTAGTCAAAAGCCTAACCATTTCTTTATGTCCAACCCATGAGTTCCTTTAAATAACCCATTAAGCACTTAGTCAAGAAGCCCAAGCATTTCTTTATGTCCAACCTATTGTGCCTTGTATTAACCCATGATTTAACAAGCAGTTTCAACCATTTCTTTCTTGCGCCCTTTAAATAACCCATTAAGATTTAAATAAGAAGCCCAAATCCATTTCTTTATATCCAACCCATTGCGCCCTTTATACAACCCATTGTGATTTAGTTAAGAAACCCTTTATCATTTCTTGCATTTCAACCCATTAAGCCTTTTACCAAACTCCACAGGACTTAGTTAAGAAAGTCATATCATTTCCTCAGTCCAGGCCCATTATGTCTCTTTACCAATTCATTAGACTTAAAGCAAAATCATATCATTTCTCTGAGTCAACCCATTGTAATCCAATGCTAAAACTTCATCATCTCTTTAAGCTCAACCCACTAGGTCATTTGACCAAGCCCTTTGGTCGCACCCTAAACTTCATCATCTCTTTTGCTCTCAACCCACTAAAATATTCGACCAAGCTCCCCTGGTCGCACCGACTAAACACTTTTGAAATTCCCATCAAACTCCCACCCTTAACTTATTCAAATTCTAAATTTCCTATTTTCTAAAATTCAAATTTTCAATTTTAAAACTCAAGCCTTCAAAAATTCAATTTCTAAATTTTCATTTCTCAATTTTTAAAATTCAAGTGTGCAATTTTCAAAATTCAAATTTCCAATTTCTCATTTTCTAAAATTCAATTTTTTTTCAATTTCACTCCTAATTTTCAATTTTCAAGCTTCCAATTTTAAAATTACCACCTTAATTTCAAAATTCAAGTACCCTAATTTCAAAAATTAATTTCAATTTTATTTTAATTTTTCAAGTTTCCACTTAAATCGTTCTCATTTCTAATTTCAAATTTACAAAATTCTCAATTTCAAAATTCAATGCCATAATTTCAAAATTTGAAGCTCCCAATTTCACTTCAAATTTTAAAGCTTTAACTCTAAATTTACACTTCAATTTCAAATTAAAGTGTAATAATTTTAAAATTCAAATCTTCTAATTTTTAATTCTCAGATTTCTAAATCTCTGAATTCCCAAATTTACAAATTCAAACTAATAAAATTCACTTCACCAAATTAAAATTCTCCAACTTCAAATTCATTTCAAAATTATCAATTTCTAAAATTTCAAACTTCCAATTTTCAAACCTCTAAATTTCAAATCAACTGTAATTCCAACACATGATTAATTCTATAGTTCCTATAAACGGAATCTCATGAGTTGTTCAGTAATAGATAAATGGGATTGTGAGACCCGACATCCCCATGTATCATTTTTAATAAATACTGATCTAATCTATAAGCAATTTCTCAATTGAATGTCCATATTTTTGTATTCGATTATTACACTCAACATTGTTTCCTAATCGATGCTTCTGACATGTCATCCAAGTACACATTTTTTCTCTTTAGACTTTGGGTTTTTTTTTTTTTATTTGTCCTGCTCATCATATGCTCCAGCGCTATTGTCAGATTGTTATCAGCTTTATTTGGTATTTATTGACTAATTCAGCCAAAAGTCATATTTTCCTTAGTTCATTTAGTGTGGTGACTTAATTTTTAGGGGCTTAGAGGTGTTACACTTATATCAGATCTTCCGATAAGTAACCCGAATTTCGATCTAGACCTGCCTCTAAACCTCGCTTTTTCTTATCAGGAGTCACAATTAGGGTTTTCTTTCTTATTTTGTTTACATTTTAAAATAAAACAAAAATAAGTGTCGAATCCAAACTATTTTTAAAATGGTTTTTTCTAAAATAAAATGAGTTCGCTTATGGGAAACATAATAGCAAAAATGCGGTTCCATAAAATGATGATTCTATTAGTAGACATTGTTTATGGGTCAACAATATAAATTAGTAAACGTATTTTTGATTAGTTGATATTAGTCGACTGATAGGCACCCTTTTGTGTTTTTATACCTACTATCTGCAGCACATCGAGCTTTAATTTTATTGCTTCATATCTTAATACGCTTGATTGTCATGGTCAATAAGATTGGCCTGGTTGACTCATCTGTCGATACTGCCAATCTAGTGGTTCACTTCAGGTCCTTGGGCTATTCATTATATAGTTCACCTTATTCATCTTATACTTTACATATATTGTGTGTGATAAGGGAATGATATACTAGAGCTGTAATAGATCGCCTCCCACTCATGATTGCATTGTCAGATGTCTATGCTGACACACATGTATCCTTATCTCCAAACCTCTAGCCTTTGGCTGACCGGTTCCCTTGCTTTTATGTTTTGGTCGAGACTCATTGCTCGCTCTCTTTCTCACCGAGCCAGTGACCAGGAGCAAGGTCCATCACTGGATGGCCATACTCCATGATCGGGAGCACAGGTATCGGCTACACATCGTCGAGGTGGAGTCCGATCTCAAGACTCAGATAGTCTGGATCTAGATTTTATGATACTCAGCGATCACAGCCTTTTCTTCTTTTTTTTTTTTTTAGATGTCACTTAGGTTTTTCTTGATGCAATCCACACGTTCACTGCACAGCTGCAATGACATCCTATGTTTAGAATAATGAGAGCCTTTACTATAGGCCGCCCAGATGTCGATGAAACGCATGCGGGAGTAGGTTACACCACCTTACATGAAGCTCCTGTTTTCTCAAGACGTAGAGGTTGTAAATTACTCAGAGGTACTATCGTCTCTGCTTAGGAACCCCTTAAAAGACCCACCCTTGCCTTTAGAGCCACCATTCATCTTCTAGGTCGAGTTTAGATCCACCAATAGGACCCATCCCATACGTGCATCTATGAGCCTCAGCAAAATTCATGAATATGTTATTATCCGTAGCTCCACTTGGTTTCTTCTAGTGTATACAGATTGGATCAAAGTATTCAAGGTTTTAGTGGGCAAGCAGGCATAGAGAGACTGCTATTTTGGGCTTTCATATTATATATTCTTTCGTTCAATCCTAGACTCACTTTATTTGTTTCATCACTAAGATTTACCGACTTAATTAAGACCATCTTCTGGTTAAAGTCGTGAGGCAGATTATACGACATCAAATCAAACAAGATATGGGATCCACATGCAAAGAACTATCGAGCAGACACATAGCTTGCCCTCAGACTTAGATAGTATGAGTCAATACAAAGGATTGATGTAATAAATGCATCTCACAGTTTCTAAAGACTCCGGAGGACACTAGCTAACACGGGGCACCACTCCACTCTCCATCATGGTCCGTATGGCACCCGCCGGCCATCCCTCTGAACTCCTTTTGTCATCTGCAGAGTCTAAAATTATGACCTCGCCATACTTTGTTGATCTAGTTTAGACCACTAATGCTTTTGATGACCGCATATAGAGAGTAGAGCAAATGCTTAGACAGTTGAGAGTTGCAGAGGGTATGGATATGTGGGACATATTTGATAGTACATCTCGTGACCCCACTGCCGCCTAAATTTCGGATGCTTGACATGGTGTGACGCCCATTTCTGGGTCCGCACAACCCGTCAACCCGCACATTTGTGGATGCTCGTAACCCGACACCACTCACGAAATCGCGCAGTCTCCTGTACGGAGCTCTACCTGTGCCACAACCTCGTCCCAACATTTTACAACCGACTACACCGGTCCACGTGGCGAAAAAATGGCCACTGGGTCCCATGCATCAATACTACAAAATACAGTATCAACTATATACCAATAGTTCAAGAGTTATACAAAATTTGTTTAATACACTATACAAAACGAATACCAAGTTCACATCCCAAATTTTCTAAAACGCCGCCTAAGTGAGTGTCGTCCCCACGTACACCCCGCATCCTGAATAATCGATCCCCATTGCCATGAAAAGCCCAAGAGTGATACTTCCTACATGGGTTACTCCCACCTAAGTGCACATGTCATGGAAACCAATCACACTCACAAATACACGATCCTACTCGAATACTACACGCCCAATCCCACGCTCCCGAGTCCCTCACCGACTTCACATGCCTAAGCCAAATGCGAGAAAACACGCTGAAACAAAAGCTTGCTTCAAAACACACTACCGGAAGCTTTGTGGAATATATCGGATCATTCCTCCGAGACAAATCGCTTACACTTTTCCGATCAGCCATGGATCCGTCATCCAGATTTAACCGTTTTGACCACTCTCCAAGGCAATTCTTCTAAAATCTTCCTTTAAATTCCTTTCACAATCGTCACTTTTCTTTTATTTTTCCTTCATGTCATGCACTCACACCTGTCACCTTAGGTGCCTCCATGCATATGGAATGCATTATGCTAATTCCAAATATTCATGCTAATATATTTTACATGTATATATTAACAAAATTAATTCACACACCATGTTATTCAATTTACAATAATAACACCAAAATTAGCTCACATGGGCTAATTAACAAATCACAATTCATTTGAATCCACTCAATCACACAAAATCACACAACATATCACTTAATGAATGTAGAAACCTCTGTCAAACAATCGCTCACTACCACACAATAGGATTTTCTCCACTTGCTCAAAGATTCGAGATCGATAACACTACCATCCAGCCTCAACAAATCCTCATCCATAAATGGCTCTAACAAATAATAAACCAAAGAGGAAAAGATCCCTACCTTCTCTGGAGTTGTTGAACCCACCAAATCGTGCCTATGTACCGCCAGTAAATAACTTTCATTACCGACGAATCGACTCGTCCGAACGACGCACCTGTAGGTGTGTATAAGTCACTCTTTCTCTCTCTAAAACCTCAAACTCCTACTTACTGCATGTTTTGTGCTTCCAAATGAAAAGAAACTATTCTCTTGTCTTATTCAATTAAAACTTTTCAAAAATTCCCATTGTGTCCTTCATTTAACTATTCGACTTTTCGACACATGGCTTTGACCTAAGCTTATTAATCTCCATCCTCTCTCTATTCATGCAAATAATCGTGTCATATGAGTACATGTGGTAGGTGGATTTTTGTCACATCACATGTTATCATTAGTCGCTTTACTAGCACCCGACACCATATTCTCGAAAATGAAATTCCAACTGCCTCTAATTCGGGATTTAAATTCAACATGGTATCTAGATTTTATGAGACGATTCCAACTATGAAGTCCGTTTCATCATCCGAGATCTAGAAAAATTTCGGATTTTGACCGAAATTACCATTTTACCCTTTTTTAGAAAATTAGAATTTTCTCGGGTTTTACACATGGAGCGGTACATTGGAAAAGGATGCTCACGTACTCATTTGAGGATATATATTAAGTTAAAGAGGAGCATGGGTTTAGATGAGGCTCAGTTGATCATGTTGTTCCCTTTGTCACTAAGTATCAGGCATGTTTACTTACAATTCCTGATGCTTCAAAGTGACTCGAGAGATCTCTGCCCATGAGTTTATCGATAGCTTTTCAACACCGTCGTTAAATGTCACTAGAGAGAGTTTCGAGGCTGCGAGGCAAGGGAGCTCACGAGATTGTTACATCATTCACCCCCATTTGAGGGAGAAGGTTATTCAAATGATTGATTGTCCATTAAAGAGAGAGCATATTAACATGATCATGAGGAGTTTACGTACCTAGTTATGCTGCATCTTACAAAACAATATGGATTACAAGGTTTAATAGAAGTGTGTATGGTATCGAGGATGGTATGGCAAGACGGTTTATGGTCAATTTCTTCCTTCTAATAGTAAGGAAGTAGCTTTATCCGTGACTATAGACCGTAGAGGCAGTGAGCACCGTCATTCAAAAAGGGCACCAAGCCAGATGCATCTATCTCTCTACGCAGCGGGCTTCCTACGCCTGCAGTTCAAGACAACATGTAATCTTCCATACCACCCCATCCGTCAGTGTTACTTGAGGTCCATGCACCCATCACCTAGTCTACATCAAGACAAGTCATGGAGAGACCACCTTACTACTCATCTCACTTAGTGCCCACAAGCCTCCCACACATCAGCCCAGATAGCTCTTCAAACACTTACACCACTAGGGGCATGCCTTTAGCAGGTCTTGCGCATTGATGATTGTCGATTGCTTAGTCCATTAGCACGAGGCCATTACCGCAGTTGCTCAATTCCTCATTTCTCGAACGGATCTCACATTGTGCCTATCATCAAGGCCCCACATACTACGCATCGCTGGCAACGCTTTAAGACATGTTGTTCAAGATTTAATTGATCGTATATCGCGCCAGGATAACCCAGCATTTCAGCCTGGTCCCCTCTAACTTATTCTACACATGCAGTTTCCTCCCTCCCAGTGCATGTACTTTCTATTGATTTCGTTAAGTCCGATGATCGCATCCATGCGTTGTCACGGGATGATCAGGCCAAGTCCATAGTATTTTATGATGGTTATGCATGTATGACGGGGTTCATGAGGTGTTTTGTGCCAGAGGATTCAAGACATAAATGCTTCACGCCAAGAATCACTCCATTGATCATCCCCACACCGAGGCTAGTGACGGCCTTGTTATGTTGTTCAAAATCCTTTATTCTCGAATTCACACCGAGGGACACTGACATACCAAAGATTCAATATGTTATCAGCGAGGTAGGTGTCAACAAAGAACCTCCAGCCATCTTACCATAGATCCTAATACTTCTAAGAGATAATATAGGAGAGAGGATGATGAGATCCTGCAAGCAGAGTAGAATACACAAAAGCTCAGATCCCTATTTCCGAGTTTGTTAGCTTCCTTTTACCACCTATAAGAGAGGACTTTGATTGGGCTTTAAGTTTGATTCGAGTTAACACTAATTTCACATCTGCAGGACTCCACATACATATGCTCACAAATGTCGAGCCAACAGATTGCTTTCTTTCTAAGGATTACTTAATTCAGAGGGTTCAATTCACACCCCACCTTGCATATACCGCCTGGTTGTTTAGTACTCGTCTGTTCCATCCGTCCTTCCTATAGACAAACTGATTCATTTCTAACGTTCACTTCATTTGCTTACTACTATCGCTCTGTGATATGGACCCACAAATTTTTGGAGCCATCTACACAGCACAAAGTAGAGAGCTATGATAGTACCAGAGAGGTGTGGCACACTCGAGTTAATGATTAGGCTAATTTTTTTCAGTCCTGTTTTCGTGCTGAGATCCTTATATCCTTCACTTTAAATATGGATTCATAGTGCTAGTTGATTAGTGCTCAAAGTAAGCATAGTTTTTAAACCCTATTTTTAATAGGTTTTGATGCTTTTACCACCTGTTATAATTAACCCAATTTACATATTAAGGTCCCTATTATCTAATGATCGCATTCAGGCAAATTTTGCAAGCACAGTCAATCATGCTTCACATCAAGCTGAAACATCCAAACATGAAACATCTGTCAAACTCAACATCATATATCGTAGACTGTAGAAGAAAGAAGAGAAGAAATGAAGAAAATGAAGCAAGTGAAGGAAATGAAGAGAAGCACAGGAACAAAGGGCCACTAACACTCAGGAGAACTCCGCCGAATTTTCACAAAGCAACAACACCATCTGGGCCGAATGTATTACATTACAAGATTTTCGCTTAAGGAAGGAATAAACATCGTTTACTAAATTACAGCCAGCATCATTTAAAAATTTCGGCTTAAGCTAATTAAATTGCCGCTTTAGCTAGTTCTTCTATTTCGCTATGTTCCGCATTTCTCACACACAAATTCCTACTCTAGCTAAAACTGGAGCGCCTCGCCATGTTTTGTAATTAATGCCAAACCGACTCAAACTTCATGTAATAATTTCATTATCCTTTAACTTAGCCACAAGCTGATAGGTTTTGGCATTCTTCACACCTCGAGGCTCATATGTTTCCTCATTGCCAGAATTCCAAGTAACAACTGAGCAATAATCTGTGGAGAAGGATTTTTTTCAGAAGTTTATTTTTGCAAATAAAGTCTTTTTTATTTTAGGCTTTGCTTTTATTTCTTTTCTCTTCTCTCTCTCTCTTTCTCCCTTTCTACGCCAAACACACCTCGGATATGATAACTAAGAGATGTCACTGCCTCCTTCTTTTCAAGAGGAAGGAAGCTACTTTCAAGGTAAGTATATGCATGTTAGTCCTCCGTATTAAAAGCTGCGTATTGTAATTATGGCCCTTGTTTCAAACATGGCCGCATAACATCAATGTTACGATTTGGCCAATACTCTCCATGCTTTAGGATCCAAGTATATTCGTGAGAAAAGCACTCGTGGATTCTTTAGATGGTCTTTACGAGCCTTCGAGATAATATTTACATGTTAGTGGTTCTTCAAATTAGGTTAAATAAATGTTTTCACTGTTATTGTTTGGCCAATACTTCCATGTTTTAGATACAAAGCACAAAGAGATGCAATCGTTGTTCTTAGATGGTCTTTACGAGCCTTCGAAATGATAATCGAATGTTGTGGTTTTAACTAAAAAGGCCATAACCTATACCAGATAATTCAAATAGAGATGTTTCACGTGGTGAGGTTTGCTAAGAAGATAGATCCTAAGTATGCCATGGACTATATGTTGCATGTCATAACGCGAGATAAACCCGAGGACACTTGTTTGCTCTAACTTGCCAAGTTAGGTAACCTAAATCTTCAAAGTTAACTTTTCACTACCTTAAATTTCAGTTTTTACAATTATTAGTTTTCAAACCATTTCCACTGTTTTTAAACACAAATCCAAAGAGTCCAAATAGAAAGCCTTACCTTCATGCACTGATGCAAACCATTTCTAGGATGAAAACCCATCCCCGTGTTCGACCCTAGACCACTATATCGCAGTGAGTTTCGACCACAAGCAGCAGTGAGGGAACTTAGGTGTATATAAATTTTGTTGATTTTAGTTTCACCATCGTGGCACCTAATAATCAAATGGCGCCTTGTGAGAATTAGCAAAGGAAGTGGATTGTGCATTATGTTTTTGTTATTATTTCAAGCCCATTTGTGATGTTTAGTGGTTTGTCAACCCTTCTCTATAAAAGTCATATACTTACAAATTTTTACTTTTTCAAAATTTCCAGTCTGCTTTTGCAACCAAAACTTTTCAGGGTTTCGCCTCTAACCCGTGGTTTGAAAACTAAAGCTTGTCCACCTCCTATTAATGTTATATTGTTCCATGCTTAGTTGAGTGAATGATTAGTTTAATTTTTATTGATTTTCGACCTTTTCTTCCACCTTTAGCTAACCACACACAAAGCACATTAGATTTACAATGATAAAGAAAAACTGTGGTACCCTCCTCCCCACTCCCAGTAATAACCTACCCTAGTTTCATTGACCAGCCTTAATACAGTTAAGGACCCCAGAAAGAAAACAAGAAAAGAAAAAGAAACGAAAAAGGAAAAGAAAAAGAAAAGAAAAGAATAAAAATTCGCAACGCGCTCAAACCCGAGCACGGTCCGAGGGGTATATGGCGAAAGCTGAAGCCCTGCCCTAAACTCACTGGTCAGAGTCACCGACTTTGTGTTCGCTACACGGGCGGATGGTGGAGTTTAGCGTTGTAGGTGCTAATTCTCGAAGTCATTCGTCCTGGTGAAGCCTGTGAGAGCTCTTCAGTGGTCGGCTGATCCTTTTTGGCTTGATGTCTAAACCCACTGGTCAGGGATCATCTATGGACCCTCGTTACACCCGATCTCCTTGGATGAAGCCTGAAGTTTCAAGATTACACCCACAATGCAAAAAGAATTGTGGAACAAGAGCAGGGTCCCAATTCATTTAGGCTGGTTACATTCTATAACGTGGTAGTAGTCAAAGTCAAGAGAGTGCAATAGCGCTTTATTGCTCGAGGTTTTCAATCAACAAAAACACTTAGATTTTGGGTGAAAGTTCTCAGGTTGGATCCACCGATGGAGACTCTTTCGATACTAACTTTTGTGGTTGGAATTCATCTTCAAGATAGTTATTGACACCTAATTCCTTGAGTATTCTTACTTCCTAAGTTTCAGGCATTACTCTTCACACAACCTTTTCGTAATCCGCCAACCTTTTGCGCACATTACTTTGTTATCACTTCAGGATGTTCCTCTCTTTCTTTCTTCTTCACGCACTTCGACTAGCAATGTGTAGGTTGGGGGTGTGATTAGTGCCCAAAAGTGCTATTTTTGAACCCTATTTTTAATAGGTTTTCAGCGCTTGTGTACTAATTGTTATAATTCAACCCAATTTACATATTAAGGTCCCTATTATTCTAATGATCGTGATTTTGTGTGGCAATCTTGCGCTTTGCCGAGCCAATCCATGTTCACATTGCTGAGTTGATCCAAACATGAAGAATTCAAGTCAAACTCAACATCATATATCGTATAGACTAGAAGGAAAGAAGAGAATAAATGGAAGAAAATGGTTTGGTGAATGAATGGAAGAGACAAAGAGAACAATGGGGCCACTTGAAACAAGAGTCACAGAGAAATCCGAATTCGCTGTTACTGAATGCACCATTCCTAGTTTAATTTGCATTTTCGCTACTCACAAGATTTTCGCTACTCACAAGATTTTCGCTAGCTAGCGAAATGTCACTGTTCTTAGCGAAAATTCATGTTACTATCATTTAAAATTCTCGCTTGTTAGCGAATTTCGCTAAGAACAACACTGTTTTAGCGAAATTTTCATTCGCTATGCCTGGTGGTTTCGCTAGTTAGTAAATTCCCGCCTCAGTTTAAAAATTGGATGCCTCGGGCCATGCTTCAGAATTAATGCCAAACCGACTCCAAACTTATGCATTACCTATTATCCTTTAACTTAGCTGTTGATAGGTTTTTTGGTATTTTCATACTGAGGAGGCCTATATAAGCCCCTCTTGTTTTGTAACCTAAGTAACAATTGGAGCAACAAATCAGGAGAAGGATTTTTTTGTAAGTTTTTATTTTTTGTAAATAAAGCTCCTTTTATTTTAGGTTTTGCTTTTTATTTCTTTTCTCTCTTCTCTCTCTTCTTTCTCTCCCTTTCCCCTATTGCCAAACACACCACTGGAGGATTATCAACCAAGAGATGCTTACAAGCCTCCTTTCTTTGAAGAGGTGAAGGAAGCTAATAGTGGTGGGGCATATGCATGTTGTCTCCCGTACAAGTTTCTTCACAGGTATTGTACTATAGTCTCTTATATTTCAAAACATACGCATAACATCAATGTTATTGATTTACAATACTCTCCATGTTTCTTAGGATCCAAATATATTCAAAGACAGTAAGCACTCGTGATTCTTAGATGGTCTTACGAGCCTCGAGATAATATTTACATGTTAGGGTTCTTTCAAATTAAAGGTTAAATAACATTTACTCGTTATTTGCTTTTGGCCAATACTTCCATGCTTTAGGACACAAATGCACAAAGGGAGAGTGATGCACTGTTGTTCTTTAGATGGTCTACGAGCCCCGAAATGATAATTGAAATCGTTAGGTTTTAACTAAAAAATATAACTGTGATGCTACATGTATTGACTCAAATAGGAGGCTTCATGGGTGAGGCTTGGTTAGTTAAATATAGATCCAGTTATGCCAATGATTATATGTTGTATGTCATAACGCGAGGATAAAACCCGAGACACTTGCTTGCCCTAACTTGCCGTTAGCAACCTAAATCTTCTCAAAGTTAACTTTTTCACACTTAAATTTCGCTTTACAATTAATAGTTTTCAAACCATTTCCACTGCTTTTAAACACAACCAAAGAGTCCAAATAGAAAGCCTACCTTCATGCACTGATGCAAACCATTTCTGTGATGAAAACCCATCCCGTGTTCGACCCTAGACTCACTATACTCGCAAAGAAACACTACTGGGCAGAGTAGGAACTTAGGTGTATATAAATTTTGTTGATTTTAGCTCAGCCTACTGTGGCACGAATCACTAGTGCTATCCCATCTTCCCTTCATTTGAAGGTGAAGTTCATTCATGATGGTCGAGTGATCACTATTTCATCTACAAGCGGGGCACATTTGACTTCTGAGCCAGTATTGGGGATTAGCCATGGGGGTGATGATTTTCTTATGATCGAATTCACTTTTGATGAGGTACAAACCGTGGAGTTAGGGGATTTTGTCAAAAATTCAATACCCATGTCATTTGATCAACATAGCAGCCCAGTCATTTTGGACATGATGAGGAGCATGTCGTACATGCCTAGTTTAGGTTTAGGGCATCGTCAGCATGGTTGTAGCAAGTTTATCACAGTTTTGGACCATGACCCACCCTTTGGCTTAGGATTTGTACCCGTAGAGGCAGATTTTTTATGCATGGCACAAATGCGCCAGGAGAGGGTCAGATCTCGACTTCATCACATTCCATTTGACTATCTTGTTCGCTCCTGCGCTTAAGGGTTGATCGACTATTTTGTGAGGGTTGTTTTATATAGCCATTATTTGAGATCATGACAGATCGATTGATGAGCCTACCGATATCCAAAGATGTCGAGTCGCATCACTTTTTTCATACTTTAGTTAAGCCATAGGCCTTTACACTTCTTACTACCTGATCTCTCCTTCCTTCCTGGGCATGATCTAACAATGTGTTCACTATGTGCTTTCTGGATGAGATAGTTGATTATGAGGGTATTGATGGGGTTATGTCATCTAATGATTATGCTAAGGAGCTACTCCAGATGGTTATCAGGCCAGTCTGAGTCGACAAAGACTCTGTTGATTTTTGTGCTTACTTTGAGAGATGATGAGAATGCTTCTCCTACTCTAGCTACTCATGCGATTATGGATGATGTTATTGTTGATATTGCATCTCCTGGTATTTTAGGACATGTTGTGGGAGAGTCCAATTCTATGGGCCCACCACTTTCTTTTGATATTTTGTCAAGATTTGTCTCCCATTCGGATGATGTACTTGCCTTTCCATCTATGGATTTGAGCATTTTAAAGTATTTACCTGTCTCTTTTATTGACGATATTGATGCATGTGCACCTCATTCACCCACATCACACATTCATGATATTGATGATGAGCCTTTGCAGCTTGATTTTGATGATAGTTACCAGTTTGACTCAAATCATAGCTTTACTGATGAGCAAGTTTCACCTCCTTTTGATGACCTTGAGATAGTTGACCTCGATACAGTGGAGAAGCCTAAAGAGTTGAGGATCGGTACCACTTTGTCTGCAGATGAGAGAGATAGTTTGCTCAGGTTACTCAGATCATACTTGGATGTTTTGCGTGGTCCTGAGGACATGCGGGCCTTGACCCTCTATAGTTCGGAATCATCTACGTATTGCCACGTACTAGACTAGTTAAGAAAAAATTGAGGCGATTACACCCTCGATGTAGTTTGCAGATAAAAGAGGAGATTCAGAAGCAACTTAGTGTTGGCTTCATATTAGTGGTTCAGTATCCTGAGTAGTTAGCTAATGTCGTCCTTTGTTCTAAGAATGACAAAGTTAGGATTTGTATGGACTTTAAAATCTTAAAGGCTAGTCGAGGATGAGATTTTCCTCTCCCACATATTGACATGTTAGTTGATAGTACTGCAGGGCATGCGATGTTGTCTTTTATGGATGGATTCTCCACGGTTATAGCAGTTATGATGACTCACAGAACGAGGAAGACATCTTTTATGGTAGTGGGGCACCTCTTTGTGCCGAAGTCATTTCGTTTGGGTTGAAGAATGCAGGTGCTACCTATCAGAGAGTAGCTACTACATTGTTTCATGACATGATGCATAGGGATGTTGAGGTCTATGTGGATGATATGATTGTGAAGTCCCGTGATAGGGAAGATCACTGGGCAGCTCTAGAGCGCTTCTTCCATAGGATCAGATGCTTTAGATTGAGACTGAATCCCAAGAAGTGCACTTTTAGAGTGACTTCTGGGAAGCTCTTGGGCTACATGATTAATAAGAGAGGTATTGAGGCAGATCCTGGTAAGATCAGAGCTATCCTTGACATGTCTCCACCACAGACCAAGACTGAGATCCTGGGTTTCTTGGGTAGATTACAATATATCATAAGGTTTATTGTTAGATTGACAGATACTTGTGAACCTATCTTCCGACTTCTGAGGAAGAAAAAGCCTAAGGTTTGGGATAATTAGTGTCAGCAGACGTTTGAGCGGATTAGAGGGTATTTGTTTTCCCCTCCTATTTTGGTACCTCCCATGCCTAGACGACCTCTCTTGTTATATTTGTCGGTTTCAAATATCTCTTTAGGGTGCATGCTAGCCTAGCTTGATGATTCCTGTAAGGAGCGAGCTATCTATTATCCAAGTAAGAGGATGTTGGAGTATGAGGCGAGGGTACACATTATGATTGGCTTGATTCTTCTTAGCTTTAGTTTGGGCCACTCGGATATTGAGACATTACATGACAGAGTATTTCGTGCAACTTGTTTCTCGTTTGGATCCTTTGAGATATCTTTTTAACATACCAGTTTCGACGAGCAGACTTATGAGATGGCTTGTACTTCTTCCGGTTACCGATAATAAAGTGATTAATGGTGATTTTCCGGATAAGGAGATCGCAGGGCTGACTAGTTTGTCTGGTTGGTGCATGTATTTTAATGGTGCAACTAACCATTCTAGATATGGGATAAGTGTTCTATTGATTTCTCCGCACGAGATCAGTTCGTTTGGCCTTTTCGGATCGTTATCTAGCCATGAATAACATTGTTGAGTATGAGACATGTATCCTTAGGTTAGAGACTGCACTTAAGCTCGAGATTAGAAGGATGGAGATATTCAGTGATTCTAATCTAGTGATTAGACAGATCCAGGGTGATTGCAAGACCAGAGATGTGAAGCTTAGGCCATATCATGCTTATTTAGAGTTGTTAGTCGGGAGATTTGACGACTTGAGCTACACTCACCTACCTAGAAAGTAGAATCAGTTCGTCAATGCTCTGGCTAATTTGGCTCTCATGATTGACATTCTTGAGGGTGTGGTAGTTCGCCCCCTGCTAGTTGAGACTAGAGTTGTTCCTGCTTATTGTTGCCTGATTGACAAGTCAGGGTTTGATGATGGTCTATCGTGGTATCATGATATTTATCAGTTTCTTAGATATGGCACATACCTTGAGGCCGTGATGGCCAAGGAATGGAGAGCTTTGAGATGGTTGGCCACCCACTTTGTGATACATGGAGAGACACTATACAAAAGTGCAGCTGATGGTGTGTTATTGTTATGCTTAGACCAAGATTCAGCTAATCGAGTGATGAGAGAGGTTCATGCCGGAGTTTGTAGGCCCCACATGGGAGGACATATGTTGGCTCGTAAGATTATGAGGACTAGCTATTTTTGGTTGACCATGGAGACAGATTGTTGTTAGTTTGTTCAGAGATGTCTGAGTCTTAGATACATAGAATCTGTTCAGTTCCTGTCAGTTGCATGCATTGACCTCACCTTAGCCGTTTTCAGTCTGGGGCATAGATGTTATTGGGAAGATTTAGTCGAGGTCTTCCAGTGGTCATGAGTTCATCCTAGTCGTTATTGATTATTTCACGAAAAGGGTATAGGCCACTTCTTATGCAAAGCTAAATGCGCCCAAGGTTGCCACCTCTGTCAGATCGCACATTATCTGGCAGAATGTAGGGTTCATGAGTTGATATCGGAGAGTTGTTTACATTTAAATTGAGTCGACACTTTATTCTGAGTTTGGCATCCCGACATCTCGTCGTCCGCGTACGGGCCATAGGCAGATGGGGCGGTTGAGGCCCGTGAGCAAGTGCAGAGGATTCTATGCAAGATGATTGAGACTTCTTGAGACTGGTTCGAGACAATTCCTTTCGCATTATGGGCATATCGCACCTCCCTTTGCACTTCTACAGGAGCCACACCTTACTCTCTAGTTTATGGCATGTAGGCAATTTTTCCCATTGAGATAGAGATAGGATCCTTGAGAGTAGCCCTAGAGTAGTAGATTTCTGAGGCGGAGTGGGCTCAGTCATGATTTGATCAACTTAGCTTGTTAGATGAGAGGAGATTTGAGAGTTGTTGACCATGTTCAGGCTTACCAGAGGAAGATGGACCGCGCTTTCAAAAAGCGGGTCAAGCCTAAACCACGACAACAAGGTGATTTGGTTTTAAGAGTCCTCAAAGGATTAGTTGTTGACCCTAGAGGGAAGTTTAGACCCAACTGGAGCAAACCTTATATTATTAGAGAGCTTACCTCAGAGGGAGCTACATGGTTGATGGACTTAGATGGAAACCTATTCTCAAAGCCAACCAATGTGAATAAACTGAAAAAGTTTTACGTTAGAGACCATGGTAGTAGGATGGGTGTACACGTCATTTCGAGTTAATGTCGTAATATCGCGTGTTCTTCGCATTTTTACCTTTGCTAGCCTATTGAGCCTCACTTGCGCATTTTGGCCTATCTTTCTCTTATAACCTTGCTTACCTTTTCATACCTGGGATAGGGGCCCTTTGGTGTGTGGATGCCTTAGTTTAGGGATCTTATGAGTTATGGACACATTGACATATACTTTACAACGACTTACCACATTCACTTCATTGTATCCACTTCATTTTATAGTTTCTATGTTTTCACCACTTTCTTCCTATCTGACTTCTTATTCTATCTCATTATTTCCCACTTAGATTGGTGATCTATTCATTTTACTGTATAGGGGTTTGTCGTGTTGTCCCTTCACTAATTCCATCGACATTTATTCAGATACCTTTAGTTTGAGAGGCTTATGTCATTTCATTCGAGTTGTTTTATTATACCTTCGCGCTTAGAGATATGTTCGTCTATTGCCATATTGGTTTGTTTCTCATTGTTTTATTTAGTCTATGACCAAAAAAAAGGAAAAAAAAAAAGAAAAAATATAAATAAATGTGCATGTGTATGTATTCGGTATTAGTATTCCTTGAGTACGTATATGGATTTATGAGGATCATTGTTTTGAGTATATGAATTACTTGTGGGAGTTCGTATGTGAGCTTCCCAAGATCCCAGTATCATGTGCTTACTTTGAGATTTTATTAGTGGTATGTGAGATGTTTGATCCTCTCCTAGGGGTTCCGAGTCAGTGTCATATTCATCATCCCATTTGTCGACGATATATCTTCCTCATACAATGATTTTGGTAGATTCATCATATTATCATCAGTTTTTTTTTTTCCCTTACTATTATTTATCTTCTTGACTTCATACCTCTCATTTTCACATTTATCACCCTCCTTATATTTATTGATTTTGAGTCTTATGTTTCCTCTTGCACCCTTACATCCTGTTACCCAATGTTTTAAAAATAGGGCCGTGGTAGGCGAAAAAGTTATCAATTCACGGAGTTCACTTGTCGGATCGACGGTCGAACCATGGTTGAATCAGTGACGTAATAAATATATTATTTATATTTTATTTAAATTTTAAAATATATAATTAATAATATTTAAGATATTATTTATTACCTTTTAAATATTCCCTTCATTTCTTTTACCTTATCACCCTGAGCCTACATTACGACTCGTGTCGTAAGACCACCCCGAGACCATGAGATTTTACGTTTTCTTTGACAACATCCACTTGGATAGGTATTTGAGACTTGGTTGATATTTGGACATTATCCTGTGGCTTTTTCTAAGAGATGTCTTACTAGTGCTTTGATTCATTTCTAGTTACGACTCTGGATAACTCGAGGTTGTCTTTCGCTACTGGTGAACGATTGGATTTCGATTGATTTTTTTCGACATTATGGAGCCTTAGATGCCATACTGGTGCATATCCCCTATCTATCGGGATCATCTAGATTTGTTGGTTTATGTAGACTGATTCTTGCTGAGATTTCGAGCCATATTTTGATATTTTGGGGTTTCATCACATCTCTATTGGATGGCATACATGTCATACTTAGGTATATCCCTTATTCCTCGGGATCATCAGGAATTTTTTTGTTTATGCATACAGTTCTTATCGAGAGAATGAGTCTTGTTATGACATTTTTTGGATTTCATCATGTTTTGATAGATACCACTCTAGGGCATATCCCTTATCTTTCGAGATCATTTGGAGGTGGTTGGTTTGTCCAGGCAGTTCTTATCAAGGATATGAGCCATTGTTATGACATTTTTAGACTTGTCCATGCTTCTGTTGGATGTCATATTAGGGCATCCCCCCTAGTTAGCGAGATCATCTAGAGTTTGTTGGTATGTGCAGGTAGTCCTTATTGAGAGGATGAGCCTTGTTATGACATTCTCTTTTATTCCATTATGTTTCTGTTGGATGCCATACTGGGGCATACCCCATAGTTATCGAGACCATATGGAGACCATCATGTTTCTGTTGGATGTCGTACTAGGGCATACCCCATAGTTATTGAGACCATTTGGAGGTGGTTGGTTTGTGCAAATAATTTTCATCAAGAGGATGAGCCTCATTATGACATTTCAGGTAGATACTTCCCTATTTTTTGAGATTACACGGTCTTTGGAGATGTGTAGATGGTTTTTGCCAAGGATAAGCTTCATTGTCACATTTTTGCTCTAGTATTATTTATTCGGCATATCTTTGTTGGGCCATGCGAGTTGGCAAACATTTCTCAAGCTTATTTTTTTCATCCATTGTTGGTATTGTTCCGAGACCCTCTGTCTTTGGTGTCTTAAGATTTCAGAGTCAGATTCCATATATGTTTCTAGCATGGCTTTTTAAGACGATGAGAGGAGTTATTCATTTTGGACGTTGAATTCTTATTGGTCCTTCATGATAGATGCACATGCTCGTACTATTTCTGATGATATTGTTAGTTCAAATTTTGAGCACATTATTGATTTCCTAGAATCACTTCGGATATCCACTCGATTTGATGTTCCACTTGCCATACTGGGGCATATCCCCTTATTTTATTGATGAGATGGTGAAGCTAATGACATTTGTTGCGATCCTTGTTTGATTAGTGGATCCCCCTTTATTGATAAGCAGTGTTCTTGAGATCTGAGGTCCACTGCTATATTAAGCCCGGCCTTTTACTATGTTTTATACCATATGAGGTTTTCCACGACAGATTGTTCGAGTTCAAGGACTCGGCCTGCTTGAGCCATGTTGGCCCTCATAGATTTCAGGTGTCCAAACTTCGCCTTTACCTTGTTTTTCTAGGATCAGGCGTTCAGATTTCGCCTTCACATGGATCAGATGTTCAAACTTCATCTGCATCACATTTTCTAGAACAACAGTTTAGACATTCAAACTTCGCCTTCATATGGATCAACTGTTCAGACTTCATCTGCATCACATTTGCTAGCATCGCAGTTCAGACGTTCAGACTTTGTCTTCTGCAGATCAGGCGTTCAGACTTCACCTTCACATGGATAAGATGTTCAGACTTCATCTGTATCACATTTGCTAACACAACAGATCAGACGTTGAACCATGTACACCGTCGAGTGTTGAGTTCGCCTTCATATGGATCGAAGATGTTAGGACTGTCTACATCGCATTTGCTAGCACCGCGATTGGACTTCATATGCATCACATTTGCTAGCCTGGTATATCGGGGCGTTCGGACTTAGTCTTACGGATCGGACATTTCCCGCTTCATATGAATTGAGATGTTTAGACTTCATCTACATCACATTTTCTAGCACCGCAGTTTAGACATTCAGACTTCGTCTTCTGCATATCAGGTGTTCAAACTTCGCCTTCATATGGATCAAATGTTCAGACTTCATCTGCATCACATTTGCTGCTGCCGCCCGATTCGAGATGTTCAAACTTTTTGTCTTTATAGGCGTTCAGACTTCACCTTCATATGGATCAGATGTTCAGACTTCATCTACATCACATTTGCTAGCATCACATTTCAGACGTTCAAACTTTGTCTTCTATAAATAAAGGCATTCAGACTTCGCCTCTACCTTCTACATCTTGAATAAAGGAGTTTAGGCTTCGCCTTTGTGTTTCCTCATTTCAAACCAGACATTTGGATGCTTTCACCATAGTTCAGACCCTTAGATTTCATCTTCATTAGAGATATCGCTACCAGTATTCATGTTCGCTAGCATTGCCCACTTTGATCACATGCCTTCTTTCGGTTGTCTTACTTTCCACTTGTTGGCTCATGAGCCCTTTGCAAGTCTATGACCATTATGGGGTTTCCATCAGCATACCATATCCCTTCGGAACATATTCCCTTATTGGTTTCACCATTTTGTGGAGCATTCCCATTTTTTTATGTCAACATAACGGGTGTTGATCGATATACAGTGCATAGGACCATTCTAACACCCATGTGCGGGCCGACTCCAACTTGCTTTAGATTTCGATGCGGGTTTCACCTTTGAGAGGACCTTCTTGGAGGGGGCTCAGATCTATATCATGACTTTGTTCTCGGTTCTTTTTATTTTTTTTATTTTTTTACAAAACCCCTTTAGCTCGCAGTTCCCAAATGGCTAGTGTTCCTTTTGGACACTTTTGAGGTCTCTTTTTTCTTTTGATAGGTTAAATACCGTTTCGCTCAGCTTTTCGTGCATTCGTTTCCTCCATTGTTCATGTTACTGCACTCATGAACTCTATCAAAGAGGGCATATTTGAGGCCCCGGATAGTACCCAGTGGCGACCATAAAAAAGTGTTTTCTTTTTCTTTTTTTTTTTTTAGTATAAAAGTGATCTTTTAGGGTTTAAGGAATTGTGGCCTTTTAGAGACTAAGTTTTTAGGGAAGCATCCATCTAGAGGAAGGCCGCCTTTCATTTTTCTTTGAGAAGGGGAATCCTTTTTTAGGGGGAGGAGGCGAAACCGAGAGAGTAAGGAGGGGGGAGTGAAAGAAAGAAAATGGGGTACAAAGGACAAAAGACATGAAAAAAGAGCTTGAGAGAAAAACAAAGTGGAGAGAAAATGGAGAGGAGCAATTATTTTAGGGAACGATTTTTGAGGAAAAAAATAGCGGTGGTTAGGCAAAGGGAAATTTTTAGAATCTCGAGGTGACTAGTTCTTCAGGAATAACTCTCTTTCAAGTTTTGTTTTCTTTTTTTTTTTCTTTTTCCTTTTCTTTGTTTTTTTTTTTATTATCTTTCCCTTGTTTTATCATTCTCAGTGTGAGTGGATACAAATGAGATTTTAATCTTCTTCTTTTTTTTTTCTTTTCTTTTTTTTTTTTTTTACTTTTGTTCATCACTTCATGGATTTTCATTTTAAAATGATTATTGTTTATGGGTTATACTAGTGATTTGTAACCAATGATAGGGTATTGGGGAAGTATATTGGTATCCTAGTTTTATTGTTTCACATGTTGAGATGTTTGATTGAGTGTAATAGTGTTTTGTATTGGGAATAGTGTATGTGGTGTAATGTAAAAGCTAATGTCAAATGTTAGTGAGAGAAACAATGAAGCACTGGAGTATATTAATGGTAGTGGGCGTTTGCTCATGGAAATTTATGCCATTTTTTTCTTTTCCTAGTTCGAATTATTGACACTTCAAGGGAATATTTATATATCTATATTCATTTGTTGTCTGTTAGGATTAATTTGAATATTTGTTGATTTATTAATCATTTTATCTCACTGTTTAAGTTAGGTTTATCTTGTTTTACGGTATGGTTGATTGTTTTTCTAGGATTAGATTTATGTATGTATATATATGGATTTTTGTGTATGAATAGTGATTTTTTAGGGTAGCTGAAAGATATACTTATGGACTATTGCATGTGCTGCAGTGCAAAGAGCATTTAGTCAAAATCATTTGCCTCATTAATATGATTTTTATTTTATAAATATTCATTTCATGTTGTCATAGTCGGCAATCATGTTTTCTCATATATTATTCCCATAACAACTCGTTTCTATAAGTTGGAGTTTTGTAGTAATTAATACATTGTTCTTTCATTAACTTTGAGTCTTTCCTCCCATTATTACTCCATTATTCCTTCAATCATTCACCAAATTCTCTCATCATTACATTGTTATCTTCGTAACTCTCTCTCATATCTATCCTCCACTACCATTTACATTAATTATATCTCTTCATTAATATTTCAAGTTCTCATTCTCACTTTTTGCAGTTTACAAACTCATATTCCACTCTCATATATTGGTGTGCTTCCTGTACTCTCACACTTTTTCTTTTCCACTTCCATGTTCTCATCTTCTCTCACTCTTGATTGTGCCATTTTACCATTATCGCACTCCTTTTTTTTAAATCGCTGATAACCATGCGCGATATTATTGTGCTCCTCTAAATCATTTCCTCTGCGTAGACTCATTAAACCCTTTTAAGTGATCGAATTAAGTCCTTTCATTAAACTGTTGGAGGCCCGTCGAGTCACTCTTGTCTATACAGCTCGGCAATTTAGGACGTTTGAATTGGCAGTTAGAACATAGTGAAAGTCTGTCGTCTCTCTAGACCCGACACATTAGGACGTTTAGTAGAAACATTAGGACTTAGTCAAGAAGAAAGTCAATATTAATATATTTATGTCAAACCCCGTGGAACAGCGAGCCGTTAGGACTTAGTCAAGAAAGCCCAACCATTTCTTTATATCAGCCCATTAGGTCCTTTAAATATTTAACAACTTGTCCTTTTCTCGAAAGTCCGACGACTCTTTTATATCCAACTGGTGAATCTTTGGACGACCGTTGGGATTTGGTCGAGAAAAGCCACCATTGTTTTATGTCGACCCATTAGGTTCTTTAAAACGTCAATTAAGGAAAAAAAACTTGGTCGAGAAAGTCAATGTTTAACATGTCAAACCCATTGAATCAGCTATACAACCGATTAGGATTTAGTTAAGAAACTCTTATCATTTCTCTAGGCCCAACCCATTAGGCCCTTTTACCAACTCATTAGGACTTAGTTAAGAAAGTCATATCATTTCTCTAGACCCATTAATCCCTTTTACCAACTCATTAGGATATAGTTAAAAAAATCATATCATTTCTCTAGGCCCAACCCATTAGATCGTTTTACCAACCCATTAGGACTTAGTTAATAAAACTCTATCGTCTCTTTAAAACAGCCCAGCTGGTCGTTTAATGAACCCTTCTGTAGCATCCTCGCCAATGACTTTAAACATCAGCTTATGCATAAGCTTATTAATTAATTTGCTGGCCTCTAAATTTAATTTTAATTTTAAAAGCTGGCCTTGAAAATTGATTCAAATTTTCTTTTCTAGAATTTTAAATTTAAGTGTTCAATTTTCAAATTCAAATTTCGATTTCTCATTTCTAAATTCAATTCCTAATTTCTGTTTAATTTCAGTTTCATTTAAAAATTACGATTCCCTATTCAAAATTCAAGCCTTTAATTTTAAATTTTAATTTCCTCAATTTCTTATTTTAATTTTTTCTAGTTTCCAATTTAAATTCAAGTCCCTCAATTTCTAACAAAATTACAAAATTCTCAATTTCAAAATTCAAGTGTCATAATTTCAAAATTCAAAGCCTCCTAATTTCCAATTTCAAATTTTAAAGTTTGTTAATTGTTCATTCAAAATTAAGTGTGATAATTTTAAAATTCAAATCTCCCAATTTCTAATTTCAAATTTCTAAATTCCAAATCTCAAATTTTACAAAATTAAAACCTTAATTTAAAAATCAATTTCCAAAATCTCAAATTAAAAATTCTCAAACTTCAAATTCATTTTTCAAAATTCTCAATTTCCAAAATTTCAAACTTCAATTTTCAAAACCTCAAATTTCAAATATTTCAAATACATAATTAATTCTATAGTTCCTATAAAATAGAATGTTGGCGAGTTAATTTGTTTTTAATAGATAAATGGACTTGGGTGGGGCCCCAAATCCATGTATCATTTAATAAATAATTCGACATTTGATATTTAACTTAATTTCTAAATGGTCTTATATTTTATATTTGGTTATTACGCCTAAGCATTGTTTCATAATTATTATGACTTAGAGACGTATTACCGCTAGTAAACATTTGTTTCTCATCGGACTTCCTTACTATTTATTTATTTATTTTATTGAACATATATGTCCCAGGTGTCTTGTTGTATTGTTGTTGCTTGTATTTTGTATCTATTGATCGATTAACGAAAATCGTATTTTCGCTTGAATTTGTTTTTAGTAGAACCCAGGCTTTAGGGGCTTAGAGAGTGTTACACTTCCATCGTGCGCCGATAAATACTTGTGTGGGAATCTAGACTCGGTTTTACCCGAGCCTGCGTTCTTTATCGGAGTTATATTTAGGTTCTTTTCTTATTTTGTTTTCTCTTTTAAAATAAAACAAAAATAGTAGCGAATCCAAACCATTTTTAAAATGGTTTTTTTCAAAAATAAACACAAGTCTTACCTTTTAAGTAGGAAACGCATAACAACCAAAAATATGGGTTCTACAAGTAGATAACAACTACTACCACCTCCGTTAAAAAATGATTTACTTTTCATGTTTTGCATAATGTAGGGTAAATGTCAAAAAAAAACAAAAAAAGTGAAAATGCAGGCGTTGAGAATGTGTTTTCTATAATCTATGAAATTAACATTTTAGCCAAATTTTGATAGAATTTAATTTTAGTAAAAATAATTATTCTATCTACCAATTAAAAAAAAGAAAAATCAATCTTTTAATTTTTATCTAGATTTTAAGAAAATAAATTATTAAATAAAAAGTGTAAAAACCATTTACTTTTTTATTTAACTATCATGAGAATGAATCATAAGAGTTTCAGACTACAGTCGTAAGTATTATTTTAATCACATTCTTGTTTCAAGACTTTGAAGATTGAAAAAAGCATTCAAAAAAGCCAAATATAAGTGATGAAAAGGTAAAATAATAATAATTATTACTTCCAAAAATAATATGTAATAATAATAAAAACAATATGAAATTTCAAAGTAACTTTTTTTCATCAAAAAGCCAAATGCAATGTTTTAAAAACTGGATTAGACAGGTTGATCGACAGTCGATCCAGTTCGGTTCATGCTTGGGACCGGTTTCTTATCAATCGGATCAAAACCGTTCAAACCGTGGGCGATTTATTAAGAATCGAACGATTCATTCAAGCTTTAAATTTCTAGAAAAATTGTCAATGAATTTGCTTGGATAGGCATGCCAAACAAGGCACAATTGAGCTGGCAAGACAAGCCTTCACGCTCTCTCACACATGCTCTTTGTTGGTAACACAAGTATAGCAATTGTTTATAAACCATCTCATTTCCCATCAACATTCGACGTGGGATTGTAATGCTGAGAGTAAAAGTGCCGCTAAATTCAAATTTTGCAACAAAGATGGAGTTCGAATACGGGACCACATGTTTATATTAACATTTATATACATTTTGTTAATAGAATTTTAAAATATTAATTATTTATATAAGATAAAATAAATAATACATTAAAATATTATTAATTATATTTTTAAAAATTATTTTTAATTTAATTAAAATATAAAATTATATATTATTTATTCTATAAATCGCAATTAAGGCCTCAATTCGTAGTGAATCGTGAATCGATAAACTTACGATTTGATGATCTTTGCATATATATAAGACATTGTAGGAGTAGAAATACCACACTTTGAAAGGCTCAATTAAGATTATTAAAGTTTTATGCTATGAGAAATCTATCTTTGGTTATTGTAAAATGGAAGAGAAAATTAGAAAGAAATAATATACAAAAATAAAATTAAAAAATGGGACTAAAGAAATCGACTGAATTAGTTTTATATAATACTTCAAAATAATTTCACTGCTTTTAGTTATTTATTGAATTTAAAAATTATATAAGTTTTAAAGAAATAATGTCAATTTTAGTGATTTCTTATATTTCTAATGTATAACATTACTTATTTATAAATTTTAAATAAGTATGAATATTATTAATAAAAAAATTTGAAGCTCCTTAAATTATATATATGTAAAATATGATGTTATAAAATATCTAATGAATAGGAACAAATAATTAGAACATATGGAACGCATGTATTTTTAATTCATCAAACCCTAACCTTTTTTTCTCTTATAACTTTTTCTTTTCCTCTTTTCCTTAAGCACATAGAGGTGTTTTTTATTATTATTTTTGGCCTAAAATGACCTCTATACACCGCTTAGCAATTTTAACTGTCCCTCGATAAATAGTTTATGAATCACAGGTTTAATTTGTTTTTAGTTTATTTAGTCGTGTCTTGATACGACGATGTGGTTATTGCCGTCTTAGTAGGGTGTTTATTTATGTGTTTGTGTGTGAGTGGTCAGCCCAGAGTAAAGAATATGTTGATCAATAGCAATCGAATCAGTAGTCGTCGATATCTTTTATGGCCCGAAGTCATGGTATTAAGTCGTATGTGCTTGTCGAATGTATATGCTCAATTATCAAATGTATAGGATTTGAGCCGATTCATTATGTTATTAATCCGGATGTTATTTCATCATCTATGGTTTTTAGTGATTTTGATTTCATGTTTCTATCGATATATTACTAATTTGAATCAAGAAAATTATTTTTCTCTTAAAAAAAAAAAGAACAAATAATTAGTTAAGTGATTGATATAGTTTATGGTTATATAAAAATTTCAATAATTTATTTCTGAATAGTTTCTAGCTAGTAATATCATTTCTACGTAATGATATACTACAAGAACGTTCTTATATGAAGTTCTCCCTATGAGAATATATGAATTTAGAAGACATTTGACATATTTTATAGATAAAAAAATAATTTTTAGTATTAAATAAATAAATTTGACCACTTGAATTTAATATTAACAAAAAGAAGTAAGTTTTGACACTATCCTTCAAATATAAGTGAATGTTTAAAATATTGAACCTAACTGATATTATTTCGAACTAGTTGTATGTTATTCATCAATTTATTAATTTCTTTAAAACTAAAATTTTATATTTTAAATAAAAATTCACATTCTTACCAACATTCTTAATTTTGAAAATTTTTAAGGAATCGTCACTAACCTACACTGTAGGAGTCGCACTTCTCTTAGGCTCCATTTGGAACACCAATGTATAACAAGGAAAAAATATATATATTAAGCAAAATGACTTTCTTATATTTAGTTTTAAAATGAAAAATATGAAACAAAATTAAATGTAATTAAAATTTCTCAAAATTTTATATATTTTTAAATTTTTTAATGAAATTAATAAAATAAGTTTGAATAAACATATAAAATTAATTTGTCAGAATTTATTCACTTTTTTTTTTTCAAAAATTTTCCTCTCTAATTTTCTCTTGATTTATTTTCCTAGTGCTTGCAGGTTTCGAACGGACCCTTATTGTGGGGGGAAAAGTACCGGGCAACTACCAAAAGTCCGTAGACTCGTTGTTGCCCGCCAACAAGGTGAATACAAATCCTGGTTTTGTATCCTCCCCTTCCTCTCTTCCACCCATAACAACCGGTGCGCAGTAGCAACGGCTGCCATTGACCTGGAGTAAGGCGTATCCGCCTCTTCCTCAATGGGAAGAGTAAAACCCCGGGGACATAAGGGCGGCCGCCCACCATTTCGCGGCGAACGCCACTGCCGCCCGCCCGCCGCCCCACGACCGTGCCTGCCACCACGACCAAAAGTGGTTCCCATGGCTGGTGCCGATCTTCTTTATAGCTAATATGGCGGCATTTGTGCCAACGTACGTGAACAATTGCCCGGAGAAACTTGGGGCGGATCAGTGCTTGTTCCACCAATACTTGGGAAGGTTTTCTTTTCAGCCCCTATCGGAAAACCCCCTCTTTGGCCCTTCCCCCACCACGTAAGTCTTTCATTCTTATTCAAATCTAGAAAATATGGGTTATTTTTATTTTTATTAATGGGTGCTTTTGATTTTTTTTTTTTTTTTTCTTCTTTGATTTCTTTGCATCCAGTTGTTTTGTCATTGAAAGATCAATTCTCTTATACTATGTTTGGTTCTCAAAAATTACTAAGAAAAATACAAGGGAAAGAAAATGCTGAGGAAAAGTGAAATGAAAGAAAATAAAGATAGAGTTATGTTTACTTATTATTACAAACAAATTTTATTTATTTTAACAATCAATATAAAAAGATTAAATAAATTAAGGTTATAAGTTTCTTGAGTAATTTTATTTTCTTTAAAAAAATTTATTAGACTACCAACATGAGAAAATTAGGACATGTTTGTTTTAGGGTTTTGAAAACTGGTTTGTTAAAAACAAGGATAACCGCGTAAAACGTTAAATTGAGATAATAAAAACGGAGTTTCACACGATAACACTATTTGACATTATCTGTGTTTTCAAAAAAGTTTTGATAACGTAAACCAAAGAAGCGCACTTTATTTTGTAGCATTTTCTTTTCTTAGTCTTTCGAGACAGACACAACCTTGAACATAAGGTAGAATATTCTCTCTTCTTATGACCAGGGATTCTAGTTTATGTTTTGACTGACTTGATCAGCGAACTCCAGCGCTAGGTTTCAGTTTTGAATAAAATTAAAGAAAAGCAGGAGGTCCCTTTTGATCCCATTGTTCCTACCCCAGTTTGCAGTTTTTGAAGTTGAGCTCCTTTGAAATGGCTTTTAGATTTTTTTTTTTTTTGGTTATTTCTTTTATTGGCAGAAAAATAAAAACCCTTCTTTAATTAGTTTGTCTATAAGAAAAATGGTTCAACACTTTTATGTGTATTTGAGAGATTCTCTTTGGACTGAGTTACCTTCTAGTATTTAAAGAATTTGATAATCCTGTTATGGCTCATTGTCACTACTCTTCTTCATATTATTTAATTAGAAAAGTTTTTATCATTCATTAATTTATAATTCAAGATATAAAAAGTTCAAAATCAATTAAAATCTCATTGTGTGAATACTTTTAAGATTCTTACATAGATTCCAAACAATACTTACCTACAATTTGTATAAGCCTCAAGTGAACCTTAAAAAAATCAAATTCTGCCCTTTCGATGGTTTTGTACTTTTTTTTTTTTTTTGAAAGAAATCGAACCGATTTATTAAGCAGCATAACAAACTACATCTTGACTGGCAATTGAACGAATAAACTGAGGACATCGCCCAGTCATTCAACCTGTCAAAAGTTCTTCCCAACTTTGCAATGGCATCTGCAACTGCATTTACCTCTCCTGCACACACATGGCTTAAACGGATTCTGCTGGCCTTCCACTTTCCTACAGCCCACCTGAATCCAGTTGACCAAATTCAGACATACCAGCCCCCTCTCCCTGAATAGCATCGAAAACAGCCTTCACATCCATCTCCAAAATTACGCTGCCTATATTTCTTCCACAAAGCCATGACAGAGCTTCTATGATCCCTATAGCCTCAGCCTCCAATGGTTGGCACCACCCTTGAAACCTTCTCATGTTGCAGTCAATTATTCTGCCGCTATCATCCCTTCGAACTTCATTTCCACACTCAAATGCTTTCATGTCACCCCAGCGACATAGCCCGCCGGAGGAAGCTTCCATCGGGTCTCTTTCTGGCAGTGGCCTCTGCTCCTTCCAGGTTCCTTCTTTTGCTGAGCTTCAGTCCAATCCTTCAAAAAAGACAAGCTTAAATGCAGGCACTGCTGCGGTGTCACGTCACACCCTCAAAAGCTTCTCATTGCGTTTACGCCAAACACCCCAGATCACCGCTCCCATCTTCCCTACCATGTTGTTGTCCCTGTTCTCCATCTACTTGAAAAACCAATTTTTGAAACTCTACTCCTCGCCTCTGGTTATAGTAGGATCCAACCTTCTCCAGCATTCTTGTACATACTTGCATTCGGTGAAGAGATGCATCGTGCTTTCATCCCCCTCTTCACAGACACATATAGGCTGTAAAGGGATCCTCCTCTTATAAAGATTCATTCTGGACGGAAAACACTCCATGCAGGCTTTCCGGACAAACAATTTTATCCGTGGTGTGCTTGCATCCTCCATATTTTCATCCACCCCCTTCCACTACATTTCGTTCTACCTGTCGAGCCATGCTTCGAGCACATAACGAACGGGTGCGTATACATTCCACGCTCAAAATGCCAGATTAAAACGTCACTCCTAGTTGTATTTTACTCAGAGAGGGATACCAGCAATTGCCCAAGCATCTGCTCAGAAAATAAATCCTTCAACAACTCAATATCCCATTCCTAACGCCTGGAATCCACAGATCGTGACGCCGTGTGCTAGCATTGGATCAGCCAGTCTCAGCTCTAAATTTGTCTCCTCCCTTATCAAAGGATCGTACTTAAACGCTATTTTGGTCAATTTCCAATTCTCCACCGCGAACTCCATGCGAGATAATAGGCTGAGCATTCCAAATTCCTTTCCAAGAAAAACTTGGATTGTGGCCCAACTAGGTTGTGAGATAATCCTTATCGAAAATACCTGGCTTTAGACTTACGTGAGCTATTAGTGAATATGGATTCTTGATTACTTTCAGCCTTTTTTACCCAACATGGCTAAGTTGAAGTCTCAGAGGCTTCTAAACTAATACCCCTTCTCCTTCTCATCCCTCACATAACCTGTCCACCCTAAAATAACATTTGAGTCCTCCCTCCCATCTGCTCGTGTACCCCACCAAAAAGAGTTCATAATTTTTTGCAAGTCATCTGCCAGAGATTTGGGGAGTAGGAACGTGCTCATACAATAAGAGGGGATGGCCTGCCCCACAGCCTTAACCAAAATCTCCTTCCTGATTGAGACAGAATTTTACCCTGCCATCCTTGCAACCTCTTACGCAGCCTCCTTAAAAACCCGAACACTAACCTTTTGCTCTTCCCTATCAGCGAGGGGAGCCCCAAGTATCTTCCAGTATTAAGTTGGCCACGGATACCCAAGATATTTTCCACTATAGTCCTCATCCCCTCCTCCACATTTTTGCTTTTCCCGACTTCTGAAGATTAATAGCCTCACCTGAATCCTGCTCATATTTGGTTAAGATATTTTGCATCTTGAGACATTCATGTTCTACTGCCTTGACGAAGAATAGGCTATCATCTGCAAACAAAAGATGAGTGACTTCTGGGGCGCCTCTTTAGACTTTGATGTCATGCACTCTCCTCTACTAACAACCTGGTTGATCAAACCGGACAGCCCCTCCGTACCAATTATGAAAAGATAAGGCGAAAGCGGGTCACCTTGCTTAATCCTCGTCTAGGAATAATTGGGCCTACGAGGTCTCCATTCATCAGCACCGACTAGGAGACTGTTGTTATACAGAACCTCATCCAATCCACCCAAACTGGCTCAAAACCCATCTTGGTCATAACTTCTAAAATATAATCCCATTTCAGCCTATCACACAAATTGCTAATATCTATCTTGAGGGCGACATCCCCCATCCTCCTCTTGGACCCCATCTTCATGGAATGGATAGTCTCGAAAGCCACTATCACATTATCAGTTATGGCACGCCCCGGGGCAAAAGCAGATTGGGTCTCGTTTATCAGCTCTGGCAAGATAACTTTCAATCTGTTCGCCAAGACTTTAGCAAGAATTTTGTATACAACATTACATAAAGAAATAGGACACAAGTCCTTCATAGACATGGGATTATCATTTTTCGGAATTAACGTTATAACCGTCTCATTTAAAGAAGCCGGAAACGCACCTTGATTTAGCCAAGCAACCCCAGCACGGAAAATTTCAGCCCCTATTTGTGCAATGCTTTAACGAGGGGCCGATCCATGCAACCGGCTCATTGTACTTTGTGCAATGCTTTTTATATACTATTAGTCCATACTACCTTCAAAGTTGAGAATATTAGAAATAAGAGCATGAGGCTCTAGCGTATCTCAAGTGAAGACTTGCCTACGTATCAAGCATATCTTAAGATTGCCAACTGGATATTTTGAAGATTTTCTTTCATGAATATGCAAGAAAAATGTTAGGAAAAGAATGGTTGTCTGATAATTCCTCGTGATAATCAAATTAATCAAGTTTTAAGGGAGATAATTAAATTGATAGAATATGTTTATTCTTTTCTCTCAACATATTTTTTAGATTTTTTAGAAATTAACTACGGCACAACATCTCTTTGAGAAAATTCTAATCCTTTTCAAGAGGTGGGTTAATAGACTTTTTCTTTAAATTATATTCGCTGCGTATTACATTATAGTATTTTGTTCTGGATTCGATCTTGGTAAGAGTCATAGTAGATTGGTAGATGGGTGTTTGTAGATTGTGAACCATCTTGTATTTCTTTCTAACGGTTTGTGACTGTGTTTCATCTTATTTTACAATAAGCATACAAAATGTTGCTTAACTTGTAAGCAGGTGATGCCAGGTTCGAGCCATTTGGAAATATGGTTATGTTTTGTAATAGAGGTTTTATGGATTCTTATGTAGTGCTTTTATTTCATTAGAATGATTGAGTATGAGGAGTGTGATATGGCTTAAAAACGTATTTAGTGTTTGAGTTCCTGTAACATCTCATAGTCTAACAAAACAAATGACATGTTTCATTCTCTTCAAAAAAATTGATTATGTGAGAGTTGGTTATAATTTTAATGATTTATTAAAATAAAGTTTATTACATAGACTTCCTTAAATATACTTTTTTTCTTTTTGTTAGTAGAAATAAGAATTTTTAAATTAGCCCTACCTGCCTCAAGTGGTAAGGGTGGGAACAGGCAACTAAAAATCCATATTCGAATCATTGTAAAATAGAGTTGTGTCACTGCAATATGCAAATGATAAAATATAGGATTACTATCAGTAATATACCAAGTGAATAGATGTCTAAAAGAGAAAAGTTTTTATATAAAAAAATTATTAACAATCAAGTTTCACATACTCAGCTTAGTTAATACTAAAGGATAAGTTTCTTAAGAGATAATAAAGAAAATATATGACCATTATAATAATGGTTAATATGATATTGACATTGCTAAGGGTTTTAAATAATAAAAACATTAATGTAGGAGTTAATTTTATCCCGTTGATATCAATAAATTAACTGAAATTAAGGTTTTAAATTGATTTATCAGATACCATATGAACATAAACAAAACCTCCTTCCGCACAACATGTCTTCTGTTCCTATCCAAATCAATTAAATTAAAAACCATCATTTCTTTTCTTTTATTCTTTGTCCTCATTGGTACCCCTCCTTATACCCACCCCAACCTTTAACCATTGAGCCAAGCCTCAATGGCTTAATCAAAAACCATCATTTCTTATCATCGCTTTTCATCTTTCTGTTCCAGTATTACAAGGATAACCTTACAAGCATAATCTTAAGAAGATAGATCTTAGATATTTATAATCAATCATTTACACTATGGAGAGGAAGAATAGTATTTCATTGCTATAAATATATGGATTATTGAAAAGAATAATGTATGTGGATCTTTCACTTCCACAACTCCCACAATATTGCATTTTTATACCGAAAACGAATAGTTGAATTGAATTCTCCAAGAGAATGGATTATATGGGAGTGTCGTGACTTGAACTATAAATCGGCCTCATAGATATATACACCAGAGTCTTAAGGCGAGGCGATACACCCAGAAACACAAAATATTGAACTTAGGCCTAAGCTAATAATTTGTAACAAAATGAACAATAGAAGTTATTTATTTGCACAAATTTAAATATAAGTAAAGTCGTATACAGCATGGCATGTTTTGCAGGCTGGAAAAACTAGGTGCCCTGGAGAAGGATCTTGTGGTGCAGGATGGGCAAGAATGGCGTCTCATATCGTGCATCTGGCTTCACGCTGGAGCCATCCATTTACTCGCCAACATGTTGAGCCTTCTGTTCATTGGACTCAGGCTGGGAACAGAGTTCAGTTTTGTAGAACCTGAGATGTAGATATATAGATTATAGATATAGAGAGATACATCATTTTTGTGAATACCACCAGAGTATGTATGTATGTAACTGATGTGAATTACTTTGGGGTTTGCAGTGAGAATAGGCCTCTTGTATGTGATTTCTGGTCTTGGGAAGCATATACTGCTATTCATCTTCAGAAATCCATATCAGTAAGGTCATCAGGTAAGCTTTTGGGCTGTTAGGAGCCATGCTTTCTGAACTCCTCGTAAACTGGTCGATCTACGCCAACAAGGTAACAGCCTCTCTGTTTTACTAATTCTCTGCCATAAACATAGTTGAGACTCACAAACTTATAGGGTTGGGTTGGGTGTCTTAAAATTCAGGTGACCAACCTAGAGAATAACCACAATTGGGAGGTACCTACCAAGTATCTCCCACCTAAATAGCTTTTGCCCCGCTGAAACTCATCAAAATTGATGACTGAGTTGCCTATTCAACTGTTGTGTCTCTGTCTGTCTTATTATTAAGAGTTCCAGCATATTGACTAAACAACTTGAAACTTTTCATAAGCTTAAACTTTTAGGATTTGGGTTCCAAATATTGAGTATCATCTTCTTGTACACTCATGTGAAACCTCGTAAATGGCGTGGAGAGACAACGAAGCTAGTGGCACATCTGCGAGGCAAACAAACTAATGCATCAATATGCAAATAGAGACAAATACTTAAATAGCGAGAGAGGTGGCTCGAGATTCATGACACTTTCGTCAAACGAGAGCTTTGATCTTATGTTAAACAATCAGAAACACAAAGAACCAAGCGTACCAGGATTTGGGTTCAAAAATATGAGTATCATGCTTCTTAACAGCATACAATGGTTATGTTTGGATCAACTTCTAAGCAGTCAAAGCTACTTTTTTCCATGTCTGTTGGAATAATTCTGTTCAAAGAATTTTTCCTTCTACGCAGAATTGAATATGGAAACCAAAATAATGTGTTTCTTATTTGTCTTATACAAGACGCTCTGCCATGTTTATTAAAACTTTAACAAGACCAATATTACCCTTCAAAATATATGAACTTGGCTTCAGCTACAGCTTTCCCCTAAAGCCAAAACTTAGAAGATACCACAAGGGAGGCCCGAGTAAGTTTCAAGCTGCTGTCGAGTATTATACTCCCACTTAAATAATCATAACATGATTGAAGCTATCCTATGTTTTACTCAGGGTAGTGACTAGTAATAAACTGTTTTAAATTCTCATTTCTTAATTGTTACACAGAATACAGAGACCCTAAATCCCTGATAAGTTCATCCTCATCTTGGGACATTCATGGTTACATTTCGTAGATACTACTCAGACCCTTTCATGGGAATAGGTTCCAACATTTGTGTGTGCAGTGTGCAGCCCTGATGACTCTCGTGTTTGTCATTGTCCTAAATTTGGCTGTTGGTTTTCTCCCTCACGTAGATAGTTCTGCCCATATTGGAGGATTTCTTTCAGGATTTCTCCTAGGATTCATTCTCTTAGTTCGTCCTCAATATGGATATGTAAACAAAAAGTACATTCCTTCTGGATATGATGGAAAACGTGTGAAATCCAAGCACAAGTGGTATCAATATCTGTTATTGTAGTTTGCAGCATTAATTGCCTTAATTATCGGGTAAACAACTAGTTTTCTTCATTGGAGTTACTGGTTAGGTTACACATTTGATAAATTCTAAATTCAGCTCCACTTTTCCTATTTGACAGATGTAAGATTTGGGATTCACAAAAGTTGTTCAATCTTGCTATCTTCAAACTGATACCATGCTTTCTTCGATCATCAAATGACCGTTTACAAGCTCAATCCCAAGTTTAAGCACAGAAGGTAGGAGCAATTAAAGATATCCATCTATGCATGCAAATAGACAACAGTTGCTGTTTCAAGTTTATATTTTTCCCTATCAAGGTGAATGCGTTCTATGGGAATAGCAAACTGAAAAACCGAATGAAAGCCAGACACCTAGAAGCTTTTCTGGATTGGAAAACAGTGTGACCAGATAAAAACCTAAATCCATCTGGCCCATTCATATAGATATAGGTAAAACTGCTTGATTGAAACTTTCCAAGTACCAGAAAAAAATTATGTAAAATAGTATTTTACTCTATTTAAGCATCGTTTATTCGTAATTTTTGTTTTCATTTCTAATATAGAATTTTGTAGACAAGCATATATTGAATTTTCCCAGTAATATTGTAAGTAATGACACCTTACTACACAACACAGACTTCTTTTGGGAACATTCCCTTGATTAAAAGCTAAAAAAAAAAATAACAATATGCGAGGAAAAAAAAAAGGTATAACAGCTATAAAGAAAACCTCTCAATTATTATGATAGAATGAAGTTGGGATCACAGTATAATATCACCGGTAACAGCTAAAAGATAGTGAACAATTGCAATTATCTTCCATATAAGTTAAATAACACAACAAAGAGAAGAAAAGAAATTGAATGGAAATTGCACAGAGTTAATGCATTTGTTTAATCAAATCACACAAATACAAGATGCAAAAGCAGGGCAATAAAAGAGATCCATGGTTGTTCCTCTTTTCATAAAAATCAGGAAACTATATTAGAAAGAATCTTAAAAATGATAGTGAATAGTTACAAGCCCAAGTATCTTATAGAGACAAGGAGTAATTACAATCTCAGTTTTATTCTGTTTCAACCAATAACGGTTTGGCAGCCAGAATCAAAAGTGTTTCACTAATTCTGAAATATAGACACATATACACATACAAAAAAGCATAACTTTGGGATTACTCTATATCTCACATGATTCAGACCGTCCAAACAATGAGTAACGGTTGTTTGCCACATTGTCATATGCAAAATCCCGTATAAACCTGCAAACACACATAATAAAATATAGTATAGGATAGATGTATCTCTGGCCACTTTCATCCAAAATTTTATGAACAAAAAAACTATAAACAGAAAGGCATGACTTTGAGAATTATAAACTGAAAGAATGCTAATTGGAAATGGCAAATCTATGTATTCCATGATCTTCAGTACAGCTTCAGACTTGTTAATATGACCTGAAACACACCATGAAATTATAATAACTTCCCTCAGGCGTGTTTCTCAATCAAAATTCATAGAGCTCTGTTTGGTTGGTCAGAAGATGGAGGAAATAGGAAAATTAGAAAATGTCGATTTCATACAGAACATTTGTTAGCCGACACCCTTGTGTTTGCTCTTCCTCTGTCTTCTTTGCAGCGGGCAAGCATAAAGGAAAAAATGTACTGCTTGCCAATGGGATTCCAGCCAACATTCACCAAAATCTGCATGCTGTTTATCTTAATTGGAATTTTACTACAGGAGAAACCTTTGTTACCTTTCTTTTTCAACAAGTACAACACTTGAAATATCATCAGGAGCTCATCCTGACCTCCTCAAGAGTTTCTTGCCCGCGTCACTCTGGAGAGCTTCAAACCTTATTCTCTGCACCGAGTAATGAAACAAATAAGCAAAAAGTAATTGATATTGATAGTGGTAGTTCTCAGTACTCATACGCGAGACATGAGCATGCAGAATCATGAAAACACTTTCCGCAGCACGCTCAGTATCATTGTCTTTACACAGGATTATGTCTTCAAAGTATTAAATTGGAAACTGTAGAAGAAGATTGTATTAATTTTCAGTGGGATGACTCATATTTGAGCAAAAGATGCCAATCATTGTTTTCAAGCTCATTATCAGGAAAAACAAGTATTTTGGTGCAGGACTACTATATATGAAAATCGTCAACCAGAATCATTATCATGATTGGATGATGTTGAACCATTTGATCTGAAGATTTTCCCTTTCATGTTTGCATTCTGCATGCTCTACTACAATGTCCCTCATTAAGTTTCCTGAAATCAACAAACCATTCCTTCATTTTTATTTTTTATTTTTTTTTGGGTATCATACTTGGGTCCCTTCTTATGTTTATATGCATGCAAATAAAAGTAAGATTTTCTTGTTCTAATACTTTTAAAGGAACAGCCCAATGAGTGATTTTGAAAATGGCTAAAAATGTTTTCTAAAGCATGAAAATGCTTTCTTGCAATAATCACTTTCTTGTTATATAATATATTATGAAAAACATTATTAAAACACTTTCTTTAGTTTATATCCAAACACCCGTGATTCTGATAAACCTCCAATTCATTACACCTATATGAGAAGAAGCAAAGGGTAAGGGCCAAGAGGCCTTTCACCACAGCATGTGGATCTGGAAGGAGGGGATGTACTTGAAGCAGCAAAAGAAGATGTCTAAAGGATTCTATTGGCCAGTGAAAGGAGTTAGTTAGGGAGTACAGGTTGTGCTAGGGTTTTGGGGATGGGGGGATAAAGGTTTGAGGAGGGAGGGAAGGAGAGAATCATCTAGGTTATTGCTAATGAGGGCTGCCCAAGGGAGAGAACAGGTCTCTCAAAGCTGCCTGATTTCTTTTGTTGACTGACCATTTTAAATTGCAATTGGTGACACCTATCATTCATTCAACATTCTAGTTTCTGCAACAATTTGCATTCTCTTCGTCAGCTATAGTGTGGAAGATTTGGATGTGAGTATATCAAATTGGTATCAGAGCATAACAATATTGAAGAAGGGTAAGAAACCTACCGAGCTGCAACTTGGTGCCATTAATGAGCCAAATGGGCGATTGGTCTTGCTAGAGGAAGAGGTACAATCTGTGAAGGCGGAAATGCAGCGTGGGTTTGGTTCGATTCACAAGAATTTACTGAGGGTTCCAACATTGGAGAAGGGTTTGGAGGCAATAATGGTAAAGATAGATCTCAACGAGGAAAAGGGACGAGCCATGCGAGTAACTTCGAATGGGGAAGGCGCAATGGGGGCGGTCGGGTGTGAGATAGTGCAGTCGATTGGAATCAAGGGACACCAATCCAAACAGGGAATGGGGGTGGACGGAGAATGTACCGCGTTGGGACTCCCGCATCCGACACCTTGAGCTACCCATTTTTTACGGAACGGAACCCGATGGATGGGTCTTTCATGCTGAGCGGTTCTTTGACGTGAATCTGATGCCAAAAAATGAGAAATTAGAGACAGTGATCTTGAGTATGGAAAGGGAGGCCATTGCGTGGTTTCAATGGGAGGATGGTCAACAACCGATTCGTTGATGGGAGGAATTGAAGAATGTACGGAGAGGTTTCAACCATCCCGAGAGGAACGATGTATGGCTTTATTGGCTCTCCAACAAGTAGGAGCGTATTCGTGATTATCGGCGTGATTCGAGATGATAAGCCGCGCCGCTAACAAGGTCTCGGGCCGAGTCACGGAAAGCAATTTCATCAATGGGCTCAAGCCAAAAATTCAAGTCGAGTGACGAATGTTGCAGCTGATGGGATTGGGCTGCCTAATGGCCTTGGCCCAACGGATTGAAGAAAAGAACCTAAAGGTCAAGCAAGCCAAGTATGCCCCAAGAAGCCCGGTAACTTTTGGCCCATGGAACGAAACCATCCCATATCCCGCGAAACCAAGTTGTACGTGCGATTAGGGCAGCCTTGCTGTAGATTGAGGAGCGAGGAAGAGGGGGAGATGCGAGTTCAAGAGGCTCATTGAGGCGAAAAATAGTAGATAGGAGAGTGTGAGGGCTTTGTTATCGTTCTCGTGAAAGTACATGCCGAGGGCATCGTTGCGAGACGAGGAAGCTGATTTGCAAGTATTGATGGTCTTTGGATAACAAGAAGAAGAAGAAGAAGATCCGACTACTATCAAGGGCCTCGAAGGTACTGAAGGGAATTTTTTAGGAGTGTGAAAGGCTAGGAGAGAGACTAAAGGCAGCCAAATAGCAAGAGTGGGATTATCGTTGAGTTCGGTGGTGGGTCTAACCTCACCAAAGATTATGAAATTGCAAGAGGCAATCGAGGAGCAACCAGTGGTGATTCTCATTGATAGTGGGGCAACCCAAAATTTTATTTCATTAGGACTAGTACAAAAGATGGCAATTCTAATAGAGATTACGAAGACTTATGGGGTGTTATTGGGAACTGGATCGGTATAAGGGACTGGAATTTGTAGGCAAGTCGTCGATGCCTTCACGGGGAATAGAAATCTTGGAAGATTTTCACGCCTTTTGATCTTTCCTAGTTCGGATATTATCTTGGTCATCAAATGGCTTGAAATACTGGGCAACATCTGTGAAATCAATTGGAATCCCCAAAGAATGAGTTTTCAAATGCAGGGCAAGGATCACTCTCCAAGGAGGCGAGTTATATCGGTCACTAGTGTCCTTAAAGCCATGGTACAAGCTATACGAGTGGGAGCGGAATACTTGTTGAATATGGGAGTGTGGAGCTAGTAGAGGCAACTATGATGGAGGGAGTACCTGCATCCATTAGGGCAGTTTTAGAAAAATATGAAGTCGTCTTCCAAAGCGCCCCGGGGGGTTACCTCCCACAAGCGCATGATGGGAGACCACGTATAACCTTAAAGGGGGGGGCGCACAATCAGCGTGAGGCGTTACGGGTATCCACATGTACGAAGCAAGAAGTGAGAAAAACTGTGGGAGAAATTTTTGCTACAGGTATTATTCGCCCTAGCCTTAGCCCATTCTCGAGCCCTATACTGTTGGTAAAAAAAGAGACGGGGTATTGATAAACCTCCAATTCATTACACCCATATGAGGAGGGGCAAAGGGAAGGAAATTCGAGAGGTCTTTCACCACAACATGTGGATCTGGAAGGAGGGGACGTGCCCAAGCAACCAAAGAAGATGCTCTAAGGATTCTATTGGCCAGTGAGAGGAGTTAGTTAGGAGTACAGGCTGTGCTGGGATTTTGGGGATGGGGGGAATAAAGGTTTGGGGAGGAGGGAAGGAAAGGGAATCATCCAGGTTATTATTAATAGAGAGCACTGCCCAGGGAGAGAACAGGCCTCTCAAACTGCCTGATTTCTTTTGTTGACTGACCATTTTAAATTGCAATTGGTGACACCTACCATTCATTCAACATTCCAGTTTCTGCAACAATTTGCATTCTCTTCCTCAGTTGTAATGTGGAAGATTTGGGTGTGAGTATATCAGATTCTAAGAAGTATTTCAAATCAAAGTGCCACAGATAAAAACAGATTTAACTGGAACACCTCATAAGGAGTACTAGAATTCCATAAAAGAACTATCTTAAAGAGGAAAACAAACCAACTATTTCATTCATTATTTCACTTTAAACCTCCACCCCACAATTGCATAAATTGCATACACCTGCAGAAACAAATCTCAGCTAAGAAAATACAAAGAATATTATCCATACTTGGTAGCCATTGCTTAGTAACTAAACCCTCATTTGGATTAGACCCAAATTCCTTTTCAAGCTTAACAACAGCAAGAATTTATGACTTACAGAGAAAAACTTGATATGTAGCAAAATATTGCTTTTCATAATCTTTTTAAAATTATTCAGAAACTTTTTCATGGTTAATAAATTGTTTATAATACTGCTGCAATTCATTAAAATTTATGAAAGACTGGATTGAACTTCTGCTCCTGGGTGCTTTAATTCTAGCCAATCATAATATGGTTGGACTATAAGCATCTCCTAATCAGAGTATGGAAATAGTAACAAACAGACCCCCACAAACAAAGCTTTCACATCCTGTGTTTTCATTTTCTTCCCTGAAAATTGAAGTTCTATATAATTTCCTCAACTATCTCGCTGAAGAATTAAAATTTTTCATTTTCATCAGTTTATGCTTAGCAAATTCTTCATCGGAGTCGCCGGCCGGAAATCTCCGCGCCTCACCCAATCGACGGACATGGGTGTTTGGAATTATTAGAATTTAAGGGCAAGATAGAATAACAGTGATAGTGTGCTAAAATGCGCCCCTTACGAAATCCGTACAGCATGATTGGCGCGATTCTTTTCGAAGCTCGACGTCGCCGCCACCCAATCCACCATCAGCTCTTGGCGGGGATTCGTTAGCAGAGGCGACGACTGTGGGTCTAACGCGCGCTGGCGTAGACGCTCTCAGTCGTGTGCACCCCACTGGAACATTAAGCGCCATTGGTGTTGAACGCAGTTGAAATGTGCGGAGTGTTTTTCGGAAACAATTCTTATATTTGGGGAAACATAAGATATAGGGAAGTACCAAAGATAATTTAGGGGTCTCCAATGGGCGGCCGTCGAAGTTAAGCGCGTAAGGGCGGCGCAGGCAGTTGACCGATCCGATGGGCCGAAATTGGTAGAAAATTTAATTTTTTGAGCCGCGGCCAAGCCCGCGAGAACTTTATCTTGGATGGGCTGTGGGCGGGTGTGAGCGCGTGCCGGAGATGACGGGGCGGGACGGGGCGAGTGGCGGGCCGACGGACCCAAAGTGGAGGCCGAATGGACCCAGTGGCGGGCCCAGCCGGGCCTCAAGTGAACTCTTGGGAACCGCCACCCCTCCTCCCCACTGCCACTGCCCACACCATCACCGCCTAGCCTGCCCCCGCCACTGCCCACTTGGTCGTATGACCAGTTGGGCCCTGCCTCTCCCCTCCCCTCCCTTGCAACGGTCCTGGTAGTTGCACACCTCTTTATTATTATTTTTTTCCTTATTTTTCTCTTATCATCACAGCGCGTATTTTCTTGAATTTTTAAGTAGTATCTCTTAATTTTCGCTCGGGTCGACTTACGTTTCGCGATTTGCTCTCATATTCTTTAATACTTCATTTTCAATTGTTTTTCATATTGCATGATATTATTGGTGGTGCAAATCAAGCGTGGTGACTCACGATAGTTGATTTTAAAATTTCGAACCCCGATCTTGGTGAGTAATATTTCTCGCATCTACTTTTCTTGTTGTTTCGTTTATTTTGATTCATTATTTTTATTTTTTTTTAATTAATATTTTATTAATGAATTTTTAATATGGATGGTCATTAATGCGTCTTGTACAGTATATGCGTCGTTAAGCGAAAACTTAGTTGAATATATGAGTTTTTTGATAGAAAAATAATTTTAGAAAATAATAAATAAGAAATAAAAAGCAAAATGTAAAATTTATGTAAACTAGTGGTGGATCGAGTCGGGCACAAGTCATTTAAAAGACACTTAATGAAAACGATAAAATTAAGAATAATGTAGATATTAGAAATTATGTCTGATTAGGTAAAGATGAATGTGGAATTTTAAGCGCATTTCTTATGATGGGAATACGTTTTGTAAGTAAAGGAATGGTTGATTACATAATAAAGTTGAAACGACGGCACCCAATGATGGAAGCGATGATTGATGAAACAATTCGAGCATTGATTAATCGCCGATTGAATGTTAATTAAAATCTTGTTAAAGAGATATTATGAAAAATTTCAAGCGAGCGAAAATTTAAAGCAATATTTTGCAAATTTTGAAGGAAAATTTTGTTTAACATAATCGATATTTTTTGGCGCTCTTTAATGCGTAGAGCTTTTTATGTATTCTTCTTCCGTTATATAAATAGTGAATGGATGTTAAATAAAAGAATAGTTATTTAAAACAATAAATACTCCACATAATGGTACAAATATATCCTTTAATAAATGATGAAATTATAGATTTAGGTATTCATGATAAATATTTTAAATAACGTTAGATAATCGCCCCGAATAATAATGTGTAATCTGAATTAAAAAGATTTTAATGAATAAACGATGATCATGCAAAATTATTTGGCGTGCGGTTGTTATTGCACATATTTTAAATTTGATTGTAAAAGATGGATTAAAACAAGTTGATAGCACATTAGAAAAAATTAGAGACATTGCATATAATATTAATTGTTCCCAAGCAAGAAACATGAATTATTTTTGATTGTTGCAAAGTACAAATATGAAAAGAAAAAATATAAGTTTAGACATACCAACTAGATGAAATTCTACTTATAAGCTTTTACAAAATATTACAAAATATAAAAAAGTAGATGATTATACGAGTAAATTATCTAGAATAATAATAATGATGTAGATGTTGATGTATTAAATGATTATGATTGGCGCATTCACGGACCTTACGAGATCTTTTTGAAATTTTGATACTTAATGAATATTTTTTTGTAGTGTGTATTATCCAACTTCACATTAGGTCATTATGCAAATAACTAGTATTTATGGTACTTCAAAATTTATTTAAGTTATGAAATTTTAATGAACAATTTTGCAATGATAGAAAAATTAAAAAAAATATTGAGAATACCTTTAATTTATTATATTGGTTTAATTGTGGACCACTAGATTAAAAGTGATGCTTTAGATGAATGGTTACTTGATTATTTTAATGAAGATCGAATAAAAGTGAAAGAAATTAAAAATAAATGAAATTCGTTATTATATGTTTTATATAATATTTATAAAGAAAAATATGGTAATAATATTAGTTTGATAAAATCATCATCCACGACAAACTCCTCATCTTTTTATAAAGCCGGCTTTAAAGTGTTGAAGTAGAAAAAATACGACAAGCTAGTTCTCGAATAATCTGACGGATATAGATAGATATCACCGTGTAGAAAGCGATTAGTTTGAAGATAATGAAGATTTTGATATTTTAGAATGGTGGAAAAAACAAGAATTAAATACCCGGTGTTATCTATTATTGCGTGATGTATTAACCGTGCTGTGTCTGATCGCGCCCGGAAGAGTACATTTTTAGTGCAGTGGAAGAGGTAGTTATGAGTGTAATTTGTCGCGCCGAACAGTGACGATGGTATGTTTAAAATATTGGAGTTTAAGCGAGACGGGTGCGTGATCGTGTTCGGAAAGGCGGCCCAGTGGGCGTCTGAAGCTTAAAAATATCAAGACATGAATGGATCAAAGATAGTTAAAGTCAGGAAAATAATGATTAAAATATTTTATTGGAAATGTATATTTATATTTTTATTTTTGTATGGTTGAAAAAGTACAAATGATTAGTAGCGAATAAGTAGGTGCATTTTGGTTAGGATGTCTTATGTTGTAGTGATGTAAACTTTTAAATTACATTTCTAAATGTAATTATATTTGATTAATAAAATTTTAAATGATGTATTTTTATTTTGGTGTTTTTAAGCTTACTTTTATTTAACTTTTGAATCCTGATTTAAATAAAAAACCTATGTGGAGGTTAAGAACTTGGGGCGGGCTTTTAAGTGGGCTTTAGACGGCCTGCCGGGGCGGGGCACATAGCGGGAGCTTGGCGGGGGGGCTACAGCGAGACACAGGTGGGCCTGCAGGGCGGGTCTGGGTGGGCTTCTGGGCGGGCCTATGGGCGGGCTTCTAGGCGGGCTTTTGGGCGGGCCTAAAAGCCCATGATTCGAGCCAGCCCACCGGGCCGGGCCGGGCCTGAAATGAAGCCGCGTGAAATACCGAGAACCGGTGGGCTAAGCGTCGGTGATCCCGGCGCGGGCGCGGGCCGGAACTTTTGGAATCCTTTCACGCCGATAGAGCTCACGACAAAATAATCTTCTTCTTTTTTTTAAATTCCTACTATAGCACATGTTTCAAAATAAATTAAATAATACTCAAATTTTCTTCTCACATCACAAAAAACATACTATGTGACTGATTTTAAAATTTTCAAAATAATTAAAACAAAATTCTTGCTACATCATACAAATCGTGAATATTTAAAAACTAATTTTAAGGTAAAATACGATTTTAACTTCCAACCTAATATCATAATCATTAACTATAATTTAAATTATTTCAAAAAATTTAAAATGTAATCACCAATTACGATACTTATAACATACTAAAGAATATATTAGTTTAGATATTATTTTAAAACATTATTTTTTTAATTATTGGACTTGTTTGTTTTGTTTTTAAACTATTTTAGAATAATTTTTTGAAAACGTGATTAAAATCTGTCAGTTTTATTTAAAATTTGTGTTTTATATGTTTTTTGTATTATGGGAGAAATAATCTGGACAACATCTGTTCTGTGCTCATGTAAAAAAAACCCTGTAATAACAGCATGCTAACCATTATTTGGGGGAGAAACCTCGGTTCTAGGAATGCCATTCTTTGTAGGACAAAAAATGAGAAACACCTTTTATTTTGCCTCCTCTGCCCTCCATGTGACGTGGAGCATTCATTAAGTGCTTCGTGGGAAGGAAACCAACCACAAACCACTGAACCTCAAACTCTCACCACGGGCACGGAGTAGTCTAACGGAGACAACTCACCGAGCTGAGCTTATTACTGATCATGGTAAGTTATATTAATGGATAAAAATATCGGTTTTGATGAATACATTGTCGGTCATGATATTCTGTCGCTTGAATCGTAGTTAGAAATAAAAGCAACCCAATCTGTCACAGTTTGAAATCGTATTCGTCAGCGATGCGGAATTAAAGCGTGGATGCATGAATCTACTAATCTTCGCTGTCGCCGTGAATCTGGCTAGCACAATGAGATTGCCACTTGTCTGAGAGGAAGGAATTCTCTCTCTCGGAGTTTCACGTAAGTCAAATGTGCAAAATGGTAGAAGGGTTAAGGGAGGAACAGCGTATTGCCAGAGTTTTAATGCCGTATCATCCGCAGGCGAGGCGGTACTCGACTACACCCGGTGATCCCATATTAGGCGATTAAGAACCCATATATAGTACCTTTATTAGACCCTGACCTAATTTAGTTGATCTCATTAATAAAGCCCACATTAGGAAATTAACTACGTACATCGATACTTATATTTTATGAATATATATCGATATTTGGATTATTGATATATTAGATATATCGATGGATAATTTTCCAAATTAATATCGATATATTAGAAATTATAAAAATATTTTAAAATTAAATGAAAATCTTTAAAAGTGTAAAAATGACATTAATAATTAAATATATATATTAATTACATTATAATAAGCTTTTAAATCAAAATCGATGTATTTCAATTTATAAAATTTGATGAGATCTGCGTCTTGATAAGGCAGTATATTAAGGCCAAGGTGTTAGATAATATTGATTATAAGTTGAATATGTCATGCATAAATGCATGTAACTTGTAGCTCATAACTTTTTCGATGGATAGGAGATTAGAGTTCGTCATATGCTCGTTGAATATTAAGCTAATATTTATTAGTATATTATTAATGAAATGTTAATTTATTAATATATTATCAATAAAATTAACTAATGAAAGTATCATATAAACTATCACAAAGCAAAAAAAAAATTAGATGAAAAGGAAGATTAGATATGGGTAAAAGAGAATTTGTGAGGAATGATTTTAGAACATATATACGCCATATATATATATATATATATATATATTTTTTTTTTTTTTTTTTTTTTTTTGTCAAAATAGCCATTTGATGGTCAAAATTTTTTTGTAATTTAATTATAACCGTTGGATTTAATTTTTATACAAATCTAACCGTTAAATCTTCTTTAAACTATTGTGATCAATTCATAACTGTTGGATCAAGTCAAGATTTCAAATCTGACCGTTTGAATATATCGCTGATATATCCCCGATATTTTACCGAAAAATTAAACTAACGCGCGCGTATGCCATATACTCGATATTTCCACGATATTACCGATTTTTTTCTCGATTTTTCGCTTAATCGATTATCGATGGCCGATATCGTTTCAACTCTTATCGATATCCAGATATATGGATATTTTAAACATGGTTACTTTTCGGCTTTATTAATATTCAATACCAACCTCTGCACAAGAAATATAAATAAGAATATATTAGATTCCTATTTCTGAAAACTGTTTTTCGATCTTAAAAATGAAGAGAACGAGGAAACCTAGGAGAACACAATTAATTTCCTTTTTTTTGTTATAAAAAACACTGAATTAAGATAATAAAAATAATTTTAAGGCATCGAATTTCAAAGCGAGAACCAAACAAACCCTATTTTTTTTTTGAAAAACATGAAATATCTGTTTTTTGACAACATATTTTAATTATTTTTAAGTTTATTTTAAACACTGATTATAAAAATATGAAAAATGAAATAAAATAAAAATTACTTAAAAATAAATAAATAATACATACATAAAATAGTAATTCTCATTTTTATTTATAAATAATAAAAATAGTTTAAAAAAAATGTTTTTGAGAATTATTCTTCCCAAATAAAAGCTTGAAATTAATGTGCTTCAACGGATTCCCTCAAAATGCATAGAGGGGCACCAGGATTCATGGCATGGCCACTTCTGGGAATGACTAAAACATCGATCGTTCTAATATGGACTTTAACCATCTCATGGGGCATTTAGAGAAAAGAGGATCAAGGTCAGCAGGCTAAGACATCCATCTCTTCATCTTAATTATTCAGGGATGCATTTAGAGGAGGTGGAACAATGGGGGTATCGTGGACATACTGATAATTGTGGGTATCATGGTCTTTAGACCCCTTATTTAATGGGTTTAAAGATCGTTGGCCACATTTTGAAGCGGTCCAGCTCATTCTATATTAGCGAGGGGCGCGGCGAATGGAGAATGCAAAGAGAGTCAAGATGTCTTCAGAGCTGGCTCTTGGCGGCAGTCTAGAATTTTAAGTCCCCTAGCCGGTCATCGTATCATATATGGGAAGTTAGTTATGGAAAATGATCTGAGCGAAAAATATGCTTAAATGATATTTATCGATGGATTTCCCAATGTCCCGAATCCGTTTTTAGAAATGATTAATCCTTACGATAAGAATAGTGTCTTTGATAAGAAAAATATATTTTTCCCCTAAGATTAAGAGATTTTCTTTCCTAAAATCAAAGGGAGATTTGTAGACCACTTTTCACATAAATCAAGAAAGATCCTACGATATGAGAGGAAGCAATTCCAACTATGCATATTTTCTTCTTCTTCATATACATATTTTTACAGCAAATTATCTAAGTAAGCCAGGCCCAGGTAGTCGGGATTACCCTTTACAAGTTTACATTACACAGTGATCTGCAAGGGTTTTAGGCTTGAGTCATAGTATTGGCTGGAATCATCCCAATGACCAAGGAATCCTTGATTAAATCTGATAACTATGATAGATATATTGTCATCGTAAATTTTACTACCTTTTTGTAGTAGTGCGAGAAAATCTCTCTTATGTCGCTTAAAACCTTCCAAGCTATTCTCTCACATTGACCAGTCTCAACGTGTGTTTGATCTAAAAGAAATATAAAGTTAATCCCCGAAAAACACTTTCTAAAACCTTAGTTTTTGTTTCTCTCTCAAGAGTGTTTTTATTTTCTCACGAGATTCTCAATCTCTAAAATAATATGTAAAACTTAAAACCCTAGAGCCTAGTAAGAAGTGTATTTATAGACTGCTAACCCTAATCCTCCTAGGGTTTTATAACACCTTGGGCGATAAATGGGAGCAAACTAGCGTATGCTAATAATCGTTAAATGGGCACACGTCGTACAATGAGCTAGCTTGGGGATCCTATGACCCATTATTAATCAAGGCTCTTGATCAACGGTTTAGATTGCTTCTGAAGCATAAATCCGACAATCTCCCACTTGCTTAGAAGCAAGTCTAGGACCGTAATCTTATCCAGGGCTACTCAACAAAGCCGGATGTGAATTCCAAAATTAATAATTTTTTTATATCAAATGTATTTCCTCTTTTGTAAAATATCAATAATTAATTGATAATTTTACGTAAATCAACTAATTATTTATTCTCTTAACTTATCGAGTTTCTCTAGCGGATCCATTACGCGGCGGTGACTTTCAATATCAGTATTGAAACATGTGAAGGATGACTCGCGCAAAATTCCATTTTGTATATTTCATAAATACTTGATAATCGAAATACCATAATCTAATTATCAAGATATTGATCGTTTAAAATAGGTCGACATTGATAGCTCGAATAATATAGTAAGCTTGGTGTCATTTATAATATACTCATGATTGAAAAATAACATATCTAATATCGTCTGAGATTTAATTCCTTTCACAGAAATTTATCCTTGATTAAATCTCTTCCGATCCTCTCAGAATGACCATAATTCATTCCAATATTTTATAAAAACCAAGACTGATCATTTTATAAAATATTGCAGTCTAAATAAAGTGCCCAACTTTGTTGCTGGCTGTGAGACAATTCATTAATTATGAGAACCTATGATCATGTCTTCTATATGGACGTATCCATATGATCATATTCTCATGGTCTTGGACCTTATCACGTAAAATATAATGGCAAAAAAACTTCATATTATTATATCGAGAAAATGAGAGTAGCTTGTCTTGCTCCTAGAGCACAAATGTAACCAACTCCATCACTCTAAAGTAAGCACAGGACCCTCTTAAGACCCATTCAATTTACATGTTTCTCAAACACACGTTCGGAAGAGAGACTTAGTAAAAGTGCGCTAGGTTCTCTCGAGATGCTATTTTGTAACCACTGTATCTCCTCTATCAATGAAATCACGGATCAAGTAGTACTTTCTTAATATGTGTTTATGCTTTTTGTGAGACCTTGGTTCTTTGGACTATGCTACGACCCCACTGTTATCACAGTAAAGGGTAATGGGCCGATCTGCACTTAGTATCACATGAAGATCCAAAAGGAATTTCTTAAGCCATCGGCTTCGCTGCAACCGGATGCAGCCACATATTCAACCGATCGGTAGATCGGCAACCTGATACGTTTAACACTCCTCAACAAATATTCCCCCATTTAGGGTAAGCACACATATCACGATGTTGATTTACACCGATCGATATCATGAAAATGCGAGTCGTATAGCCAAGTGTTTAAGACTCCTTCGGAATACACCAACATATAATCTCTCGTTCTCTTTTAAATACTTGAGTATATGTTTCAGCTGTCACGATGTTCTCGAATACGATTGGTACCGGCTCCTACTCCTGTATACTTGGATATCTGTGGTACATAGCATAGCATACATGGGATTCTGTATTAGAAGCATAAGGTTTCTTATTCATGAGTTCTTTCTCTTCAGGAGTTTTTGGTGATTGCTCCTTAGAAAGATGAATTCCATGTCTGAAGGAGTAGAGAAGTCCCCTTTTTAAATTTTCCATGCAAACCTGGTCACTATTTTGTCAATGTAGGAAGCAGGATAAAAGCTAACACCTTATTCTTCCAGTCTCGTAAAAGTTTGATTCCTAGAATATAGTTAGATTCACCCAAGTCCTTCATATCAAACTGCTTTTTCAAGTAACCCTTTACGTCTAACAATACTTTCACACTGTTTCCAATTAACAGAATATCATCTACGTAAAGTACCAAAAAGACTACCACTATTCCTTGAATTTTCTTATACACACATGGTTCATCAGGACTTTTCTCAAATCCATATGAATTTGATAAGCAGTCAGGCTTGATGTTCCATGACGCTGGATGCTTAAGCCCATAAATGAGCCTATGCGACTTGCAAACCATGTGTTCTTGACCTAAGGCTATGAACCCTTTCGGTTGCTGCATATAGATATCTCTCTTCTAGCTCTCCATTTAGAAAAGCTGTTTTGACATCCATTTGCCAAATCTCGTGTGAGTTGCTACTACATTAAGAGAATCTGACGGTTAAGCATGGCTCTTGTGAAAAAGTTTAAATCATAATCTATACCACTCTTTTGGGTGTAACCTTTTGCCACCAATCTAGCTTTGAAAGTTTCAACCTTCCCATCGTCTCTCTTTCTCT
>JAEQBH010005864.1:0-297586 GCA_016808115.1 Tetrastigma voinierianum | reverse complement strand
GAGACCGGGGCCAGACCACTCGACGAGCTCGGTTCCACTCGCACTGTGTCACGCTACCGAGGAGTCCGATCACCTCAAAGCATCGCCATCAGCCATACACGCCCGGAGCCCAGCAGCTCACTTTGACGAGTTCCTCTACTCTACACAGGTCACGCTACTTGGGGAGTCGACAACAAAGCACATCGCTCACTTCTACCATACACAAGAACACTTTCGACGAGGTCGTCACCGCATAGGTCACGCTACCGAGGAGTCGATCACCGTGCTTCATCGCCACTCGGCCATAGCGCCCGGCGCCTAGCAGCTCACTTTGACGATTTCGTCACTCGCACAAAGTCACGCTTACTCCGAGGATTCAGATCACCGAAGTTACATCGCCACTTGGCCACGCACCGGAGCCCAAGAAATTTCACTTTGACGACTTGCCTACTTCCGCACAGTCACGCTACCGAGAGCCGTGATCGCCAGTTAAGATCGCCACTCGACTACAAGACCGAGCCCGAAGAACTCACTTTGACGAGTCTGGCCTACTCTACACATGTCACGCCTACCGAGGAGGTAAGATCACCAGTTACATCGCACCGGGCCATAGCGCCTGTAGCCCAAAGAAATTACTTCGACGATTGCCTACCTCCACAAGTCATGCTACCCGAGGAGGTAAGATCAGCCCAGTTACATCGCCACTAGCCACACAGAGTCCCAGAGCTCAGCAACCACTTTGATCGAGCCTGTCCTTAGTCCGCATTGTGCTCACGCCACCCGAGGAGTCCTGATCACCAGTTACATCGCCACTCAAACACAATGCCCGAGCCCGGAAGAAATTTCACTTTGACGAGTTCCTCTACTCTTCACTGTGTCACTTACTCGAGGAGTCGATCACCAGTTACACGCCCACTGGCCATAAATACCGGAGCCTAGCACTCACTCCTTGACGAGGTCGTCCCATCAGACAAGTCACGCTACCCGAGGAGTCGGGGACCGCCTCAGCTACACGCGCCGTTACGCCGTCTGAGCCCAAAGAGCCACTTTGACGACTCTCGCCCACTCGCACTGTGTCACGCCACCGAGTGAGCCGATCGCCAGCCACATCGCCACTGACTTACACGCCCGAGCCCAGCAACTCACTTTGACGAAGTTCGCCTACTCTACATTACGTCACGCCTACCCCGAGGAGTAAGATCACCAGCTGGCATCGCCACTTCTGGCCATAGCGCCCGTGAGCTCCAAACAGCCTTACTTCACGAAGTTCATGCCCACTCACGCATCACGCTAATTCGAGGAGTAAGATCAGCTTAGGCTACATCGCCACTAGGCCACGCAGTCTCGAGCCCACAGCCATTTGACGTAGCCTCGTCTAATTCCGTGACAGTCACGCTAATTGAGAGTCCGATCGGGCCCCAGCCAAGATCGCCCACCTCAACCACAATGCCCGTGAGCCCAAGAACACTTTGACGAGTTCCTCTACTCGTACTGTGTCACGCCACTTGAGGAGTCGCATCGCTCAGTTACATCGCCACTTCTACCATAGCGCCCGAGCCTAGCACCACTTTGACGAGGCCGTCGACTCCTCGCACAGCCGCCGCCATTCGAGGAGCCATCAGCTCAGCAACATCGTGAATCCTCGCCATACTGAGCCCGCCAAATTTCACTTTGACGTAGTTCGCCTACTCTTCGCTGTGTCACGCCACTGAGGAGTCGGATTGCACCAAGCTACATCACACTGCCATGTCACCAAGCCCGCCAGCCACTTTGACGAAGTTCGTCTACCTACACTGTGTCACGCTTACCTCGACAGACCGATCGCCAAAGTTACATCGCCATACGGCTACAAATGTCAGAGCCCAAAGAACTCACTTCTTCTTTGACAAGTTCGCCTACTCGTGATAGGTCATGCTACCTAAGGAGTCGACGCCTCGCTTCATCGCCACTCCTGGCCACGCCCTGAGCCCAGCCCCCCACTTCGACGAGTTCGGCCTACTCCGCACGCCCACGCTACCCGAGGAGTCTGCACATCTTAGGCTACATCGCCACTCTGGCCACGCTGCCCTGAGCCCACTGAAACTTCTAATTTTGATGAGTGCTCCTCGCTCACTCTTCACAGTCACGCTACCCGAGGAGTCGATCACCAGTTACATCACACTCGGCCGATGCAGCCATTGAGCCCAACACCACTTCGACGCAGTTCGCCCACTCGACAGTCACGCTTACCGAGGAGTCGACGCTCTCAGTTACATCGCGACTCACCATCGCCGAGCTCAGCAACCCACCCTTGACGAGTCTGTTCTACTCTACACATGTCACGCTACCTGAGGAGTAAGATCAGCTCAGGCTACATCACCACTCGACCACAGCACCCGGAGCCCAGCAACTCACTTTGACGAGTTCGTCTACTCTAAACATGTCACTCTACCTGAGGAGTAAGATCAGATCAGGCTACATCGCCACTCGACCATAGCGCCCGGAGCCCAACAGCCACTTTGGACGTAGTTCGCTCACTCGCATTGTGTCACGCCTTACCCGAGAGTAAGATTAGCTTTAGGGCTACAACGCCCACTAGCCACGTACCGAGACCAAGAAATTTCACTCTTGACGAGCCTGCTCACTCCGCACAGTCACGCTACCCGAGGAGTCCGATCACCAGTTACATCAGCCACTGTACCACAACGCCCGGAGCTCCGGAAGAAATTCACTTTGACGAGTTCCTCCACTCTCTACACAGTCACGCCACTGGGAGTCGATCACCAGTTACATCGCCACTCCCGCCGACGCCCGAGTCTAAAGCACTTCACTTTGACGAGGTCGTCACCGCACGATGTGTCACGCCACCGAGGAGTCGATCACCAGCTCCATCGCCACTGGCCATAGCGCCCGCGCCAAGCAAATTTCACTTTGATTAGTTCGGTCGACCGCAGACAGTCACGCTTACCTCGAGAGTCGATCGCCTGTGCCATACATCGCCACTGTAATACAAATTTCTGAGCCCGCCAGCTCTCACTTTGACGACTTCGTCTCACTCAGACAAAGTCACGCACCCGAGGAGCCGTGATCAGCCCAGTTACACGCCACTCGACTACAAAGACCCGAGCCCGAAGAACTCACTTTTCGACGAGTTCGCCTACTTCTATACATGTCACGCCACCCCAGGAGTAAGATCAGCCTCAGTTACGACGCCACTGCCATAGCGCCCGTAGCCCAGCAGCTTACTTTGACGAGTTCGTCTACTCTCCACAGGTCACGCTACCTGAGGAGTAAGATCAGCTTAGGCTACATCGCCACTAGGGCCACAGCTAGCTCCTGAGCCCAAAGAAATTCACTCTTGACGAGCCTCGTCTACTCGCACAGTCACGCCATTCGAGGAGTCCGACGCCCAGTTACATCGCCACTCAGCCACAATGCCCGGAGCCCAGCAGCTCACTTTGACGAGTTCCTCTACTCTGAACAGGTCACGCTACTTGAGGAGTCGATCACGCAAAGGCACATCGCCACTGGGCCATACCGCCGAGCCTAAGAAATTCACTTTGACGAGGCTGCGTTTACCGCACAGTCACGCCACCGAGGAGTCGACTGCCAAAGCATCGCACCTCGCCATAGCGCCCGGAGCCCAAGAAATTTCACTTTGACGAAGTTCGCTCACTCCAAAAGGTCACGCGAACCGAGGAGTCAGATCACCAAAGGCATCGCCACTTACTACGCCGAGCCCAAAGAAATACTTTTGACGAAGTTCGTCTACTCTACACAGTCAGCCGCTACCGACGAGTCGACTACCAGTTACATCGCTCACACACAGCGCCCTGGAGCCCGAAGAACTCACTGACAAGTTCGCCCACTCGTGATGTCATGCTACTTCGAGGAGTCGAGATCACCAAAGCTTCATCACCGCCACTGCCACAAATACTGAGCCCAAAGAAATTTCACTTTGACGTAGTTCGGGTTTTACTCGCACGGGCCCCACTCCCACCCGAGGAGTCCCCGCATCTTAGGATACATCGCCACTTCCTACTACGCGTCTCTGAGCCCAAGAAATTTCACTCGACGAGCCTGTTTTACGCCCATTGTGTCACGCCACCCGAGGAGTCGATCACCAGTTACGCCACTGCCACAAAGGCCGGAGCCCAAGAGCTCACTTTGACGTAGTCTGCCTACTCCGCACAGTCACGTTACCCGAGGAGTCGATCACCAGGCTACATCGCCACTCGACCACACGCCGTGAGCTCCAAGAATCCACTTTGACGAGTTCGTCTACTCTACACATGTCACGCTACCTTAGAGCAGTGATCGTACCAGCTACATCGCCACTTCACACAACGCCCAGAGTCTGTGGCTCACTTGATCGAAGCCCGCTCATCGCCACAGGTCACGCCACCTAAGGAGTCGATCACCAGTTACATCGCCACCGGGCGACAAATACCAGAGTCAACCGCCGACTTTGACGAAGTCTTCGTCTAATTCGCACGTGTCAAGCCACCCGAGGAGTCAGATCACCCAGCCACGCCGCCACCGACCACAAAGACCGAGCCCAATAGCTTACTTGACGAGTCTGCCCATCAGGTATCAGTCACGCACCGAGTGAGCCGAGATCACCTCAGCTACATCGCCACCGACTACGTCACCGAGCCCGTGAACCCACTTTGACGAGTTCGTCTACTTTACACATGTCACGCTACCTGTGGAGTAAGATCATCTCCTGGGCCACATCGCCACTTCTGGCCATAAATACCTGAGCCTGAAGAATTTCACTTCACGTAGTTCGCCTTACTCCGCACGTCACGAGCACCGAGGAGTCGACGTACCACTACATCGCCACTAGTCCACACCGAGTCTGCCAAATTTCAATTTCGACGCGCTCACCACTGCAGACAGCTCACGCTACCCTCGAGGAGTCCGATCACCAGCTACATCGCTAATCAGCCACAACGCCGAGCCCAAGAATTTCACTTTTAACGAAGTTCCCGAACTCGTGACAGTCACGCTTACTTGAGGAGTCGACTACCAGTTAAGCATCGCCACTTGCGCCACTACCGAGCTCCAAGAAATTTCACTTCGACGAAGTTCGGCCTACTCGCGACCTGGCCACGCGCACGAGGAGTCGACTCAGCTCAAAGCAATCGGCCACTGGCCAACGCCCGGCCCAAAGCAGCCTCACTTTGACGAGTTCGTACTCTACACAAGCCACGCTAATTCGAGGAGTCGATCGGGCTCAGCTACACGCCACTGGCCATTAACGCCTGTGAGCCCAAGAAATTTCACTTTGACGAAGCTCATCCATCGCGGCATAGGCGCTACCCGAGGGAGTCGATCGACCAAAGTTACATCGCCACTGACGACAATGGCCAGAATTTCAAATAGCCACTTTGACGAGTTCGGTTTACCAGATGTCACGCTACTCTTGAGGGAGCGCCAAAAGACCCAGGTTACATCGCCACTTGGCCACACCGCCGAGCCCGTACAGCCCCCTTTGACGAAGTTCCGCCTACTCTTCACAGTCACGCTTTACCGAGGAGTCGACACCAGCTACATCGCCACTAATTACTGTGGCCCGAGCCCAGCAAATTTCATTTTGATGAGTTCGTCTACTCTACACATGTCACGCTACCTGAGGAGTCGATCACCAGTTACATCGCCACTACACAAAGACTGAGCCCAGCTCGACTTTGACGAAGTTCGCTTTACTCAGACAAAGTCACGCTTACCTCGAGGAGTCGATCAGCTCAGGCTACATCGCCACCGGGCCATAACGCCGGAGCCCAAGAAATTTCACTTTGACGAGTTCGGGCTTTACTCTACACAGTCACGCTTACTGGGGAGTCGTCACTTCAGTTACCTTTGGCACTCTACACAGAAGATTGAACTTCACTTTGACGAAGTTCGCTCATCGCGTACGTCACGCCTACCCGAGGAGTAATATCACCAGCTACATCGCCACTGGCCACAACGCCGAGCCCGCCACCACGTCGACTAGTCTGCCTCTTGCGCCAGTCACGCACGAGGAGTCGATCAACCTGTGCCATCGCCACCCGCCACGGGCCGGAGCCCAAAGAAATTTCACTTTGACGTGTTCGCCCACTGCACAGTCATGCTACCCGAGGAGTCAGATCAGCTCAGTCTACATCGCCACTTACAGCGACGCCCGGAGCCGAAAGCAATTTCACTTCACGAGTTAGTCTTACTCGCGCATTGTGTCACGCCTACCCGAGGGAGGAGTTCAATTTTGGGCTACATCGCCACTCACCATGCGGGCCGGGCCGAGCCCAACCGCTTCACTTTGACGAAGTCTGCCACTCGCACGTGTCACGCCACCCGAGGAGTTAGATCAGCTCAGTTACATCGCCACTCTGGCCACAATACCGGAGCCCAGCAGCCTTGCATCGACGAGCTCAACTGATCCCACACCGGCCATGCAAATCCTGGGGAGCCGGCCTCAACTCAGTAAACCAAATTCCAACACACCCCAAGAAACAAGATTGACAAATCAACTATTCTACACTGTGCCATACAAATTTTTAGTAGTGAGTTCAACACAGTAACTGCGAACGGAGCTCAAAGAACCGTGATTGACTAGCTGCTCAATCGGTTGTCACACAGCCAAGCACCCAGTAGAGTCGGGCCTCAACTCAGGCAACCCCACTGATGCACCTCAAGAGCCAAGCAGTTGACGAGCCTAACTATTCTATACAGCCATGCTGCTCTAGAGTCGCCTCAACTCAGCAAATCACCGACTTGTTCAAGAAATTTCTCACATTGACGAGTCCAACCTCAAGCCACCCCGTGCAATATAACCCAAAAGTCGGCCCAACTCAGTAACCACCGATGTACCAAGAAATTTTTGCATTGACGAGCTCAACTATTCTACACAAAGGCAGCCTAGAGCTTCAGCTCAACCCCGCAAAAATCACCGATGCGTACCCCAAAGAAATTTCATATCGACGAGCCCAACTTCACTTAACTCGTGCCATAAACCCAAAGGTCGGCCCAACTCAGCTACTTAGGCCTTAGAGGCCCGGGAAGCCTCGCGGGACCGCTTGATGAGCTCAACATCTCAACTCGCCAGCGCCTAATTCGCATCATGCGCACAAGAAGTCGATTCAAATTTAGAAGAACGACAAGAAGAGCACAAGTAGAGGCGAAAGAAATGAGGTGCAAAAATGAGTATTCATCAAGGACAAGGCTACATATGTTTTGGGGCCCAGGCCCAAAAAAAAAAAGAAGAAAGAAAAGAAAAGAAAAGTATAAAAGCCGACATCGGGCTAAAAGCGGCGACGGCACAGAGATCGGGGTGCACTGGGAAGGAGAAGCAAGCAGACGGTGAAGAAGGGAGGGCCCCGCCGTGCCCGGCTCTCCAGATAATCAGCAGAGAAGGACCCTCATCCTCCCCATCCCCGGGAAGGTCAGCAAAGTCCAAATGGAATAGGCAAAGAATAACCTTCTTCGAAAAGGCGAGCCACCCGTAAACCCATCGATTAGAAGCCCGCCTTCCGCCTTCCAATAACTTCGTCCTCCGAGCCACCAAAGCATCGGTCGATGAAGATCCCCACCCAGCCCGCGACACTCCTCATTCAGCCCACCGGGTGATGACGCCTCTGGCACTCGCTGACGAGCTCATCCAATAGCCGCCTTATCACGGCGATCGCCTTCGACGCATACGCCTTCCTTAGACTCCGGCCCGCCTCGGGACGTGAGAAGCCTGTCCCTAACCATCCGAGTTCATTACGGACGCCACTCGTCCCTAAATTTCTTCCATCAAGTCGCTCGCATTGCTTTCAAGTCATCCCGAACCTCAAGCTCACCTCCTGGCAGCCTCTCGGGCCGCTTTCTGCCTCGCCTCTACTCCTAGGCCCGAGCACGGGGCCGACGTGGTATGTTCTCAAATCAGATTTGAGCTTCACTACTCCTTATCATATTTGACTGACCTCGCAGCCTCAAATTCGGGCCAGATGTGAGGGAAGCCGCACCCGCCTTTATGTGCTCGGCCGCTTTGCATGACTCCTCGTTTATTTTGGCCTTTCTCCGCCAAACCCTTCAAATGAGTAGCCACTGCACATCCAAAGATAGAATAAACATCCAATGTAAGTCTCAAACTTGTCTCAAAACAACCAAATATGACAAGGTACTTCCGAACTTACTGAGGCGACCCCTCGAAGAGAGATATGCCAAAGTTCATCACTCAACGGGCGTACGCAGAACCGACCTCTTGAGATCGTGAATCCCAAGAATGGACGATATCATACCGCCGCGAGTTCGCATCGGAAGTAAAGAGTTCCGCTCGCCAATCGGGATTCCCGGGATCTTTCTCCGCCTCTTCCGCCTTCGAGAAGGTGACCTAACCTCTTCATGGCGGTTCCGCACAAGTAATGTGCGTGACCGCCAACGGTTGCTCAACGACCCCACCCGGTGGGACCTTCACCGTTATAAGACTCCAGAATGGGGCCGCGAACTCTAAACCCAGCAGGAGCCGTGAATCCGCTCTTGTTTACGGATGGAGAAGACGGGAAGATAAAGATGCCCCAACTCGGAACTTTGACCAAAGCCGACCGATTTTTCTCAACGGAGTCTCGAGGTTTGTTTCCCACCGGGCTTCCCGAGACACCATCTCCAACTCGTCAACAGCCTCTCTGCGGGGTTTAGCGTCGTAGGGCCCAACGGAGAACTTATGGTGAAAGGAGCGGGCGGCCTCAGAGCAGCAGATCGAGTAGACCTCGAACTCGATGGACCGGGAACATCCGACTTGATCAGCTCCGCGTAATGACGAGAAGGACACTCAGCCAATGCCAACGCTATGGCGTTATCTTCAGCGCTGAGATCAATTTGAGCACCTGAGAAGCATGTAGACAGTACAAAATCAGAGATACCCAGTGACCACACACAAGTTATAATAAAAAACAGAACGAACACTCACTTAAGATTCTCGGGGTAGTCCAAGCCACCGGACGCTTGTGGTGTGTCGCCCTCATTAAGAGGGTCATATCTCAATTACTGGCCGCTAACGTAAGAAGTAGCGTCCCTTCCATACCAGGAGGAGGGAAGATCTGAATCACTGTAGGAGCGCGGAACGCCAGAAAAATAAAGAAAGCCCTCGGATGTCTCCTTCGAGCTAAAAAGGTAAAGAAGCAAGGCTATGCTGGGTACACCGAGCCCCCTGTCCCTAAAGAAAAACAGCAGACTAACCAAAATACCCTAACCATTGGGCGCGAGTTGAGAAGGACATACATTGAAGTGCTGCAAACCCTTTATGAAGGGATGCAGGGAAGCGAAGACTGCTTATCGAAGGCCATCAAGAAACACACCATCTGTGCGTACGTAGACCACATACAGAGGGTCAAACGCCGGGGACCACACCAAAGCCAAAGGGAGGTCGATAACGCCTGGGGCAAAGATGGCCCCATGAAGTGAAGGACCGACCGATGAGCTAGCACTCCATTTTCAGTCTATTTTTCCGATTTATTTATTCTAAAAAAGGTCGATTTATGTGCAGGAATATGGAATATTTCACCAAATCATTGTGGCAGGAATCAAAAGAAAGCAAAATTGCAAGAAAAGGAGCGTAAAGTGGCTAAGCAAAGATCGATGCAATCGGGTCAAGAAATTGCAGCAGAGAGGCGAAAAAGGATTAAAGGATTTGACATGTCGTGAAACCTTTACAAGAATCGAATTATATATTAAGGTTGCAACTACAAAGCTCCGGGCCAGAATGAAGGGGTAATTGAAGATAAAACGAGCTTCTGGCGTGAAAGAAACTCAAAGTCAAGCGAACTGTGAATTGATGAAGAAGAAGATATAATGTCGCGACATCATTCGTGAGGTCTCGGCTGCACTAAGTCCCAGATAGGATTAACCCAGGTCGCACTAAAAAGAAGTCGCTATGTAAGATAAACAATTGATCAACACGGTCGCGAGACCGATGCAAATACGACATCAACACCGAATCAAGGCCGCGACATCGGGCCAGGAATGCAGGTCGCGAAGCATCGTGAAGAGGTCGCGAAGACCACGCATCGACATCGCTTGCATTGAAAAGGAGGTCGCGACAAGATCGTTGCCGCTGACATCGGGCCAGACTAAAGGAGGTCGCAATATCACTCGGGCCTTAATAACAATGTAAGAAAAGAAGGTCGCGATACACCCGTTGTCGACATCAATTGCAAAGACTTCAAGGTCGCACGCCATTAAATGGGCCACGGATAACAAAGCAAGGAACAGAGGTCGCTGATGATTATAGTGAGGTTCAACATCCACGCGCAAGGACCAAGGTCGCGATAACATTGTGATGTCGCTACATCAAATACAGAGGAGGTTGCGACGCCAAGAAGCTTCGTCATGGCATCAGATCCAAAGAACTCGAGGTCGCGATAAGAGTAGTCGCCGCAACATCGCCCACCAAAGACATGCGTCGCGAATTCAAACAAAGGGCTTCCCCGCGACAAAGACTGAGACAACAGAAGTCGCGACAATGAGTTGATGTCGCGACATCAACAACCAACTGGGCCAGTTAACTAAAGTCCAAGAGGTGCATCGAAATTAGGGCCCAACTTCAGAACCCTATAAATATGTAGCTGCTACTGAAGGAACGCAACTCTTGGCGACTTGAAAGAGAGATCTGGGTTGCTGAAGGCTCCTGTATTTTAATTTTCTTTTCTTTCTTTATTTTTTTAGATTAGTTTGTATTTTCGCTTTTAATTTGACTAACGTTAGCCGTAGTTGTAGTCGAATGCGCATTTATATTTCTTCTCAAATTACTGTCAAGTTGTTTGAATCTGCATAAATTTTGGATTTAATCACTGGCTTCCGACATAAAGTGGGTTTTCTTGATCGCAAGCCAATGTATGGTGTAATCCAGTAGTTGATTTAGAAACCCATCTCCCATCAAATGACGTATATTGCTCAAATTATCTTTCCCGCAGAATCTTATTCAAGATTGGGTCAACTTCGGGTTTATAACCGACTTGTCGGGTTTTTATGTGTTTCGAATTGATCCCAATGTCGGGCCTCCTATACCCATGTAACGGGGTTGTTCGGTGCTCATTTCCGTGAGGCCCTCGAGTGACACGAGAAGGCATTCCCGAGTGATGGAATAATTTCTCGGGAGGGTATGAGAACCTGATATTGATGATCTAATGTGCTCTGTTTAATTAAATCGATACATCCTCTTCTCACTTGAAACCGAATGAGTTGAGTGAGTTATCAATTTAAGCATGTAGAGAGTTCGCCTCAATTCGAATTGTGAATTCAATCCCGTGTTAGCAACGCATCTAATAAATAAAGAATGAGTTGTTCTAATTTCGAGGAAGAGAACCGTAAGATAGTGTGTGAAACCACCCATGCAATGACTATTATACAAAGGAGCTTATGGGTTTACAATTCATGCTATGGGTATGAAGTATTGAGAAAGAAAAATACCTTAACAAGTGGCTACCCAGATTAAAAGTATTATCAAGCCCACTCGTATTCGAGAGAAACTGTGAAGGTGAGATGGTGAACTGTGTGGTTTGGAGAAATCCAATTTCGCACTATCATATTCCTTCTTGGACTAGTTTTAAAACTGTGGTTCGTAAAGCAAAACTATCATACAAGCCGAGGGAATTGATTCTTCAATAGCTTTATTTCCAATGTTCCCTTTATAGATAATTGTTCAATCTAAATTTGTCATTTCATTATTCAAAGAGTCATTCATTCATATTCATTCATATTATTTTTTGGTTTTCATTATTTCGCTTTCATACCTGATTCAAATTGTCTAATTTAGTCCAAATAGTATAGAGCTTGAGTAGTTAGGTAGTTGATTGAAAATTTCGAGATCTCTCGCGGGATCGAGCATTTGACTTAAACTAATTTACTACTTGTTAGACTCAGGCACTTGCAAAGATGATGGATCAAAACAACTAGAACACAATGATTTACTCTTAATAAAAATGCTCTTAATGAATGCAATAGTTATAGAACACAAAATACAAGTTGTTGGCATTATTGCTGGGGATTAGATAATAGTCCTTGGTAATAACGTCATAAATTGTGGGGAGATCTTTGGTCCACGAACACGCCTTGCTAGGTCCCATGCTTGTTAAGGTCGAACCGCAAATCTTAGATATTCTCGACCCCTGTGGTATTTAATCAGGTTCACTTTCCCCTTGCCCTTGTCTAAGGGAAGAGGAGGCACTGGGCATTCGAAGTTCAACCCGCCGAACTGGTTTGAGACACTCCGCTCTAAGCCATTCAGAACCAGCAATAGCCAAAGAGTCACCATCGATACGCAGAGAAGAAGAGCGACCCGGACCCATGATGAAAGTAAATAATGAAAATAAAATTTGGCCAACCCAACCCTAACGCCTCGTCGTATCGCCCGAAAATAGACAAAGAAGACAAAGACGCAGTGGACCTAGAAATACGACAGAAAAGACTATCCCAAGAAAGACACTAGAAAAAGACTCTGCACAAAAGTGTTCTGCATGTAAGACTACATGAAGTCTCGAACTCGGCTTAAAGGCAAAGAAAAGGTCCTGTGAGCAGGCACACAAGACAGAGGATGTCTCGCGAAAGAACAAAAGTAAACCGAAAGGGAGGGAGAAATGAGCTGGAGTCCCAGAGCTTACTTCACATCATATGACAAATGACGGCGACCAAGTCCCAACTAATCCAAATTTCGCTGCATACGTGGAAATTCAGATCGTGGCAAGACACGTTACATCCCTTGCCCACGTACGCCGTACACAAAGGATGGGGGGCAACTGATAGGGTTCGAAAAATAAGGCTCATAGGCCCACCGCCAGCCCAAGAGCAGGCCAGCCAACGAAACATTGAGGCCCGTCCGCTGAACCCCAAGGGAGAGACATGCCCATTGGAGCATTTAGGCCTTTCTGTGCCAACATTCAAGCCTTTGGTGCCAGTCCAGAATAAGGGCCTAACCCGATTGGCCCAAAGACCAATTATGGGAAGTCTCCCACAGATACAGAAAATAGAATAGTCCCTAAATAATATATATTATTCCACAATCCAATAAATCTCACCAACAAGTGGAAAGAAAGACAATAACAGTCAATATCAAATCGGATCCTCCAAAGGATCCCCCAATAAGGAAGAGAGATTATTCCAAATAAAATGTTCTTTCTATATCCTTTACCAAATCCGATACCAATAAAAAATATCCCATCTAATGGGAACAAATCCTAATCACCTTCCAATTGGTTGAACATCTACTATAAATACAAGGCCACCCCATCGGTGAAAGGTACGCCAATACTAAGGCCTAAACAAATTTTCTCCTCGTAAAGAACCCGGGACTTAGGCATCGGAGCGCCACGGCGGCCCTCACGACCCCCTTCTTTCTGCTCTTGCAGGAGCGATACCTTCAAAACCGGGCCACAAAGATCAGCAATGATCCCATTTCCTGGCCCGCACGATCCAAAGATCTATCCCGGGTCCGCCCAACGACGCCCACACGGTCCAGCCCAGTTCCGGTTGAAAAATGCATCATCACTTTCATAAATCAATACGAAATAAATAGAAATTATGAAATTTGATTAGTTATAATTATGTTTATTGTCAATGAGGCTTGACTTAATGGTTAAAGGGTTAGGTGAGACATAGAAAAAATTAGTTTTCATGAGAATGAAATACTATAACATTATACTGCAAAGTATATAGATATTAAAAGCTTTTGATTTAATCAATTCGCTTTAAAACACATGTGTCAAGATAATTAGAGATGTCATAACCATCGTCTATGAGTATTGTAGACATGGATTTTTTCTTGGTAAAATTGGTCCAAAGGTTACTAGCCATTGAGCATCAGATTCTCTAGTCATGAGTCTATGACCACATAAATTTGCATGGGAATGGTTGAATACAAGTGAAAACCGATATAATTTATTTTTATAACCCATAAAATAAAGGAAAATTAAATTGATATTAAAAATTTATAAATTATTTTTACTTGTACTTTATAATTAATTTATGATATTTATTTTAAACCTTAAATAAAATATCATTTTCTTTGATAATATTTTCTTTCTTTACCACTTTCTTGAAAAATCTTAATAAACTTGTTAATTAACTCAGATAAATTTATTTTACATGCAAAGCTCTCGATAGGAATTAAGATATTTATTAGAGAAAAAAATTGAAATAATGGAGAGGTTTAATTTTTGATAGGCTTAATCATCAAGGATCTTGTTCATTTGTTTAACTCAATGGGTGTATAAGCCAAGGGTAGTCTAGCTGGATCCACGTATCACTGATGTCACCTTCCACTCATGTCCAACTTGCAACAAATCATATTCAAAGTGGGTGCTGGGAAATATAATAAAATAAAATAAATAATAAATAAAAAATAAAAAACAGAAAATGAGCACAGTCCACTTTAGCCGTCTACATTTCCCAATTCATATAACTTAGACCCTGCCATTATTAGGTAGGACCCTGTATCTACTGAAAATTCCTGTACAACCAACTAATGTTATCAAGTTGTTACTTATATATTTTACTATATTTTGCCAACTTTTGTTGTGGCATACCATAAATACATTTAAAAACTTCCTTTTCAAAAGGTGTCACCAAAGAAGGTAAGAATAAAGTTCTTGTAAATTATTTATTAATTAATTAATTTTCTTTATGTTGACCTTGCATATATGTATGTGACATCCCAATATCCGGGGGTCCCGTTGACAATCCGTCAACCCGTGGAAACCTATGGATATTAGGTGCCCCGATATCACACTCATATGTCTCATATATTGAGACCTATTCCTGTATAATTTTCTTTCAAATAACCCATTTCTTATAAAAATTCACAAGAGTTTGATGTACAACTCTTATACACTTTTTACATACCAAAATATATTAGAACTAGATTATTCTAATATATTTTACAAAATGCTTCTTAAGGCCACATCCGGGCTTCTTCAGACTCACAAATTCTTTGAAGGAGCATCGCCTTCTCATGTACTGAAAAGGGGGATCCTAATGACAGGTGAGCAAAACCCAAAGAGGATAATCTCCTACAAGTGTTACTCCCCACCTAAGTGCTCATGCAGTGATCAAACCAACCCATACACATCCAAGTGAAAGTGTCTACATGAATGTCATATGTCATTCATGAGATGTCATCATCCCCATATCCCGAGTCACTCTCCAACTCCCTCAAATATGCCTATGCCGAGTGTGACAACCCAGTCATTGGTAGTACCGATGACCCCATATACCGAATGTAACACCTCATCCCGAGAGAGTGTACAGTACATGATACTGTAGGGGCACATATGAGCACCAAGTTCCATTGTAGTATTTTTGGAAGTTATATATGAAATGATAAATTTATGGAACCCGAAAATTGGTAAAAGAAGAAGGGCAAAGTTGTAATTCCCAAAAAGGATATGAAAACCATAATTTAAGAAGATGAGATGCCAAAAATAAAAATTTCAAAAGTTGATGTGCAAATCTTGAGAGATGAAGGACTAACTTATAATTAAGGGAAATAGGAGACTATAAATAGGGGATGAGACAAACAAAGGCTTCATTTTGTCTCACAAAAGCTAGGCAAATCGGTAGGAGAGGGTAAGAAGGAGAAAAGAAGAGGGAAGCACAGGAAATAAGAAGTGAGAAGAGGAAGAAGACCAAACTAAGGTATGTTTTCATCTTGAAATCATGGGTATTTTGGATTCCTAAGGATTTGGTTTGGAGATTTGTTCCTTCTTTTATAGGGTTTTGTGGAAGAGATCACCCATGTGAAGCGCCAAATTTCGGGGGTCATTTTTTTTTTTTTTCATACAAGAGTTCAATGTACAACTCTTTTACATACCCAAAATATATGAAACTATATTTTTACAAAAATGCTTCTCAAGGCCACAACCCGCCTTCTTTCGCACTCGCCACGGCCTCCATGGAGCAACTGCCTTCTCACCGAAAGGGGGGTCCCACGACGAGGTGGAGCAAAGCCCAAAGAGTGATAATCTCCTACAAGGGCTTACTCCCACCTAAGCGCACATGCAATGGTTGCAATTAAAACACATCCAAGTAAATGTCTAAGCATGAATGTCATATGTCATGCATGAAATGTCATCATGCCTATATCTCGAGTCACTCATCGACTCATTACAAGCTAACGCGGGCGGTGAAACCAACCGCCATTTTGTTCCAAAGAATGACTCATTTTTGAAAACAAAAGTTTTTGTTTTTAAAAATTTGTAACACATTGGAAAAACCTCCAATGTTCATTTGATTTGATCAAATTTTGTGTGTTTATGCATTTATGGGCCATGGATTTTCGGGATTTAACCGTCGGATGCCGCGCACCTTTCTCGACATTTTTTGACGATTTCACCGCCGGTGATCATGTCTGTTCAATAAAACTGGTCTTTCACCCTGGGTGGGATCACCCCAATCTTGCTACGCCTAACACACGATATATTTATTTTCATTTTTCGTAAAAACCATGTGACTCATTTGGACTTCGTCCCACTAATGAGCCTAATTAATCAACACCATACGTTGTTGATCCACAACCGTGTACCCATGACACTTCATCGAACATCCATTATAGTGCCGATCCTAACCATGCACTCCCTACACCCATGTCATGCAATGTTTTCGTGCACGTGCAATACATATATTAAATGTATATATATGGAGTGCTACATACAAATGAGAACTATATGTAATATTACCATGCATATTCATCCATGCATTATTCGACATTTATATTAAAGTGCATAAAATTCCAAACCATGTTATCCAACATTCCATATCAAGTTCAAGCATGCACTTCATATTAACGAAATTCCTCAACATACCATGGATAATTATAATTAATACATATAATTCTCCTTTATGCACAACCCATGTTAATACATCATACTGCATACATTAACATGTCATATTCACATTGCATGTTATTCACACTAGTCATAACACACAAACTAACCGGCCAAGACTCAACTCCGCCCGATTAGCCAATGTCATCCATGTGGAATATGGATGGCCATTGACTCAATGAGATTTTCATAGAGTCTAAGAAAACCCGACCCGAGTTCTGGACGAAGAAGCTGCACCTTCAAGCCTGGAGGTCACATTACGACTGGGCGCCCCACCCGCAAATTTCACCTGAAGGTTGAAAGCCCCTTTCTCCGCCAGCTCGACAATCGACGCCCTCCAAAGAAACCGATGGAAAATTGACTCAATGGATTTCCATGGAGTCCAGAACACCCAAATCTAATTCTGACAAAGAAGCAGTGACCTTTCAAGTCGGGAGGTCACATACGACTGTTATTCCCACCCGGCAAATTTCACCTTGGTTGCCCGAACGCCCCTTTTCGGCCGGATCTTGCACCCACTACTCTCCAAAGACATCTGGCTAGAAACTTGATTCAATGGGATTTCCATGGAGTCCAAGAATACCCGACCACCCTGATGAGAAGGACTAAGTCGAGGTCACGCAGATCCCAATGACGGAACCCATCCGGGAACCCATCCGTGAACTCCAAACAGCACCCAGCCGGGTGACTCCATCCTGGTGACCTATCCAGGTTACCCTCGCTGGTGAACTCCACTGGCAGACCTAAATGGGTAATCCCACCTTGGGAAGAACTCAAATGCAGTCTCTTCCACTAGACCATCTCGTATAACCGCCATAACTTAGGCTACAGAGGTCCGAATTGAGAAATTCAAAAGCCTAACATCAAGTTCATTGACGTGGATACAATTTATCAGAAGAACTCACTACCGAATTCCCTTTATTTCCCACCCAAAACCTATTCTAAAGTCCGGTTAATGTGTGCTATCCTAATGTGGCAGCTTCCCATGGTTCAAAATACAACCCAACCTTCCCCTTGGGGCAAAACAACCACCACACAACCCTTAGGGTAGAAAGTAAACAAAGTAGGAGAAGACCTACCTCTTGGAGCTTGTCTAAACTTCTCAATTCCGGTCTCTATGCGAAGCCCTTGTCATGAGGATGAACTCTTCCTCTTGCTCCACCCGAAACCGCCTGGCCCGATTGGCGGAAATTTAGAGCAGGCGGAGTCTCTTCAAAACTCTCTCTTTTTGTTCCTCTTTCTTTTCTATCCATTTCTTTTCTCTCCTTCCTTTTTCCACCGGATCAGTTTTGATCTATTTAGAGAGCATGTTCATCCTAAGTCTCTTGACACCTTACTTTCCACTTGTCCCCTAAACCATTTTTCTTCCCACTAAATTCCTCATGCAAAGCCTATCCAAGACACCTAGCATCCACTAACATTTACCCTCATACAAGACCACTTTCTTTAGACACGTAGCCTACCTGCATGTATCCATTTGGTGTGGGACTTCATGCCACTCACATTTACTCATTTATTGTCCAATTACCTCGAAATACGCAGTAAATCCCGACCGGTCTTTGTAATTCAAACGAATGGACATGCGTAGCTAGATTTCGTGAGACGATTCCAACGATGAAGTTCGTTTCATCATCCGAGATCTAAAAAAATTCTGGATTTTGACCGAAATTACAATTTTACCATTTTTCAGAAAATTAGAATTTTCTCGGGTTTTACAAACCAAACCCTAGATTTGTTGAGGTTATGTGGGTAAAACCCCAATTGGTGGAAAATAAACATGGAATCATCATATTTATATGGTTTTTAGAAGAATTGTTGACCTTCGTTGAATTCATAAGATTTTCACCTAGGGTTTTGTGGTATGAGTTCCAAACCACCAATACAAGTGTTATGGAGTTGTTTTTAGATGAATTCCATGTTGGTTCTTGAGGTATTAAGGAATGGGGAAGTTGTGGCGAAGAGAATTGTACCAAAAGTGGCAAAAAGAAGCACTGGGCAAGATCCCAGTCGCACCTGGCAGATCAGACAGAAGGTGTACCCCAGACAAATCTCAATGCACGCAACCTATAACGCAGACAGTCAGAGACGGTGATCAGACAGTCATAGTCGCACCGTACAGTCATAGCCGGCACCGGTACAAAAGTCATAGCCAGACTCAGATAGCAAAGGCCCAAAATGTCCGCACTGTGTATTTTTGTATAATTGTTTAAATTCACACACCAATCGCACAGAACCTTACTAAATGATTAAGAGAGGTTCAAATAAGATTGAACTCGAATGTAAAAGCGTAGCGTACCGCCGCCGAGGGTGAAGCTAAAGGCTCATGGAGTGTGACTAAGCTCCAAGAAGTATCGTTAAGTATATGCTAGCACGTAGGGTGATTAATATGTTCGTCAGATTAGTTCGAGTGTGGTGGCTAAAAGCAAAGGTGGGAAAGAGTGGAGTTGTGCTCAAGTTTAGTAAGCAAAAATGTGAGTGTTCTAAACCATTTTCCAAATGCTAGTGTATTATATTATAAATTGTTTTACACTAGTATTTAATGGGTTTGATTGTAAACCATGTTTTAAAGCAAGAAATGAGATTTAGCAAGCAATGATTTTAAATTTGTAAAACCATATTTCAAAGAGCAAGTAAGCAAACAATGGTTTTGAATTATCAAACCATAATTAAAGCAAGCAAGCAAATGGTTTTGAATTATTAAACCATGTTCTAGCAAGCAAGCAAGCAAAAGAATATTTGCAAAAACAGGCCTTACGCGCTAGCTAGATTTTGGTGGCACGTACTGGAGTATAGAGTGTTAACTAAATTATGGTGATGGCACCTGCACAATTCCACCATTTACCGAAAAGGTGGAGGAAGTGTGCCCCGACCCTTCCACCTAGCGCGGACCTAGGTCCAGCCCACTCCACGGTCGATGCCCGTGCCCCCGTGTTCACTAGGGCACAGCGCAAAGGCCCCAAAGGTTGATGATTTATAGTTACGATCATACGCTTTGAAAAATCAACCATCGGCGCATGGTTTATCTTCCGTGCTCCCGTGTTTGTTTTAAGGAAATGGTTGAGCCCAGGCTCCTCGCTTTGATTTCTTTAAAATAATCGGTCGAGGCCTGTGCTCCCGCTTATTTTAAAGCAAACTAGCTGAGCCCATGCTCCCGCTTTATTTAAATCACGCAATGGAGCCCAGCCCTGTTTATGAAAAGTTTTATAAACTTTTAAAGCAAGAGATTTGAGAAAAGTTTTCGAAACTTTTAAAGCAAGAGGCTTATGAAAAGTTTTTCTAAACTTTTAAAGAAAAGCAAGGTAAAGCAAGCAAGCAAGAGATTTGAGAAAAGTTTTAGAAACTTTTAAAGCAAGAGGTTTATGAAAAGTTTTTATAAACTTTTAAAGAAATGCAAGGTAAAGCAAGCAAGCAAGAGATTTGAGAAAAGTTTGATAAACTTTTAAAGCAGCAAGTACGTAAGTTTTAGAAACTTTTAAAGCAAAGCAAGGAAAAGCAAGCAAGTAGTGGATTTGAGAGAAAAAGTTTCATAAACTTTAAAAGCAAGGTGCGTAAAGTTTTAGAAACTTTAGCGGCAAGCAAGGCTTCTGGAAAATATATTGTAAAAGAAAGTTTTATAGTTTTAAGATATTTTCCGAAAAAGCAAAACCTTTTATAAAGCATACACTCACTGAACTCGTTTAGCTCATTATTTTCGTGTTTTAAAAACTATTTTCCTGGTATAGGCACTTTGGACGTTGGAGCAAATTAGGATTCTCCTGACATTTGTTCAAGTGCTGTTATTAAGAATATTTTGTAAGGAAATACTTTGAAATTGTATATTGGGATATATGTATGTACATAGTGTAGTCTTGTGGAAATGTGTTAAGTTGTTGGTTGCCATATTTGGAAAAGTGTAAATTGTGTATACAGGATTTAGAATTGTCCTATATGTACAATATGTCGCCGAGGTTTTATCACAAGCAAGATTTTACAAAATCACAAGAAACGAAAATTTTATACGAGGTTTAAGCAAGCAATACGGCTTCGGTCAATAGGATTTAGTCATTAGAGGTAAATCTGGTCGATTTCTGTGGAGTGGCCGCACACCACGCTAGTGTGAGGTGCTGGTGTGACAAGGTGGTATCAGAGCAGAAGTATACAATAACCTAAGAATTTAGGAGATATGATACCACGACAAGGTGGTATTAGAGCATAAGTATTGGCAACCATGCATTTTCGAATTCAAAGTACATACATATCAAGTAATTCAGCATTAAACAATGATATTTCAGAATACAAGACTATGTCGTGAAGAGGACGAGGTCGCCCTAGGAGAGTCATTCCAAAGAAGCTTTCCGAGCCGTCCTACGCATCTCGAGATGAGCACGAGTTTGGTTCCACTACCGCCTATGAATCAGCCTCCAACAAGCAGCGTCAGCCGACCATCCGCTACCAAAAAGGAGCCTGGCGCCGATTTATTTACTAGAGGAGCAGTGGTACGATTATGCAGATAGTGGCTAGCGTAACTGGGTCAAATAGCTGCGCCCACCGCAACTCCAGAGAAGTTCTGGAAGAACCGGGGAGGTCGATAGAGAGAGTACAGAAGCTAGGCGCCAAGCCATATGACAACAGTGGCGATCCAGAAGTAGCCTGGTTATGGCTAGATAGAGTAAACAAAGTTTATGGAGTTATGGGCTGCACGGATGAGCAAAGGGTCTTGTTTTCCAGTTTTCTGATGGAAGACAGGGCTAAGGATTGGTGGGATGCCTTAGAAAGGAGGTATTCGATGGAATAACATGGGACCACTTCAAGCAAGAATTATCACATATTCTTCTCCCCGAGTCATAAGGATTCAAAATCGAGGAGTTCTTCGGGATGAACAAAAGAAAACACGCCAAGATCGTATCACGAGAAGAAGTTTTCGTAACTCAGTCGATTGGTTCCATATATTCAGTCGATAGCTCTGAAGTGTAAAAGGTTTTTGTCGACTTACAAATGACCGAATCGTAGGCATTTGTCCGTGGTTCCCTCAAAAATGATTTGGGGACTCTAGCTGAGCCCGTCCGAGAGTTGGCAAAGTACCACAACTATGTATCGTGAGTAGGCAGGAAAGTAAGAGGAAGGCACCAGACACTTCCCAACAGAGCTCCTCGACAAAAGACAAGAAAAGAGAAACAAGGGTAGAGGTTACAGAGTCTGAGGTGCAGGTCGAGGAGCTATCTCTAGTCGTGGATCGCGGAGGCCCCTGGGGCCATAGCAAAGGTACCAGAGTATTCCTCCCATTCATTACATGTCGAGGCGACACCATGGGAGTGCAAGAGATATAGCATGTGGTGTTTCACTCAGGCCGAAGTCCATTTCAAAAGGAGTGCCCCTAGCTTACTGGGTGTAGAGACACCCGCAGCCACCCTAGCTACCCCACACCGCAGATGAAAGCACCTACAAGTCTTCGTGTGAGAGGTTTTCCAAGTAGAGGGTGCAAGGCAACGCAGGTAGAAGCTGGCCGTGGTAGAGGCGCAGGTAATGCCTCTGTGGATAAAGATAGAGGCCTCGCACTCGCCAGAGTTTATGTTAGATCGAAAGAAGATGCAGACGCAGCCCGTACGTGGTCGGTATTATTTCATCCTCAGCACATGATGCATATACATTAGTGGACCCAGAGCCACGATTCATTTGCATCCAAGCCATTCTTAGATCGCTGGCAGATAGAGACTCAAACCCATTAGAGGGTCGTATGAGAGTTTCCTTCCAATTGAGATCCATTGCCTAAACAGAGTAGCAGGAGATAGCAGTATTCGACATGACAAGAGTTCCCAAATGGACCGTAGGCTTTAGATATGAGGGACTTATGTGGTTCTCAGATGGATTGGCTATCTCGCCATAGAGCCACATTAGATTGTTATAAAAGGAAGTAAAGTTGCATAGCCAAAAGGGAAATCGAGGTAAAGTCTGTAGCGGAATACGCAGAGTTATCTTCCCAATATGATCTCCGCCATGGCGCTGCGTAGAATACCGTGTAAGGGCTGTCGGTTATCTAGCTTATGTGGTGGAGATAGGGAAGGAGGGGACTATGGTGGGATGAGATTCCAAATAGAGCTAGAGAGTTCCTAGATGTGTTCCCAAATGATATTGTAGGATTACCTCCGTAAAGAGAGCGGAGTTCACCATTGATTTGATCCTGTGGATCGAGCCCATTTCCATTCCTCCTTATAGGATGGCTCGGCAGAGCTGAGGGAGCCTTTAAGGCCTGGCTAGAAGAATCTGTCGAGTAAGGATTCATTCGACCGGCATATCCCCATGGGAGCTCCAAAGCTGTCTTTGTGAAAAAGAAAGATGGGAGTTTATGGCCAGGTATAGATTACAGCACCGAATAGAGTTACCATCCGCAATCAGTATCCACTCCCTAGGATTGATGAATTATTTGATCAACTCCAACGATCTCGAGTATACTCCAAGATAGACTTGAGGTCGGGGTATCATTAGTTGATGCTGCAGGAGAGTGATGTACCCAAGATCGTGATTCAGACACGCCACGCATTATGAGTTTTCGTGATGCCATTTTGTCTGGACCACGTCCGACAGCTTATGGATTTGATGAACCGGGATATCTGTCAAAGATTTTGGATAGGTTCGCTATAGTTATTGATGATATCTTAGTGTATTTAGGTAGTTCGGGAGGAACATCTCGTAGACTTGTTATCAGGTTTTGCACTCTAAGGGAGCCGACAATTGTATGCCAAGTTGAGCAAGTGTCGCTTGTCGACAGGTGGCATTCCAGCTGGGGTGGATTTCTTGAGGGGGTGAGTGTGATCCTCGTAAAACAGAGTCACATAAATTGGAAACCACCAAAGAATGTGTCGTAGGTCGCTTTTGGTTTAGCGGTGGTATTGCTGTGAAGTTTGTCGAGGATTCTCCGTGATAGCAAATTTAATCGACCAAGCCGACAAGGAAAGATGTCAAGTATGATTGGGTAGATGCCTGCCAACAGAGTTTCGAGGAGTTGAAGGGTAGATTGACTTCAGCCTCCGCCTAGCTTTTGCCCAATGGAAAAAGATGGGCTTATGGTTTATAGTGATGCTTCAATGACAAGGCCTCAAGGTTGCGCTTTTTGATGAAGAATGATAGGGTGATTGCATATGCCTCTAGACAGCTAAAGAAGCATGAGGAGAATTACCCTACACACGACTTAGAGCTTGCAGCAGTCGTGTTTGCCTTGAAAATATGGAGACATTACTTATATGGTGTTCCTTGTAGGATCTTTATAGATCATAAGAGTCTTCAATATATTTTTACCCAAAAGAGTTAAAACTCGAAGGCAAAAGAAGATGGCTCGGGATTTGATTAAGACTACGACTGTACTATTGGAGTACCATCCAGAAAAGCTAATGTCGAAAGGTATGCTTTGAGTAGGTGACCAGAGAGTTCTTTGTCTCATGAGATCAGCATCTTCCACAATTAATGTATCCGAGCTTTAGGGGTGAGGATTCGTGAGCCTTAGCTAGCCACATTTCATGTTAGACTACCCTAGTAATTCGATCTAGCAGGCGCTTATAGGATCCACAAATGATTAAGCTTAAGGAAGAGATAGAAAAAGGAAAGAAAACAGAGTTTCAAATTAGAGATGACGACATGATAGTGAAATGATAGAGAATGTGTGTGCCAGAGTATGGCAAGCTAAAGAGAGACATTATGGAATAAGCACATTCATCTGCGTATGCTATGCATCCAGGTAGTACCAAGATGTATAAAACTTTGAAAGAACATTACTGGTGGAATGGGATGAAGAAAGGAGATCACAGTTTCGTTTTCCAGTGCCTAACCCGTCGCCAGGAAGGCAGGCGTACTCATAGGGCCCGCGGTGAAGATACACGCATTCATTCCAAGATGGAAATGGGAAAAGCTCACTATGAATTTTTGTAACAAGTCTTCCACGGACTCAGAGACAACATGATGCTATATGGGTGATAGTTGATCGATTGATGAATTCTGCTCATTTTCTGCCAGTTAATGTTGAGGATTCTTTGGAAAAGTTGGCCTGGTTGTATGTGAATGAGATAGTGAGACTTCATGGGGTTCCAATTTTGATAGTTTCAGATCGAGACCCCAGATTTACATCCAGGTTTTGGCCTAGTTTGCAAACAGCGTTAGGTACTCGCCTACATTTCAGTACAACATTTCATCCCCGTACGGATGGCAACAGAGAGGACTATTCGGGGACGTTAGAGGATATACGAGCTTGTGCAATGGAATTCAAGGAGTCGATTTACCTACTTGACACTAATGAGCCATGGCTCTACAACAATAGCTATCAGCGCATAGATGACTCTACTTCGAGGTAATCGGTATGGTAGGAAATGGTGGACAGCAGCCGGGATGAGGTTGAGAGAGAAGACTAGTAAGCCCCGACCAGTACGCATCACTTCGAGAAAGTGAAAGTTGTTCATGATAACTCAAGATAGCAAGAGATAGACGGTGTTACATGGACAACCGTCGTAGATACTTGCAATTCGTGGTAGGTGACCGAGTTTTTTTTTGAAGATTGCACCTTGGAAAGGAGTTTTGAGATTCGGAAAGCGAGGTAAGCTTAGTTCAAGATATATAGGACCTTATGAGATTGTGATCAAGGTGGGGCCAGTAGCTTACAAGTTGAATTTACCCCCAGAGTTATCATGATACATGATAATCTAAGTGTATCATGTTGAGGAAATACATTCGATCCTTCACATGTGTTGAGAGAGCAGCCATGGCAAGCTTAAAAGAGAACTCGGTTATGAGGAAACACCTGCATTGTAGATTGCAAGGAACAAAAAGTTGAGGAGGCGGTGGGATTCCTTTGGTTAAAAAGTTCTATGGAAGAATCACGAGAGGAGGCAATTTACTCAAGCCAAAGGCTCGATGCAACTGGCCGCATTCCCTCAATTATTTTCCGGATAAGGTATGTTCCTTTCCTTTGAATTTAGTTTGTTCATTTCGAGGACGAAATGTTCTAAGGAGGGAGGATTTTGTAACACCCCGTCCCGAGAGAGTGTACAATACATGATACTGTAGGGGCACATATGGAGCACCGCGCCATCAGAGTATTTTTCGAAGAGAGTATGAAATGATAAATTTATGGAACCCGAAATTGGTAAAAAGAAGAAGGGCAAAGTTGTAATTCCCAAAAAGGATATGAAAACCATAATTTAAGAAGATGAGATGCCAAAAATAAATATTTCAAAAGTTGATGTGCAAATCTTGAGAGATGAAGGACTAACTTATAATTAAGGGAAATAGGAGACTTTAAATAAGAGATGAGACAAACAAAAGCCTCATTTTGTCTCACAAAAGCTAGGGCAAACGTAGGAGAGGAGAAGAAGGGAGAAAAGAAGAGGAAGAAGAGGAAGAAGAAGGAGAAGGAGAAGAAGACCAAACCAAGGTATGTTTTCATCTTGAAATCATGGGTATTTTGGATTCCTAAGGATTTGGTTTGGAGATTTGTTCCTTCTTTTCTAGGGTTTTGTGGAAGAGATCACCCAAACCCTAGATTTGTTGAGGTTATGTGGGTAAAACCCCAATTGGTGGAAAATAAACATGGAATCATCATATTTATATGGTTTTTAGAAGAATTGTTGGACCTTTGGTTGAATTCATAAGATTTTCACCTAGGGTTTTGTGGTATGAGTTCCAAACCACCAATACAAGTGTTATGGAGTGGTTTTAGATGAATTCCATGTTGGTTTTTGAGGTATTAAGGAATGGGGAAGTTGTATGAAGAGAATTGGTACCAAAAGTGGCAGTGCTAGGCTACCCTTCAAGTAAAATCCCAAAGTCATGACGCATCAAACAAAGAGCGGTACCGTACCCTAATGTATCGCAACCTTATACCCCAGATGTGTCAGAGTCAGATTTGTAATGTGTCATAGCTGCACTGACATGCTAGAAGGTCTTAAAATGTCCGCACTCAGTATTTTTGTATAATTGCTTTAAATTCACACACCAATCGCATAGAAACTCATTATTAAATGATTAAGAGAGGTTCAATAAGATTGAACTCGACGAAAACGTAGCGTGACTTACCGCGAGGCGGCTAAATGACTCGCTTGAGTGACTAAGTCTAAGAAGTACGTTAAGTATATGCGAGTACGTAGGTGATTAATATGTTCATCGTATTCGTTTGAGTGTGTAGGCTAAAAGCAAAAGCGGGAAAGAGTGGAGTTGTGCTCAAGTTTAGTAAGCAAAAATGTGAGTGTTCTAAACCATTTTCCAAATGCTAGTGTATTATATTATAAATTGTTTTACACTGGTATTTAATGGGTTTGATTGTAAACCATGTTTTAAAGCAAGAAATGAGATTTAGAAAGCAATGGTTTTAAATTTGTAAAACCATATTTCAAAGAGTTAAGTGAAGCAAACAATGGTTTTGAATTATCAAACCATAATTAAAGCAAGCAAGCAAATGGTTTTGAATTATTAAACCATGTTCAAGCAAGCAAGCAAGCAAAGAATATTTGCGAAAACAGGCCTTACGCGCTAGCTAGATTTTGGTGGCACGTACTGGAGTATGGAGCGTTAACTAAATTATGGTGATGGCAACCCAGGTCAATTCCACCATATTTACCGAAAAAGGTGGAGTGGGCGGTGCCTGTGCACTTCCACCTAGGGTGAGCGGACTCGGGGTCCGCCCACCGGCATGGTCGACGTAATGTGCTCCAAAGTTCACATTAGGTACAAAGAAGCGTGCCAAAGGCCTCCCAAAGGGTTGATGATTTATAAGCATGATCATACAAATTTGAAAATCAACCATCATGCACGGCTGAGCCTGGGGGTTCGTGTTTGTTTAAGGAAACTGAGCCTGTGCTCTGCTTTTATTTCAAAATGACTGTCGAGCCCAGACCTTTATTTTAAAGAAACGGTTGAGCCTTGAAATTCCCGTTTTATTTTAAATCACGCGGTTGAGCCCAGGCTCCCGTGTTTATGAAACATTTTATAAACTTTTAAAGCAAGAGATTTGAGAAAAGTTTTAGAAACTTTTAAAGCAAGAGGCTTATGAAAAGTTTTTATAAACTTTTAAAGAAAAGCAAGGTAAAGCAAGAAAGCAAGAGATTTGAAAAAAGTTTTAGAAACTTTTAAAGCAAGAGGTTTATGAAAAGTTTTTATAAACTTTTAAAGAAAAGAAAGGTAAAGCAAGGAAGCAAGAGATTTGAGAAAAGTTTGATAAGCTTTTAAAAGCAAGCAAGTACAGAAAAGTTTTAGAAACTTTTAAAGTAAAGTAAGGTAAAGCAAGCAAGTAAGGGATTTGTGAAAAGTTTTATAAACTTTTAAAAGCAAGCAAGTACAGAAAGTTTTAGAAACTTTAAAGTAAGTGCTGTTTCTAGAAAATATATTGTAAAAGAAAGTTTTACAATTTTAAGATATTTTCCAAAAAAGCAAAACCTTTTATAAAGAATACACTCACTGAGCTCGTTTAGCTCATTATTTTTATGTTTTAAAAACTATTTTCCGTGTACAGTAATCTCTGACGCACTGAGCAGACATTATTCTCTTGACATTTGTACAAGTGTCGTTTATTAAGAATATTTCAGGTAGGAAATACTTGAAATTGTATATTGGGATATATGTATGTACATAGTGTAGTCTTGTGGAAATGTGTTAGGGTTGTCGGTTGCCATATTTGAAAAGTGTAAATGATACAAGGATTTTAGAATTGTCCTATATGAAGTCATTACGTCGCGAGGTTTTACTCACGCGCAGATTTTTTTCAAAATCACAAGTTAGAAAACGAAAATTTTTATACGTAGGTTTAAGCAAGCAATACTTCCGCCGCTTCATGGATTTCTAATGTTAGAGGTGACCCACTAGGATTTCAGGAGTGGCCGCACACCTGCCGCTAGTAGAGGGTGGGGGTGTGACACCGAACCCTTACCGACTCATCATAGCCTGATTCGTGCCACAGTAGGGTGATCCGAAATCAACAAAATTTGTATCCTAAATCTTCCTACCGATGTAGCAAAGCTATCATAGTATAGCTGCCTCTGGGGTCGAACTCAGGGATGGGTTTTCTTTTCACAAATGATTTACTGTTAAGCTCAAAAATGGTGAATTTGGTTTGGATTTTAAGGTGGTGATAAAAATAGGGGGGTTGGTGGTTTGCAAACTAAAGATAAGATTAAATAAAATATAAAAAGAACTCCTTGAAGCATTGGGCCACTAGGTTTAAGGTCCTAGGCTAACCGAGAGGTCCTCGAGTCCCTTTCCTCGCATTAGGGAAGATGACCTATAGTCAATTCCTGAACCGGATCTTCATTTAACTTTAAAAACTAAACCCTATTAATTTTCCTTTTGATAGAAAGCATTTATTTAACATTTATGGTTCCTACAGTGAAAATCTATCACCTTGACCCATCCTACAATGATTCAGAAGGGCAACTAATGAATCTCGACCTAATAATAAGCATCCACCGAACCCTAAAAGATTACCAAGTATCGACAACGAGGATGCATCTACAAAGGAAAATATAACCCCTTAACCTACTTCCATGGCTCGTGTAAGTAGCAACGAATGGATATTAGTGTATCTAAAGCTGGGTGTCATACATCAACCCTAAAAGCTTGCCAAGTATTGGCCAAAGAAAGTACATCAAAGCTTTAAACCTAGAGTTGCAAATTTGGAACCAAAATGTCAAACCTCAAGGTGAAAACAGGTTCAAAAGCTTACCTTAAAACCGTTGCTCAAAGAGCCCTCCTTAAAGGGAGGAGAGGTCTAGTTTCAACCATCCTCCGAGTTGTCATCCCCGTAGGAGGTTTGGCAAATAGAAAGGGGAAAGAAATGAAAGAAAATGGAGAAAAGGAAGCAAATGGGAAACTCAAGTGCCCCCGCTCTCTCTCGTGACAATACGGGCGGAAGGGATTCATCGCTTCAGACAAATCGAGGCTTGCAGGTGCTCGTGAGCTAAGGGAAATTACAAAAAAATAAAACAAACTAAAAGCTATTACAAGACAAAAATGGGAAGAAACAACAAAATTGCAACAAAAACAACAAAAGCGTGAAATGCGTATGAACAGGGGTCGGGGAGGATGAATGTTACTTAGCCGTGAATGTTGTCAGCAGAACCAAATTTCGTAACGCCCATTTTTCTTCACTTTTGCTCTTCTTTCCTTCTAGGATCTGATATGCAATGCTGAGTTTGACTCGAATTCTTCGCAGGCTTTTGGATCGACCAACAATTTTGCATAATTAGTCAAGAAAACGACAAAATTTGCCACAAAATGCATCAAGAATAAAGAAGGACCTTAATGTGCAAATCGGGTTAATTAGAATGATTAGTACACAAAACACTCAAAACCTATAATAAATAAGGTTCAAAATAGCACTTTTTAAGTACTAATCACACTTCATCCCACATTGCTAGTCCCTTGAAGAATGGTAAGAAAGAAGAACAAGCAAATAACAAAAATATGGTAGTTCAAAAAGGTTGTGAAAATGTAAGGCTTAACCCGCAATGAGAATCACCAAAGCCTTGTCCAATAACTATCTTGAGAGAATGAATGCCATACTAAATTGAGTATCAAAAGAGTTTCCTTCTCGATGAATCAACCAGAAATTTTCACCAAAATCTAAGTGTTTGTTTGACTGGGCCAACAATAAATCGTTAAACCCGCACTCTCCCCTCTCAACCAAGCTACCGCCGCCTACCTAGGACACTAACCAACCTAAATAGATCAAAGACCCACTTTATTCCACAACTCTTGCGTTGTAGAGGTAATGCCGAGGGTTCACTTCACCAAAGTCCATAACGGATTTAACCGAAGACTTAAACCGCTGAAGGTTTAGGGCATCATGTCATGAGGATCTTTCAACCACAAACTCTATAGGTTTCACCCCGGACTTCGAATGATTTCTAGCCTCCAGCACCTACAACTTGCTAAACTTCACCCATACACCCGTGTAGCGAACACTAAATCTGGTATGGGTCCCAACCGCCTGGCTTGGTGGCACCAGCTTTAAAGGTTGCCATAAACCCCGGACTGCTCGGCTTCTGGCAGGCAAAGCGTTGCAAATTTTCTTCTTTTTCTTTTTTCTTTTTCTTTTTCTCTTCTTTTATTTTGGAAGACACATTGGCCTTCTATACATGGGGGTCCTTAACCTATTAAAGGTAGTCAACGACACTAGGATAGGTTATTGCAAGGCTTATGAGGCTAGGCAGTTTTTCAGGTTATTGAAGAAACCTGATGTGCACAGTGTGTGGTTAGCTAAAGGTGAAGGCAAGGTCGAAATCACAAGAATTAAACGACCATTCACCTAACCAGCATGGAACCAATCTAACATCAATAGAATTGACAAAGTTTCAATTTTTCAAACCAATGTTGTAAAAACACAAAAACGTGGGTGCGCTTTTTAAGAAAGTGAGTTGTATAGTATATAACAACTCATAAAAAGGAAACCAGAAAGCCACCGAACATCACAAAATGGGTTTGCCTCTAAAATAGTAACAAAAACATAAATGCGAAGCCACTCCGACGCTATAACTCTCCCCAACCAAATGTCTCATCAGTCTCAATCGGCCTTGATTGAAAGTTAGGAAGGAAGTGCTACCTCCTTGATGATATGTGATCGAAGCCTCTGATCAGATAATTCCTTATTCAATTCGTCTCAGTTTTCAAATAAATGCTTAGAGAAGAAAGTACAGAGAAAAAAAGTAGATTTATCGGAGAATTTTAAAATTAAACCCTTCATAATAATTTATTCTACAATACATTTAAACTACACCTTCTTAATCTTTTCCAGATCCAAGTATCAAAAAACACCTCTTAAACCTTGAGTTCTATTGTTAATATGTTTAAAATAAATCAGAGGCAAACATAAGATAAATTTCGCTAGCATGCAATGAAAATTTCATATTATTACTTTTTTATTTAAATAAAATAAAATAATTAATAAAAATAATAATAATAATATTGAGAATATAAAATTAAAAATAAAACATTTTTTAGAGACAAATTTTTTTCTTTTTAATAAAAGATAAATTAAAAATATTTTTTTATTATATATATATATATATTATATTAATTACTTAATATATGATCATATAAGACAAATGCACATTAACAAAACAATGTATTTAAGATTCTCACTATATAGCAAAGTACGCTATTAATAATTGAAACAAGATAGTTTAAAATGTTTCAAATATTCTTCACAAATTTACCATATTTACAAAATCCCAATATCCCCATTGTATCTCTTATGATATTCTATCTCTCATTCTTATTGAAAATTTCACCAAACCCAAGAAAATTAATACAAGAAAAATCACAGAAAGGAAACGTTAGAATTAAAGATTAATCTGAAAAATTTGAGAAAATCTTAAAAAGGAAAAATTAAAGAAATCAAAAAACAAAGTAAAATGAAAATAAAATATTAATAACAAAATGAAAAACAAAAAGTCGGGGAGATTCAGAGCCTTCCCCAACCAATTCCTTAAGCCTGTGGTGGTCAATGAAATTTTCGAGCTAGAAATGCCGAGTTCCGTATCCAACCCAACTTAACATCTAACCATCCACCATGCCAGCATGCATGTAGATGCCATTGTCTCTGATGTGTAGTGGCAAGGTTTAATAAATGGCCACTAATTGTCCCAAGTTTTTGGCGGTGGCGCATAGCAAATGGTGGGCCCTTCAAGGCGCCCAAGGTGGCTTGCCAGGACAAAGGTAAAAGGGTGGTGATACAATTAGGTTAGAGAGGCGCTTCCCAACTGCTATGGCTCGCACTCGCTCTTCTGGCCTTCTTTCACTACCCTCCCACGTGATCAGGTTTCTTCTTTCTTTCTCCCACGGGATGCCAAAGAACACAAATATATTATGATTCGATAACCTCGTCGCTGATTAATCGCTCCTCCACCATGGTGTCACTCAAGCACTCTCCTTCTGAATTTTCTCCTTCGATGAGCATGTCACGACCCAAAGCCAGAACGAGCACCAGTTATCAAATTTTATGTTCCAGCTCTACTTTTTGAAGTCCACTCACCTTCTGCCACATCGCTTTCATGCGGTCAATTCTTCCAATGATAACAGTTACTGATTGTCTTATGCGCTCACAAAGCAACACCAGTCGGGTGAGGTTCCGGCGTTTCTTCCATCGGAGAGGTCACTGGGATGCGTGAGGGTGCATGGCCAATGTGAGGCACCACGTAGTAAAAATTTCACCCATCGAGATTCCTATAAATTCCTCATGGACACAGAGTGCTCTGTGTTTCTCCATGTGAGATTGATCATCTGCTTCTAGGTGTTCCATTTGACCACAATCTAAGCTCGGGCCTCAAAGCCCTGTGGAGATCGACTTTGACCAGCCTTCCTCTCGATTTTTAATCCACCTGGTTCCCCAAGAAAACAAGGCACTACCAAGACAACATAAAAACATCCAAAGACGTTCTTTTTTTTTTGAAATGAAACCAAAAAAAAAACGTAAATAATATGATAGTGCCAGTATTCACCAAACCCGCACGAGGATCACAAGTACCAATTTGCGCTACTGGCTCTCACTTAGGCACCGCTTTTCGCCTTTTCAAGTATAACAAAACCCAATTACTTCATAATTACAAGAGCCTTACACTTCTTGCATACATGTTACTGATAATTTTGCTTGATAAAATAGCTTCTTTGACCTGCTCTTATGATTTAAAAATAAGGCTCAAGTCTCAGACCAAGTGCACAGTCATATGCGATAAAACCCAACAAGTCCTGTATCATTCCCACAGTATCGGAGCAAATGGTAACATGATCAATCATCTGTAAATGTTTAAAATTTCACATTTATCAGACTCAAACTATAATCATGTTTCATTCCAAACAACCAAATGGTAACCCCTTATTACTATTGAATATATTCCAATTATTGAACAAAAGTAAATGAATAAAAAAAAATAAATTTGTCTTATAAAAGAATGGATTGAATCAGTTTCATGTGAGAAACGAAACCATCAATGAAATATTACTGAACATACTAATTCCAAAGACTAAAATCCATCGTCAAGCTTAAGTGTATGGATCCCATTTTTGTCCAAGATTTCCACCAGTTGAATCGATTTCTCCATTCACTCGCATTGATATCCTTTGCTTATCTCCTAAGACAAGATCTAACTGTGCCACCTCAGATTCCAAATCCCTTTTCTTGCAGATCCGGTGTTTTTCTTCTACCACAATCATTTCATGATAATATAATTTTGCTTTTACCTTTTAAGATTTTCTGAAAATTTCTACTACTTCAACGTGGCTCAACCTTCATTCAAGTGGTTCATCCCTTTCCTTGATTAAATCTAAGCTACACGTGGATTGAAACTTACCCGAGATTAAGTGAACTTCGACATTTATATTGTTAAATACACCCCTCCAACTTCAATTATGAGCGAATGGGATTTATCAAATGAACTCTCGGGAGCCTCACACAGTCATTAATGTGTAAACAAATATACCCGTAGTGAATGCTCAACTCAGAATCTCCTCTCGTCCCTGTCACGCAGAGTGCATCCTCGATATCGTAGTGCAAGATACATTCCCTCAACTGTACTAGGTACTACCATTTGGAACTTATTCATTAAAACCACATCGATTGGCAAACCGAACCTAAATTACCTCGTAAATTGTGTGCAAAGACTTCAACTAAACAAAATCACCACAACCACAGAGTCATGTCTAATTAATTTATCATGATCAAGAAATGGAGCACCATCACTTGACAACCACTATATACTGTAATAAAAAACTCGAGAAGAAATGAATTGGTAAATTTGTCTAGATTTAATAAAATTTTCAGCAAGAATACTTAAGAAAATAATGTAACTAAAAATCTGGCTCTACCAGACGAGCTTAAAAGTCATCTCTTTAACCATTTTTCTCGTTGATTTTCTAAAATTGAATGGTTTAATATGTAATTATGAAGAAACTCACCAATTTGTCATTAGTATAAAGGAAGCAAGAAAAGATGGAAAAATGTGCAAGAATAAGTGGATAAAAATGCGCCGACAAGAGCGTAATGGAAGCAACTGGCCGAGTCATCGATGCAAATACGTTCATAATAATCCAGCTTCAAGTCGCTGATATCAGAAGATTAAAAGGAAGTCGATGCGTACGTCGCATGTGAAACACAAATAGCGCAAACAAGAAGGAGCGCCGTAAATTAAGAGTGATGTTCGCATTAAGAGGTCTAAGTTCGGCATCATAAACAACCTGGCACCCCAAACAGCGATCAAAGATGTCGACAAGAAGACTGATGTCGCGACACCGGGCACAACCAATTGTTACCGCGTAGAATTATGATTAAAGCCACACATCACGAAGAGAACATTCCAAGATTTTTGAAACTATGGAGGCTGATGTCAATGAAGATCGCGGAAATCTTTCTAAAGGAAACAAGTACTTCGTGAGCCGACAAACAAGATAGCATGTATTATTGATGTCGCGACATCGTGACAAACAAAGAAAGGTCACAGAGACTGGAGCCCATGTCACGACAACATCCTCGATGTCACGATTACTCAGAACAACCATTGAAGACCGCAAAGTGACTGTGTTAAATGTCGCGAAGGTCGTGACGCCACATCACGAGCGATCAACCGAAACCTCGCAAGGGCATCGACGCAGGCCGTGGACAACCCTCGAACGACTGGGCCAGAGGATGCGTAACTTTAAGTCAATGTCACGACATGAATTGGCTGTCGCTGACAAGAGAACCGAGGTCACAACCGAAAGCGGCGACCGTCGCTACCAAATCCATGCCAAAGTCATATCGTTTAGGCCCAAATCAGAAACCCAGGAACAAGGCTACCGCATTTAAAATTCTGAAGTCGCCGGCGATCGTATGAGAGATTCGGCAGTTTAGTTTACTTTAGTTTTATTTTCTTTTCTTTTTCTTTTCTTTTATTTTCTTTTCGTCATTTTAGAAATGCATTTGCTTCTATTTTTTTTTCTTTTTTTTTTTCGCTTTTTGTTTTGTTTGTGATTCAATGTTACTCGCTGAGCCGGTTTCAATGTTTAAATCAATTTTTCACTACACTGAACGTATGGAATTCTCGCACAAATTTAATCGATTGTTCCAGCTTTCCATTTTATAAATGTTTCATTGATCAAGTGGAATGTCGTAGTGTAATTCATAATTATGAACCAAATTTCATTTGAGAGAATGCTTTTAGTTAGAATTGATCTTTCCAGAGTATTTTCCAAGATTCTCGTCTTTATTTCCACCCTATGAATTTATCAGACAGGGTCATTGATTTGATCCAATATCGCTCTGAATTAAGAATCAAGGCCATTACTCCCCCGATTTCCCCTGCGAAGTCCTCCGAGCAAGGCCGTGGAAGACAATCCCCGTGGGTAACGTCTAGTTCTTTGAAGGCAGGCCAATCCCGCTATTAGGGATCCTGCGCTTGCAAGTTCACTTAGATAACCTCCTTCTCACTCTCAGTCAAGAAACGAGTCGAACGACCATTCACACAAGCAGAGATTTCACCTCAATTTAGCGAGGCCAACCTGCAGAATGGCATCTAACTCAAGGAAAGGTCATCTGTCCACTTCGAGAGAAGAGTGAATTTGGAAGTTGAGCATCCTTGTTTAATCATAATCTGGAGGCGATAAAAAATGAAATTCATAAAATGGTACAAAGTATATCATAGAAAAGAAAAATACCTGACCAGTAAAGTTCGTTAAAAGTAGTTATCTAAACTCTGTGAATTTGGTGAGAATCATAAAAATGAGATAAACGAAATGTGGAGGTGAGAAACCAAATTCGCACTACATTTGCCTTGGACGATTTTGAAATTGGAGATAATCAAGAAATTCAATCAATACTCAATTACGTGAAATCTGATCGCTCACTACACTGCTTTCTCTTTACGTATTCTCATGATACTTATTCAGATCAAATTTCTATAGAACTTAGTCTTATTTTTCATTCATTTTATTTCATTATTTCTAATTTTCATTTTTTACATGAGCTTTACCTAAATTTTTTTACGCTCGAACAATCAAGTATCACTGATGGTCCAAATAGTATGAACCCTAAGAGTCCTGCAGTTGATGGTAAAAATTTCGAGATCTCTGTGGGATCGATAATCGGACTTAAATCCATTTTATTACTTGTCTAACTGCACTTGCAAAGGTATCTTGCCGAAACCAAAATGAAATGATAGATTATAGGAGATCCTGTCTCAACAAGTTTTAAGTGCTTTAAGTCACTGGGGATGAGGATAAGAAGTCCTCCTGGTAATAACTCACATATAAAATTTGTAAAGGTGATTCCTAAGTGAGAGTCAACAAGTTTTATGGTGCCATGTTTAGGATCAAAGAATTTTTATAAATCAATATTCGATGAAAGAAGGAAATACATTGGACTCTATTTACTTTAAAGAAAAAGAATAAAAATAGCGTTTCAAGCAAAGGTTCAATGTAGCCACTGAATCATAACCAATTATAATGCATATTTCTTGCTGATTTGACTAATCCTATTAATGGGAGTGTGTTTTGCTTTCTCGTAAAACTTTGATGCATAGAAACAATAATCGACCATTCCACCATTAATAGAATGAAAGTGACGCTTTTAGAAGCTTTGAAAGATCAAGAAGACAAAACTCAAACATAAAAGGGCGTGACCAAAGCAGAAATACATGTAGAGAGCTAGAAGGCTCTCCAATACTAATACATGAGGATTTGGAGGATCACTATACAGAAGAATACTCGATCATAATAGTTTGATGTTGATTAATTTTAATCTGAAACTGTGCCATCGATTGGTAGTAATTTGGCCCACAGATTTTCCGCTGATCATCCATTGTAGCATCCAAACGAAAATTCGGAAGATTCTTAGATGGCTAATACCTGTCGAATGGGGCAGAATTTAAGTTATAAAACTCTGATCATCCCATTCTCCTAAGAGATACAAGCAGCCTACATGGTATGAAATCGTCACTTACAGGCTCCTCATTGGAGAATGGAGGAGTTGGAAGCCGAGGCCTCCTAGTAGCATTCTTCCCCACCAACCACGTGGGGCGTGAGAGATCATCTGTTCCATGGGAAGATGAAAGCCTCAGAGGCCTCGGAAAGATCAAACGGGTTGCTGGCAGAAGATGTCGATGATGATAGATCTCAAGACTCGATGGACACGTGCGACGCGCCATGAAATGATATATCGCAAAGTGATCATCTGATGCTTCATGTCGTGGAGCATTCAAACGAAAAAGTGCCTTGCGGAGGCAAAAGGAGCCACTTAAGATTCAAAGGCATGTGGGCATGAAAACTCCTTCTGAGCTTTCAAGAGGAAACAGCAGAGGGAAGGGGATCATGGAGCTGAGCAAGATGACACCATGGAGGCTAAGTCGACATTATGCAATGTGTTAGACAAGTAAGAAAGAAAGACACACCGTCGCTTAAATATTGACAGAAATTGAAAGTGAAACCAATGGTATGGAGCATCAAAAGAGCAAACTAAGGACCTTATGATGTCAAGAGGGCATTTATTGGGTGAGTTAAGGTCATCAGATCAAACCCATCCTAACCTTCCGAAGACATTATCACTCCAAAGACTCGTGAACCATGAGAACTTCTCGACAGCGAGGGCTTCGGGGGCCAAGGTGACAGAAACCCTAACAAGGGTAAACACAAGAATCACCAAGGTTCCAAAGAAGCAACAAAGAACAAGGAAATGAGCACAAGAATATCAGCGTCGATAGAGCCCATCCTCTGATAATGCAGATGCTGCGCCTCAAGTGGGAGAACAAAAGTCATGAACCTCCATGAACAAAGCCTGAGAATTGAAGCAATGGCCACTAATTCTCAAATTTAACACTACCAATGGTCCCCACAAGAACTGAGACACAAGTAGGGCAAATTTCGGGCTCCTAACCCCCGCAAAGCCAGAGGAAAGATACCTTCCCAAGTGACACACAAGGAAGAACCCAAAGACCGTATTACAGTGAAATGGGAGGAAGGAAGGAATTAAAGAGAAGAAAGAAAGCATGCAAATGTAAAAGTTAAAATGAAAACAAAGGAAAGGAGATGACTGAGAATGACAAAGAAGTGAGTAGAGCAGTTAAGAACATCCATGAACAAGGCCTCGTAGTCCCATTCTACACAAAGACCGGTAATCAAAGATGGAGAGTAAATGCAAGCAATTTTTGAAAACTTTCCGTCGAGATCGATGCCTTTTTATCAAGTGGTGACCAGAATGCCACCTTCTTATGCAAAATCAAGGACATACTGAAAAAGCAAGAAAGAAAAATAGTAGTTGAAGGAATAGTGAATCTCACCGCCACTTGCAATGCAAGCAATCGGGAAGAACTGGTCGCAAAGTACTTTATGACCGTGGAAAGTCACCTGTATCAGAGAGAATTAATTCATGAAGCTTCCATGCACTCCGTGAGCTAGTATCAATCTGATGCCTCATACAATTAAGCGTCGTGTTTCTATTCCCACAAACCATACTCTTCAAATGGCGGCTATATCGATGGTAAAACTGGCAGTCATTGAAGATGTGTCGGGTCATCGCTTGGAAGTTTGTATTCCCAAGACTTCAATTTGCCTGACATGGATTCAAAAGTACCTCTACTATTAGGGAAGACCATTCCTAGCTACCGGTTTTTCAAATGATTTTGATAATGCAAAAAGGAGTTCTATCTTAAGGGTCGAGAAGAAGCCGCCGTGTTTGAACTTGATTAAAAAAGAGGAAAAATATAGACAGGGAAAATGGCACATACAATGTAGCCGATTTGTCTCTATTTCCAACTCCTGATAAAAGCACAATGATTTGTAACACTCCGCTTTATCAATTTTAAAGCAGAGATGAATCTACAGATACATCGAAGATGTTCATTCGACTTCCATACAACGCTTCTCATGTTATAGAAACTCGGTGGTCGAGTTTGAAACAAAAAACGTAAAAAAGATAATGTGGGAAGATAGCGAAAAGAGGAAATTCATCAAGAGACCAAGATAAGGTTTAGTTTGAAAGAGCTACAGCTGTCACGAAAGTATGGTCACTTAGAATACTAAAGAAACTGATCATTTCAAGAAAATTAAGTGAGAAATGAGAGGGAAACAAAGGTTGCCGGAAATATTAATAAGCATATGGAATCGCTTAGCTTCGTCCATCAAGAAATAAGGCACAACACCATTTGCATGCATAAGATTCGTCAAGAGACTTCAAAACCATCTCGAACACCGTAGGAGGCCGAATCCAAAGTGATGAAGGTAAAGTAGTCGAAGGAGTTAAAATTGTTGTCGTCGGTTTTATCTATGCACATCGCGCCCCGGTGCGAGCCCAGCCCATGTGGTTCCAAAGAAAGGGCCATCATGATCGAAATGAAAGAAATGAATTGATTCCAACAAGAACAAGGATGTGGATGGAGAGTATGTATTGATTACGTAGTTGAATACAAAGAACTGTAGTGCGATTCATTTTTGCCTTTTATTGATCGATGTTTGGATAGGTTAGCAGATACCCACACTTTGTTTTCCTCGGATGGGTACTCCTGATATAATCGATTGTTATTGGGTACCAGAGATCAAGAGAAGACCACATTCACATGCCTTATGGTGCCTTTGCATTCTTAAGTGGCGCCGCTTCGTTATGTAATGCTCCAAACATATCTTAGACGCACGTAATACTATATTCTCGATTCGGCCTAAGAAGTGATGGTGCTCATGGATGATTTTATCGTAAAAGTGGATCCACTTCGATCGTTGTTTAAACAATCAAAACCCAGATCAAAGATGCCACACAAACACTAGCACTCCTAATTCGGGAAAATGCCATTTTATGGTAAATGTATGAATTGTTCTCGGGCATAAAATTTCTTCTACTGGATTAGAAGTCGACTACCAAAGTATCCATTATCAAGACTTCGGGCACTGTTCTACCGCGCAAAAGGAGTAAGAAGTTTCTGGGCATGTCGGATTTTGGCCAGAGATTCATCAAAGACTTTTCAAAATAGCTACCACTCATGCAGACATCGAAAAAGGATACAAGGTCACTGATGACTCCTGCAAGAAGGCTTTCGATGAAATCAAGAGTGATAAATAAAGCACCTATAATGGCTGCACCATACGAAATCGTGGATTCAAATAATGTGTGATGCCGCTGGATTTTCTATGGAGTCGTGGTCAGCAAAGAAAAGAGAAAGTATTCAAGGCCATACTATGCTAGTGTGATCTTCCAAATGAGGCAATAAAAGAGAATTAATCAACAACCGAAAAGGGAGATGTCACTACAGTATTGCTGTGAAAATAGACAATACATTTTAGATCCTATGTGGTAATTCACACCATCACGCAGCAGAATCAAATACTTGATGTCAAAAAGGAAGCCAAGCCAAGCATTGATAAGGTGGGTAGCTTCTTCTTTTTCCCGCCGCACATAGGAGTTTGATTTGGAAATCAAAGAGCAAAGGATGTGACAATGTGATAGCCGATCACTTGTCAAGAGTAGTGTTAGCGCTGAAGAAGAAGAAATGCAAGCACCTGAGAACTTCCCTGCATGAGCAATTATTCAAGGTTTCCATACAACCTCCATGCAGGCACGATATTGTAAAATTATCCGTCTGCGGAATAATGCCTTCGTAAATTTTAGCTACCAAATAAGAGGTAAACCCGAACCCACAGATACTATACTGGGATGACCCACTATTATTCAAGAGAGGTGCCGACATGATAATAAGAAGATAGTGCTTTAAGGTGAACAAGGCAACATTTTAAATTAACGCCAGGCATCACCATATGGGACATTTTTCTCGAGAAAGAACAGCTCGCATACCCAATCGGGGTTCGCGATTGGCCCACTCCTCTTCGTGAGATTGTGCATAGTGGGTAAATATGTGTGATCGATGCCAAAGGATTTGAAATATCAAAGAATAGAAAATGAAATTTCTGCAAGGTATTATGGTGATACAAATTTTGATGTTTGGGGAAGAGATTTCTGATGGATCTTTCCACCATCAGTTTGGAAACATATACATACTACTAGCAAGATTACGTCTCCAAATGGGTGGGAGGCAATAGCTCCCAAGGAATGATGCAATGCACAGCTGAGTTTGCAAAAGTAATATTTTGAAAGCAGGTTTGGAACCCCCGTAACTATCATTAGTGATGGGGGAACCCATTTCAACAAAACATTTGCAAAACTCATGAGGTGTAATGATCATGGCTGTTAAGGTAGCTTAGCCTATCATCCCCAAACCAACAATGGACAAGCAGAAATTTCCAAATTGTGGAGATCAAAAGAATACTAAAGACTGTGAGCTCAAGCAGAAGGATTGGTCTTCCAAACTTGATGATGCACTTCATTTACAGATCGCATACAAACTCCTATCGAATGTCCCCGCATCAGTCGCGGCAAACCATGTCATCTACCTCTCGAATTAGAATACAAGGCAATGGGCCATCAAGAAGTTAAACTTGATTTTAAGGTCGTAAGGGAAGAAAGATTGCTCCAACCGTCTGAACTGAAGAACTTAAGGTGCCAAAAGCCCATATAATGCTAGAATATACAAAGGATACATGAAATGGTACGATCTTAAAAATCCTAAGGAAAGAGTTCAAACAGGGAACAAAGTTACTTTTTAATTTAGACTCCGGTTGTTTCAGAATTAAATCCAACTGGAGTGGACCATACACGTAGGGTACGTAGTACTAACATTTGGGAAGGCAATAATATTAAAGTCCGATAATGTGTGAATCGGCAAATAACTGGACAAAGGTTAGCACATTATTCTCAACAGGAAGAGAAAAGGAATCAACCTTAACTGGTTCAGAAAAAGAATAAGGCACACAAACTGAGAAGTCCAACTAAGGACTCAAACTGAAAGTGTACCGATGGGAGGCAACCCATAGAAAATCTAAATTTTTAATTTTTTTATATGACTTTAGTTAGAATTAGTGTTGATTTATTATAATAATGGCAAGATTCTTTCTTAGTTTGATGTAATCAATTTCGTCGACACAGTCAAGGAGCAAAAAATTGCAAGTGAAAAAAAAAAAAAAAGCGACTGATGGACAACTCGTTAACTAATGTGAGAGAGATAAGAGTGTTATTCTGATCTCTAATTGAATTTTATGAAGTGAAATCTTCCAATATAAGAAATTGAATTGTCAGGTGAAACTGATTTATGTGATGTCAAGATGTTATAAATAAAGAATGAAAAGTTTCCTTGTACATTGAGTTGAAAAGATGAAGTCGCCAAGAGAATTCTCCAAAGGGAAGCCACACATCATAACACTTCACCGAAATACTTGGGTATCGCCAAACTGGTGGATGACTTATCCCAATTAAGGCTCAGAACGTCGCTGACAAGAAACGTTATAGCGACATTGGCTGTACCTGCAACGAAAGCTGGTCTGGAATTTTAAAATGACGGCATCTTGTTTCCCGTGGCATTAAAGCCGACATGTGAAATTTAATGACATAATCATTAGAGCTCATAAATTTTGATTCAATCAAGAACGATCAGAACTTTTTCCAACTTCCACTCCAAATTCCAAAGAACCCGATCGCAATTTCGCCCCTCCGATTCAAGCCCCGAAAAACCCTAGTTTCCTAAATTCGGGAACTTTCCTCTTCAAATGGTCGAAACCCTGATGCACACCCTAACCAAGAAGAATACAGAGGAAAAAACGCAGTAAACCAGTAAAGGAGATCAATAGAAGAACAGATCGTAAGGAATGATCACTGGCATCGAGGGACCAACAGCCTCAAGGAAACACTAAAAAGGGCAAAGAGAAAGTAGCGTAAGAGGAAATCGGAAGATTTTTAAAGTCGCAGGAAGCCTACTCGAATCGAGGAAACATAATACTCGAGCGCTCAGAGCGTAAAGACGATTCAAAACCTTATCACCTCCTCTTCAAGGAAATGATCAAAAAAGAGGATGGGAAACCCTCCTCGCGGCAGCACCGAAGAGCGTGATATGCAAAGCAAGAGGGGTGGCGGGAATCTTCACTCGAACTGCAGGCAGAAGGACAACAGCCTACGCCGAGAATGTGGGTACCATACGGAGCACAGCCATTAACCAAGTCTATGAAATGCACACAAACATGGGACGCAATTAAAAAGCTCATAAAAACCATTTGGAAGAAGATTGCGAAAAACTCAACATGGGAAGGCTTAACCCAAGGCAAGAGAAAGGAGACCAAAATCTCGAATAAAGGTTTCCTCACCGAGGAGGCCAAGGTATGGTTTTATTTCTTAGCCTCCGTTGTTCCAAACTGCACACCCGAAAGCACTGAGAGAACGTAGCTAAAGGATGTTATACGCCATTCTGGGGGTACAAGATCAACATAGGGACAATAATAGAAAATTCGATAATGAGTACCACGAAGGAAACAAGAGATTGATCCCTCACCAAAGAATACATAATCTTATGTCAAGGCCTGAGTTGGGAGGGAATCGGAAGGTAAGAAGTTCCTCCGACATCACCAATTTTATCGACAGGAGGAGTAAAGTGACCCAAACCGTAGAGAAAAAGGGGGTACTGATTAAGACAGGAGAAGAAGCTTCAACAGCAAGAGAAAAAGAAGTGAACACAGAAACTTCTCCAGATAGTCATAATTTCACATTTGCAGACACTGCAAGGCGTGGATGACGTGAAGCCTGGATTTCTCCTTCCTTAGCCGCTCCTCCATGCAAGGCGTAACATTCAGAGAACAGGAGAAAGTTCTATGTAGTCACAAGAGAACAAGACATCATGGAAATGTTCTCCTATGCAAAAAGTCAAGATGAAGTAAAAGAATGAGGTTGCAACAAGAGTTCAGGAAGAAGCTTATGAAAAGGAATTAAAAAGAAGAGATCAAGAATGGGAAGAAGAACTCATGCAGAAAGAAGAAAGGTTTGAATCAACTACGTGAGAAGAGAAGAAAGGTTTGAAAAGCAAATTTCAAAGAAGAGAACAAGAAAGAGAAGCAGAGTGAAAGAGAGAAAGAATAAATGAAAGTGGGATATTTAAGGTGTTAAGTGGGAAGATTTCAGAAGAAATGAAGAAAGAGATAGCAACCAAACCTCAAGCCGACCATGAGACATTCTATAACAATCGCCTTTAGACGCGATTCCCAAATTCTCTTAACTATCGTGAAGGAGAAAGCAGCAAAAACATGCCACCAAATACTTTATCAGATCAAGGGATCCCAAATTCTATACAAGTTATAGCCAAAGTGACTTGGTGAAGAAGTCACTTAATGGACAAGAATCAAAGGAGACCGGTTTCCACAGTGCAAAATGGTTGGAAAACTTGATCCGATAAACAATAAATCTCTAAATTTCTGAAACAACTACAGACTTGTAATATGAACTGAATGGTCTCGTGTGGAAGAGATAAGATCAACTTAATATAGCGTGGATCACTCAATCACCTCATCAAGAACAATATAGAAGGAAAGTAAGAAGAGAAAAGGAGTGAATGGAACCAAATTCTCTCCATTCCCAGCTCATTTAGATACCCTTGACCTGGATCCCCCAAATATCTACTCCAGCAAACAAAAGAAAAAAAAGAAATAGATCTATTCTTTAAGATTGCCAACAACCCTTCTTCCTTTTTCACTCTATACTGTGTTCTAAATCGTTGCAAAGAAAATCAGAGTCATGATAAGAAATTTAATTGAATTTGTTTGGTACTATTTTTGTAATGATTATTTTGTTATGTCATATTGTTAAGCGAATGATTAGGAAATCAAAATAGGAAATGGTTTCAGAATAAATTCACGAGAGTTCATCAGTTTAATTAATAGCAAATAGAGTAGAGTAAGCTGAAATGAGGGAAAATTGCAGAATAAGGACAAAGTGCATATAGTTTAATCAAACACAAAGTGTAGAAAGTTACTTACATTTTAACCCATAAAGTCCGTATCGGGCTAGCGTGATACAAATGTGTATGAACAAAACATGATTTGAGTTTGTGGTACAAACAAGAAATCAAGATCCGTTGAATATCACCAACTTAACTACTCATCAATAAAAATGAGCTGAAGATACCCTATAGTTATCATGTACTATTCAATCCGTATTCTTAATTGGTTAGATTATTGATCGAGGCGAAATCCTAGGTGACATAAAAATTGACAAGAAAATGATGCAGTGCCATTCTTGGATAGTTTGAGCCATTCTAGCCATCCTTATTAATATGTCGATGCATTACACCTTAGTTCCATGAATCGAGCTAAACTGGACCGATTTTTTTTTTTTTCAAAAGAAAAACCAATAAACCCCAACCCATCCAAAATTCAATCCTTTCAAGAAAGAACCAAATGATTACCCAGAATTGGCATTTGTGTTACAGCTGAAATGAAGTTTGGGGGATCATATGTTTCCGAGGAACTCAAAAGGGAATGCAAAGAAAAGGGCAAAGAGCGTAAAATGCACGTAAAAGAAGGCTTTAGGATAAGTTTTATCTCAGGCCCAACTCTCGAACAATTGTTCTCAGGGGTGTCAAATACCTAGTACCCTAATGCCATCTGGTATGGGAGCCACTAACCAAAGTTCGCGTGTTAGACTCTAAAAGTTAAAACATAGCAAATTGTCCCGAATGGTAGCAAACTGGCATAGAATTTTCGGAGCTTAAATTCACAAGCGTGAAATGGGGCATACAACTCAATTGAAGAAATCAAAGAGATGCCCAAACATGAAGTTTAGGGGAGTTTATTAGAGAAGCTATGAGAAGGAAAGTGTAGAAAAGAAGAGAAAATGTTCTGTATGGGATCTAAACCCAAAAATTTTCATCTATTCTGCCATCAAGCTCAAGCTCCAAATCAAAATGATAAGCTCCATAAAATGGACCCACAAGGACTCGGCGCCTCTAAATCACCATATTAGTGAGATTCACTATGGAAAAACAAACTGCGAATTGTTAATGGAAACAAGCAAAATTGTGAAGAACTTTAGGGAGTTAAATGACTCAAAAGATGAAAGTGAGAAGGAAAACAATTCATTATTCAATCTATCCAATGAGTATATTGTTCAGAAACAATTTCAACATTTTAGTTTTATAGCGTAAAAATAGAGACCAACCTTGAATTGACTCGAAGTTAAATGCATTAAATTTTGCATACCTTGAATTGTACTTAAACTAGAATGCCACTTCTAAAAATAAAATTAAAATGTTCTCCCTTGTCAAGTAATAAAATACCTTTCTTTTTCTTTGCTCGAGGACAAGCAAAACTTAAGTTTGGGGAGTTTGATGAGCTTAAAAGTCATCTCTTTTAGTCCATTTTTCTGTTTGATTTTTGCCAAAATTGAATATTTAATGATGCAGAATTATGAAGAAATCTACCACTGCCAGCGTGAAGCGAAGTTAGCAAAGATGGAAACTTAAAGAATAAGTATGTATCGCACATCGGCAGAGCGTAATGGAAGCAATCGGTTGAGCTGCTGGATGGGGCCGTGGGCCCGCTACGCCTACCGTCGCGATATCGTGGGAAGACGGAAAAGGAAGTTGATGCAGGTCGCGACAGGTGAAACACAGCTTTAGGGCACCAAGAAGAGTGTAAATGCAAAAAAGAGTGATGTCGCGACAGTAAAGTCTAAGTCGATACTCATAAACAACCGCTGCAACGCCAAAGATCAAATGATGTCGCTTAAGAAGAAGACTGATGTCGTGACACCAAGTACAACCAATTGTTACCAGAGAAATTATGGATGAAGTCAAGACATCAATAAGAATATCCAAGATTTTGAAACTACGAGGTTGATGTCACGACATCGCGGGAAATCCTTTCACAGCCGGGTATTGTGAACCGATGTCCTCATGGCGATATTGATGTCGCTGACATCGTGACGTAACAAAGAAAGGTCATAGAGACTCGAGCCCATGTCACGATAAATATCCCCGATGTCACGACATTAGAACAACCATCAAGACCGCAAAGGACTAGAAAGCACGTCGCATAAGGCCGTGACGCCGCTGGCATCACGAGCGATCAACCTAAACCCGCAAGGGCATCGCGATTGGTGTCGCGGACAACCGAACGCCGCCTCAGAGGACGCAATTCCAAGTCAATGTCACGACATGAATTCATGTCGCCGGCGTTATAACCCAGTCACAACTCATGCACCCCGGGCCTCGCTACTGGAAATCCATACAAAGAAGTCACATTGGGTTTAGGGCCCAACTGAGAAACCGGCAATGGCATACCCGTATCGAAACGCGTCGCGCGCATCGAAGAGAGATCCGCAGCCTAGCTTCACTTTTATTTTCTTTTCTTTTCTTTTTCTTTTTCTTTTTGTTCGCTATTTTAGAACATTGTCGTATTTTTTTCTTTTTCGCTTGGTTTTGTTTCTTGATCCTCGAATGTTAATACGAGTCATCGAATGTCGAAATCAATTTCTTTTCAATTATTACTTCCTGAATCTATAAATTTACAAATTCCGCAATTCGATTGTTCCAGCTTCATTTGAAATGCTCTATTGATCATGGAATGTTTAGTGTGTATCTCAAGAATAAGAACTCAAATTTCATTTAGAGAATGCTTTTAGTTAGAATTGACCTTTTCCTGTAGTATTTTCCTATCTTCGTTTCATTTCCAATTTTATGAATTTACTTCTCGTATTATGGGTTTATTGATTTTGATCTGAATACGCCTTATACCCGTTAAGAATTGCCATTACCCCGATTTCAAGGAAGTCCTCCGAGTGACACAATGGAAGACAATCCCCGTGGGTAACGCCTAGTTCTTCGAAGGTATACTAACTCCGCTTATTAGTGGGATCCTCACATGGTAAGTTCACTTAGCTTAAACTCTCTTCTCACTTGAAGTGTCAAGAACTTAGTCGAACGACTCTATCTATTTAACAAGGTAGATTTCACCTCAATCTGGAGTAGTGAGGCTAATCCCGTGTTAGATGAGACCACCCAAGGAAAGGTTGACTCATTCTAATTTCGAGGAAGAGTAATTTGAAGTCAGATATCCTCGTCGACCGATAACTCGAGGCGCAGCAGCCAAATCTATAAACGGGTAATGGCGGCCGCAAAGAAAAATACCTGCATTCGTGAAGTTCTTTGCGGTGTAGTTATCTAAACTGTAATTCGAGAGAATCAGAAAATGAGATAACGAAATGCGGAGTGTGGAGAAATCCAAATCGCACTACATTTGCCTTGGATGATTTTGAAATTGAGATAATCAAGAAATTCAATCAATACTCACTACAGAATTGATCGCTCACTGGCACTGCTTCTCTTTATGTGTCTCCTTTTGTGATAATTATTCGCATTCACTTCTCATATAATCTTAGTCTTATTTTCATTCATTTTATTTTCAGTTATTTCACTTTCATTTTCTTGCGATGAGTTTAATTCCTAGCCTTACGCAACGAACACCGTTATCAATCAAGGTCCAAATAGTATGAATCTCAAGTAGTCCGTGTAGTTACGAGTGTACCTCGAGATCTCCGTGGGATCGATAACCTGACTTAAATCCATTTATTACTTGTCGACTGTGCACTTCAAGTGTATCTTCACAAAACTAAAATTGAAATGCATAGATTAGGAGATCCGTCTCAAATAAGTTTTACGGCGAGTTGCCGTGTGGATTAGACAATAAATTCTCCCGGTAATAACGACATATAAAATTGAATAAAGTGATCTTAAGTGAGAGTCAACAACCTGTTCCCATGTCATAAGAGATTCAAAACCGAAAAATTAAACTAAAAATAAAAATAAAATTTACTCTGTAAATATACACCGAAGTCTTCTCTTTCCCTTTGTCAGAGCGGCGACTAAGTCGCTTACTATTCTAAAGTTATCATTTACATCAGAAAAAGAATCCTCGAAAATGCTCCGTGATGGAAAATCTGCAGCGAAAAGCCCACCACCGCCCTATGTCGCACCTCGTTGATGTCGCGGACACGGGACTTGTCTCGATTGGCCATGATCGCCGCGACCTCTCTTTAAGTTGCAACCAGCTTATTCTCACGTTCACGCTGGCCGACATCGCGTGGTCGCTAATTTCATTTGCTCAATGTTCCTTCGTTGATGCTCTGACCTCGCCATATTGTCGACATCAGCTCTCCTTCTGGGCTACCTATGAGTTATGACGTCGCTGGGTTGCACCACTTTGTCGCTTTGGATTCGTGCCACAAGAAATGAAATTAAAATCAACAAAAATTTATATACACCTGTTCTACTTTCGTCATCGCGTAGTCAAGCCATCATAAGATAGTGTCTAGTGGTATAAACACTGTGGATGGGTTTTCATCTAGAAATGGTTTGCACTGCCTCAAGGTAAGGCTTTCTATTCGGACTCTTCGAATTGTGTTTCAAAACAAGGGGGAATAGTTTGAAAAACTCGAGAACTGTAAAACTTCCCTCCCTTCTCCCCTCCCCCCTCCGGTCCCCTCTCCTCCTCCTCCTCCCCCCTCCTCTCCCTGAGCCAAAGGTGAAAAAGTTAACTTTGAAGATTTAGGTTACTAACTTGGCAAGTTGGGCAAACAAGGTCCCTGCTTCATCTCGCTATGACATGCAACATATAGTCCATGGCATAATCGATCTATATTTAACTAAAGAAACCTCACCTATGAAACATCTCCCTATTTGAGTCAATACAAGTAGCATGCCATGGCCCTTCGCTTTAAACCCTAACATTCAATTATCATTTCAGAGGCTCAGAAAGACCATCTTAAAGAACAACAAAGGCATCTCTCAATTCGAGCATCAGATCCTAAAGCAATGTGGAGAGTATCGCAAAATAATAACAGAAATGTTACTTAACCCTAATTTGAAGAACCCTAACATGTAAATATTATCTCTCGTAGGTCAGAAGACCATCTAAAGAACAACATCCCAAAGCATGGAGAGTATTGCCAAATCAATAACATCCCATGTTACGCAACCATGCTTTTGAGAATAAGTGGCCATAAATACACTACCCGTAGCTTTTAATACAAGAGGACAACATGCATATGCCCCACCACCAAGCCAGCTTCCTTCCTCAAAGAAAGGAGGCTTAGCCAAGCATCTCTTTGAGTTGTCATCCTCAAGAGGTGTGTGTTTGGCAGCCGGAAAGGGAGAGTAAAGAAGAGAGAGAAGAGAGAAAATAAAAGCAAAGCTTAAAAAAAACAATTTATTTACAAAAGCAGTAAAAGAAAATAACTTACAAATCACCAAAAACTTGTATTCCCTTCTATCCACCTCTCCTTTATTACAAAACATGAGGTATTATAAGCCTCCTCGCTAAAGTATGAAACTACCAAAACCCTATCAACTTAGGCTAAGCATAGACAATCGGGTAATAAACCAAGTTTGAAGGCGGTTGCATTAATTACGCGTGAGATGACAAGTACTGCAATTTCGCTTAGAATTTCGCCAATTAGCTTAATTTGGCAAGGGTTAGGCGAATTTGGCAATGGCTTAGTTTTAAATTGGCACGTTGAAATTTCATAGCGAAATCCTCGCTAAGCTAGCGAATTGCTCAATGCAGTCGACTCGCAAATGCACAAGTAAGTCAGCTAGCGACCTCGCACTTCACGTGAGATTGCTAACAGCTTATAATTACTTTTGCGAAATTCGCTTTAAGATTGCGAATTGATTGCGAACAAAGCTGCGAAATCCCCGCTTTGTCGTTCCTCGCATACCTCTCGCCTGCTCAACCGTATCTCATTTCCTCCACTTTTCCTTTGTTTTTCCATTGATTTTTGGGCTTGTTGATGGCTGAGACTAAAATTCCAACCTTATGATTGATCATTTGCATTGAGGTTGAAGCCTAGAAGTGCATAAAAGTCTACAAAACAACCAAAAACATGCTCCAAATGGCATAAGTGTTACTAAGGTAACATGAACACTTCAATTGGGATATATGACATGATTAATGATCAAAAGTACTAAAACCTATCTAATATAGGTTCAAAATTGCACTTTTTGAGCACTAATCACACCCCTAACCGAACGTTATATAGTCCCTTAGCAATGCAAATAAGAATTGAGATGCATGTGGTGATTTTCAAAAGGTTGTGTTTCAAAAGGTTATTGTACTTATATACAAATCAATATTACTTTAAAGTGAACAATTGAAATCAACATTTGAAACCTATATACAAGAATAACAAAATCCATAAGAGAACAATTTTTAGAACAACATCAAGTTTCCATGATTTTCAACTCGATTTCCACCTAAGTCTAATGGTTCATTTTGTATCTAGATCGAGTCAATAAAATGCAAAATTTGTTTCCTCCCAACCTAGTACTGACATGGCCTTAAACTGCTGGAAATGTGTGAGATAGGCTAGTTGGCACTTCTCTTGCTTTCTCAATTATATCAGATGCAATGCTTAAAAATTCGACTTCACCACAAAGTCCGTGTAACTGGGTCCACCGACGACCCCAACCACAAGGTTTAGGCATCAAGCCAAAAGGATCAAAGACCACTAACTTAAAGGCTTCACCCCTAATTTTCAACCGATTTCAAAATCAAGCACCTACAATTCGCTAAATTCTACCTATCCACCCATGTAACGGAACAATAAAATCGATGACTCCCAACCAATGAAGGCTTAGTGGCATCGGTTTCAAAGGCTGCCATACACCCCCGAACTCGTGCTCTGGTTTCAAAGCAAAACTTCACGATTTTATTCTTCTTTTTCTTTCTTTTTCTTTTTTCTTTTTCTTTTTCCTTTTGAAGACAACATTGGTCTTCAAATGTGGGGTAACTCAAACCTATCCTAGGTTGCCAACATACCTAAGGCCTAAATATGCAAAGCTAAAGAAGGCACAATAATTCCATGTTCTATAAGAACAATATGGAGGCAAAGCAGGTGAATTATTAGCATAAAAGGAAAATTTCCAGCTGAGCATGCTGGACTGTAAGTGACCAAAAATTGTTTCAAGCATGGAATTTGTTCTAGCATAGAGGTGACAAACAGGGGTTCAAATTTCCATTTAAAGGCAAGTCCATGGTCCAATTAAAGCAATTCAATTGTCCAATTGAAGCAATTCAATTGTCCAATTGAAGACAATTACAATTACATATGGTGAAGGTACAAAACAGTGATATGCAAAAGTAAAGGAAAACAAAATGTGAACAACTAGGACATGTAGAGCATAAAAATTACCTTTAACTGGCTTGTCATGAAAATGCAAAATTGGCTAACTGCACTGCTTGGGAACATCGAACCGCTCAATAATATCACAAAATTACTCTCAAGGAGGGTCAAGGAGGATGATCTCTTCAAACCCCGCAAAGGGTCCTCGAGCCGCCTCCTTATTGTCAGTTTTCCTCGTGACTTCGTCCTCACCGATGGATTCAATTGATCAATTGCCTTACAAAGCGTGTCAGCAATACCAAAACCCCTTTCTTCACCCGTTAAGTGTGTATCCCGCAATCTCCTCGACATTCAGCTTCCCCGCATCCCGACACACACCGAACATACTCCATCGCACTTGATTTTCTCTTCCAACTTGTGTTTATTTGCTCAAGTGGAATATGTCTAACTCCAATGTCATGTTACCAAACGTAAGTTGCATGACTTCCATTCCCAAGAATTGGAGCAATTGCATTGGCAAAGGCTTAAATGGTCTTCCTAGGATGATTGGAAACATGATCGTTCACTTGCAATCGCCTCGTCAAGCACCAAAATCTACTGGATAGTAGAATTTGTCTATCTTCACTACACATCCTCAACTATCCCCTTAGGATTTTCACCGACCCATCTACCAATGAGAGTGTGATGTTGGTAGGCTTTAAGTTCACTCTGCACCTAACCGCTATATATAATCGAATACCGCATGAGGTTCACACCGCCCTAAACTGCTAATGATTTCTTCTATGCAATTCCCACCAATATTAATCAAATTGTGGGAGATCCCGGGATCCTCGTATTTAACAGTGGCATTCGCTGATTATGGTACCGACTTGTTCAAATAAATGCCTTCTTCTCAATGCCTAATCCCCTTCTCGATTTTTGCAAAGATCTTTCAAAAATTTTACAAGGTGCACTTGCCTGATTATGTCCAATAAAGGTATGTTAACCTTCACTTGCCTTAAGACCTCTAAAATGCCCGCTTGCCGAGATGCCTCTCATTACCTCTAAGTGCTTCAGGGAAATGGAGGTGGTATGCGGTATTTCATTGAATCTTCCTTTAAGGGAATATGCTCGGGATCGCACCCTTCTCCTCGCCTCTCGATTCTTTAATGTGCTTTTGGCATAGGTCAGATCAACCTCTTTCCACTCCTCGTGGTGATTATAGCCTTTACCTCATCCATTCCCGAATTGTCGGACGACCCTACCTCATGGATTCCTTAGTGGTTTGGCAGAATCGCTTCGGGAAGTGAACCTTCCTCTTCCCCCGTACTTCCGTAATATTGTTGATCTTGTGATCAATCGCATGTTGTCTATTTTCCTATTTAAGATTAAGCCTTTGGCGTATCAATCCTTTGTGCCAATTGTGCATTGATCCCTTTTTGTTCTTCCACAAATATGCCTACCACTTTACTCAAATTAAGGATCGCCTGTTCAACAGGAGAAGAAAGTGGAAGAGGCTTCGTTGTTTTAGATTGGCTGAACTAAAATACTGCATATCGAGGGGCATATGCAAAGGGTTTGATTTCCAAGGACAGGATTGGACAATTTCTCCAATTAGGGCTATCGGTGTTACCTATACGTATCTATGGATGGTGTATTTTGATTTATGGCATGAGCTTGATCTAGACAAAGGTTCTCGTGGTAATTATTTGACCAAAATTAGTAAGAAAATCGGGATGAAGATAACTCATTCACCGCTTCGCATTTATGCCGATTTTTCATTTCCGCATCATCCAATCTTTGAGAAAGCAAACTAGTCAATTTCGCTTTCATCTCTCGTGTCTTCGTGGAAATAATGCATTCTGTCTCCCTCCTTGGTGATTCAATGGCCCTGCCTTTTCAACTTCCGTGACTAGTTCATCCTTACTTTGAGGTTTCAAAGAACATAGTTCAAAATCCATAGCTTCATCTGGATGTTTACTCAAAAGTCACTCCCACACATAGTTTCCAAGAATTGTTTCACGGCAGAGACATACCACCATATAAGTGGGTTCACCAACATCTGGCAGCCATCCAGTAAGAACAATGTATGAGACAAAGAGAAAGAGAAGAGAAAGGTGCTCTTGATGTGGGCATGCACCTATGGTTCCATAAATCTTTCCCAACACCGGTAAAATCTCTCACCATCCTCGAGCTGCAAAGGTAAATTGTTCTTTCAAAATTATCGGGTTCCCAGGAGTACCGAAAAACTTCTTCAGAATTCGGGCCTCACAGCCACCACCCTAATGTGACTCTGTGGCCTCAAGTGAGTTCAACCAAATTCGTCTGTCTCTTAAAGTCAATGGAAATGCTTTAGCTTCAGCTGGAATCCATGTCCATCATACCTTCCTACAAAAAACTTCCCTCAAAATCCCTAATACGAGTATGGATTTTCATTTTCCATACCATGATACGTGTGTTAGGGTACCAAATAAAGGCCTCACCGGCTACATCTTCGCAGAGGAATGACATGTGACGGGGCACTAACTCTAGAGGGTGGATGTGATCCCCGCGGTTCTAAAGGCATTTAGATCCATGGGGGCTCCCGGGTTGACTCGTTGTTCCTCTCGTATGATCCATGGTATCAATGTACACTAACTTCACTGGGGCCAGTCAAGCTGTACTTATCCTATTCGGGCTTCACTCGATGTGTCTCTATCCCATCGGGTGCATAAACAAGTTACACAATTATAGAGACAACAAAGAGCAACAAACAACTTGCAAAAGATTAAAATTAACTAAAATCACAAACGACCGAATGAAAAACCGAAACTAAACTAAAATCAAAATGTAAAGGCAAGCATCGCAAAGTGAAGCAAACTAGCGCTCCTCGCGAATCGAGTCGCAAAAGAGGTAAAAAGGTTACCTTCACTTGTGACGTGGATCACAAGTACTCTTCAACTTACCATTTGTAGCGTTTGGCATTCATCCCCAAGAATCTGGCGCCATTTGGATCTGCAAGCCACGTAGGGCCGAGCTAAAATCAACAAAATTTATATACACCTCTTACCACGCGCAGTCAAGCTTACCGCAGTGATAGTGGTCTAGGGTCGAACACTCCGGATGGGTTTTCATCCTAGAAATGGTTTCGCATCAGTGCCTCGGCTGTGTATTTATTTGGACTCTTTGGAATTGTGTTTCAAAACAGTGGGAATAGTTTGAAATCGAGAATTGTAAACCGAAAAGTTAAAGGTGAAAAAGTTAACTTTGAAGATTTAGGTTACTAATCCTGGCAAGTTAGGCAAACAAGTGTCCTCGGGTTTTATCCCCTCGCTGCTATGACATGCAACATATAGTCCATGGCATAACCGGATCTATATTTAACTAGCAAACCTCACCCATGAAACATCTCCTATTTGAGTCAATACAGTAGCATGCGCTTACGGCCCTTTTAGTTTAAACCCTAACATTCAATTATCATTTCGTAGGCTCAGAAAGACCATCTAAAGAACAACGCTTGGGCATCTCTCACCCGAGCACCGCATCCCTAAAGCATGGAGAGATTTGCCAAAATAATAACAGTGAAATGTTACTTAACCCTAATTTGAAGAACCCTAACATGTAACAAGCTATCTCAGAGGCTCAGAAGACCATCTAAAGAACAACATCCCAAAGCATGGAGAGTATTGGCCAAATCAATAACATCCCATGTTATGCAACTATGTTTTGAGAATATGGGGCCATAAATACACTACCCGAGCTTTTAATACAAGAGGACAACATGCATATGCTCCACCACTGCCTACCTTCCTTCCTAGCGAGCGAGGTTTACCAAGCATCTCTTGAGTTGTCATCCTCAAGAGGTGTGTTTAGCAGCCGGGAAAGGGAGAGAAAGAAGAGAGAGAAGAGAGAAAATAAAAGCAAAGCTTAAAAATAAAACAATTTATTTACAAAAGAAGTAAAAGAAAATAACTTACAAATCACCAAAAACTTGTATTCCCTTCTATCCACCTCTTCTCTTTACAAAACATGAGGGGTATTTATAAGCCTCCTCAAAGTATGAAATTACCAAAAACCCTAATAACTAGGCTAAGTTATAGGACAAGTAATAAACCAAGTTTGGAAGGCGGTTGCATTAATTACAGAGGATGACAAGGCCTGCAAATTTCGCGAGAATTTCGCTAATTAGCGAATTTGGCAAGGGTTAGCGAATTTTAAAATGGCTTAGCGAATCAAGTAATGTTGAAATTATTAGCTAAATCTTAAGCTAGCTTAAATTGTCAAGGGGAGAAGCTTAATTTCGTAAATGCACAAGTGTTAATAGCATCTCTCATTACGAGATTTCTGCGAACAATGGCGAACAGCCATAAATTCGTTAAGATTGCGAATTGATTGCGAACAAAGTTAAGTAAAATCCCTCGTTTTGTCAAGTTTCGCATAAATTCTCGGGCCCCGTCTTCAACTCCAGAGATTCTACTTCCTCCACTTTTCCTTTGTTTTTCCATTGATTCGGGGCTTGCCGATGGTCGAGACTAAAATTCCAACCTTATGATCGATCATCTGCATTGAGGTCAGCTTCGGCGCATAAAGTCTACAAACAATCCAAAACATGTCTAAATGGCATAAGTGTTACTAAGGTAACATGAACATCACTGATATATGACATGATTAATGATCAAAAGTACTCAAAACCTATCTAATATAGGGTTCAAAATTGTACTTTGAGCACTAATCATGTTCGTATGATGACTTCATAAGCTGCGACTCCGATTCCTTTGGTCGCAGAATTGTGTTGGTGGTCTTCTTTGTCTTCATATCTTTCATTTTATGTCGCAACATCATGATGATAAAACACACTTCTTTGGCTTCCCATTCCCTTCAGTTTGCAACCCGCCCACGTTGCAACTAATTTCCTTCTTCCCACTTATTTTCCCGTGTCGCAACCCCGCCTGCATGTCGCGACATCACCTTTCGTCACGCTTCAGTCACACCTAAATTGCTGGTCGCGACATCATTTCGATCCTTGACTTGTAAAAGGTCGCAGTTCAGCCTTTGCAAGTGCTTCTCATTCGCTGGCTGTGTTGCGACTCCTTTCAAATTCCTCATCTTTGTTACACTTTAAATCTTTCCTCGCTTTTATGTCGCGACATAAGAGTGATGTCGCTGACATGAATGGAACCTTGTATTTAAAAACCGCTTGCAACCTCTTTCTTTTAAAGACCTCAGGGTTTCAGACAGATTCTTGTCGCGACCTCGAGCGTTGTCTCGACATCATTCATATCCGTGTCGTGGACATCAGCGATGTCGGCATAAACTCTTCATTCGATTGTTTCCTTTTAGTCTCTCGACCACGCTTTTGTCGCAACCTCCTTTTTCAAGTCACGATCACTTGTTCAAGTTTTCAGCTTCTTCTTCAAAGCCAAATTATGATGCACCGTGGACTGAATGGCCGAACCGAAAAATTCTGCCGCGACTTAAATTTCCACGCGACTCATCTCTCACTCAGCCTCCGATTTCTTCTCGATTTTTGCTTAAATTTGAGTTTCACAGATTTTCCGCAAATGAAATTGGAGTCAATTATCCACTTTTCTTCAAACAAACTCAACATTTATTTCTATAATATAAACTTTAAAATGATTAAAAATCTAATGAGTTTTTAGACTCATCAGGCACCATCCCCCGACAACAGCGCCATTTGATTCGTGCCACACTAGGGTGATCCGAAATCAACCAAATTTGTATCCTAAATTCCTCCCATCACAGCAAAGCCACGCAGATAGTGTTTCTAGGTCGAACTCAGGGATGGGTTTTCTTTGCACAAATGATTTACTGTTAAGTCAAAAATGGTGAATTTGGTTCGATTTTGCGCGATAAAACAAGGTCAGGTTCTGCAAACCGAAAATAAGGATGAAATAAAATATAAAAGAACTCCTAAGACAATACTAGGTTTAAGGTCCAGGGCTAACCGAGAGGTCCTCGAATTCTTTCCTCAGATTGGGGAAGATGACCTATAGTCAATAATTCCTTCGACCTGGATCTTCATTTAACTTTAAAAACTGGGGAACCTAATAATTTTCCTTTTGATAGAAAGCCTTTATTTAACATTTATGGTTCCTATAGTGAAAATCTATCACTCGACTCCATCCTACAATGATTCGTAGCAACTAATGAATCCCTGATCTAATAATAAGCATCCACTCGAACCCTAAAAGATTACCAAGTATTGATCAATGAGGATGCATCTAAGGCGGAAAATATAACCCCCAACCTACCTCCGGCTCGTAGGGCAGCAATCTGAATGGATATCGTTGTATCTAAAGCTAAGAATACATCAACTCCTAAAAGCTTGTCAAGTATCACAAAGAAAGCATCAAAAAAGCTTTTAAACCTAGAGTTGCAAATTTGGGAACCAAAATGTCAAACCCGTCAAGGTGAAAACAAACCAAAAGCTTTTACCTTAAAACTGCTGGCCAGTGAGCCCTCCTCTTAGCTGAGGAAGAGGTCTATCCAACCATCCTCAGTTATCATCCTCGTAGGAGTGTTCGCAAACTCGAGAAAGGGAAAAAGAAAATGAAAGAAAATGGGAGAAAAGGGAAGCAATGGGAACCGCCGCCCGCTCTCTCGTGATTAAGTCAAGTGAAGTGTTCATCGCTTTGTACAACCGAGGGCTTATATATGCTCTAGCCATGAAATTACATAAAAAGATGAAACTAAAAGCTATTACAAGGACAAAAAGGAAGAAACAAAAATTGCAACAAAAACAACAAAGCGTGAAATGCGTAAGAACAGGCCAGCAGGATGAACAAGCACGAGTCGGGAGGAACCAAATTTCTCGCAATGCTCCATTTTTCTTCACTTTTTTTTCTTCTTCCTTTCCGGATCTAATCTGCAACGGCGAGTTTGACTCAATTCTTTTGTAAGCTTGATCGACTCAACAATTTTGGCATAATTAGCTCAAGAAATCGGCAAATTTGCCACAAAATGTGATCAGTAAAATAGTAAAGACCTTAATGTGCAAATCGGGTTAATTAGAATGATTAGTACACAAAAAGCACTCAAAACCTATAATAAATAGGGTTCAAAATAGCACTTTTTGGGCACTAATCAGAGCCCACTGCAATTCCAATGGGCAACTAATCCCGAGTCAATCCCGACTCATATCACACAACTCGAAGTCTATGTGTTAATCGTGTGACGCCCCAAACCCGGGGTGTCCGTTCACAACCCGTCAACCCGTGGAATACATGTGAATATCGAGTGCTCCGATATCACACTCACTTGTCTCGTATATGGAGACCCATTGCTGTATAATTTTCTTACAAATAACCTATTTGTAATAATATTTTACAAGAGTTTGATGTACAAATCTTTTACATTTTATATGCCAAATTATATTAAAACTAGATTTTTATAATATATTTTACAAAAATAATTCTTAAGGCCACAACCCGGCCTTCTCAGACTCACTGGCCTCTCGAAGGAGCGCCGTCTTCCGTATCCGAAAGGGGGTGTCCCAATGACGGTGAGCAAAGCCTAGTAGTGATAACTTCCCACGCTGGTTACCCCCACATAAGTGCATGCAATGGTCGCACCACACATTTAAGTAAAACATGCAAGTTCCTACTCAAATGTCTATATGTCATGGATGAGAAAGTGACCCACCCATTCCCATGTCTCGAGCCCTCATTGACTCCCTCACACTTGCCTAAGCCATGTATGAGAAAAATAATCATTTTCAAAACAAAACCTGTTGTTCTTGAAAGTACACTAATCAACGTCGGGTAAAAATATGGGACTACCCTCCTCGGCTTATCGTGGTTGAGAACCTTCCAAATAGCCATGGTCCCTATCCGAAATGATCTGTCAGATCGTCTCCCAACCCCATTCTCCAGAAATTCATCCTGTGAAATTCCTTTCGCAACCATGTTCGTTTTTTAGAAAACTCGTGTCATGCACTTACACCTATTACTCTAGGTTCCCCAGTGCATATGAAATGCAATATGTCATTTCACCATAATTCATGTTAATATATTATGCATGCATATATTAACAGAGTTTATACACAATCAACATGTTATTCATTAACACATAGCAATACTATAAATTAGCTCACATGGGCTAATACACAAACCAACAGTCCATCTTGGAACTACCCAACGCATCACACCAACAACACACAATTTTCTTATTATTGAAACAAGACACACACACAATATATCACCATCTCGATTCCATCCAATTGGTACCTCACTCGACCCTTCACAATCATGAACCTGTTCCAATCATCCATAAGGACATCAAACAATAATAAAACCTAGAAACTTTTAGTTTCCGGGCTCAAACCCATCTCGACTATGTGAAATGGCTATAGAAATCCTCTATCCTCATCCCAAGTTTTGGAAATAAACCATATGGCCTCTCTTGGCCTCCCATAGACAGCCCTACCATACACAATACATTATCCTACAACATGCCATGCAATGGTCATGTTATATCCCGGCTATACACATCGACACAACTAAGCAAACTGAACGCTTGGTACGAAACATAGAATTCAGAAATGTTGTGATAACCCACTATCCCCCACAGGAACATGGCTGGAATATTGACTAAATGGGCTTTCCATAGAGTCTAAGAACATCCGAAACGGAGTTCGGACGAAGGAGTTATGACCTTCCAAAGTTGGAGGTCATATGTAGTCACACTCAGACGAGCTAACCAAAACTGGCTGAGCTGAGCTGAGCTGACCTGGTTGAGCTCGGTCTGACACCTTAGTCTGACACCCACTATCCACCTAAGGAAAATGAATGGATTCTCGACTCAATGGGTTTTCCATAGAGTTCAAGAACACCTGAAACGGAGTTCGATCGTGAAGGAGTTATGACTCGGCTGAGGTCATAATGTAGTCAAACCTCGCATCAGCTCACCAGAACCGGCCGAGCCGAAATGACCAAGCCGAAAGCCCGGTCCGACACCTCAGTCTGACACCCACTATCCACCTCAGGCATATGAATGGATTCTTGACTCAATGGGTCATAGAGTCCAAGAACACCTGGAAATGGAGTTTGGACGGCGGAGTTATGACCTTCCAAGTTGGAGGTCATAATGTAGTCAAACTTCTAGACGAGTCGAATTATTAATCGACGAAGCTGAGCTAACCTGGCTGAGCTCGGTATGACACCTCGATCTGACACCCAATATCCACCTCAGAAATATGAATGGATTCTTGACTCAATGGGCTTTCCATAGAGTCCAAGAACACCCGAAACGGAGTTCGGACGAAGGAGTTATGACCTTCTCGCTGGGAAATCATACGAGTCACACTCGTATTGTAAATCGGACCGGGACCGGTTGAGATGAGCTGACCTGGCTGAGCTCGGTCTGACACCCACTATCCACCTCAGGCATATTAATGGATTCTTGACTCAATGAGCTTTCCATAGAGTCCAAGAACACCTGAAACGGAGTTCGGACGAAGGAGTTATTACCTTCCAAAGTTGGAGGTCATACGTACTCAAACTCAGACGAGCTGACCAGAACTGGCTGAGCTGAGCTGACCTGGCTAAGCTCGGTCTGACACCTCGGTCTGACACCCAATATCCACCTCAGGCATATGAATGGATTCTTGACTCAATGGGCTTTTCATAGAATCCAAGAACACCCGAAACGGAGTTCGGACGAAGGAGTTATGACCTTCCTGGCTGAGCGGTCGGCACGCAGTCAAACCCGCACGAGCCGACCAGAATCGGGCCGAGGCCGAAATGACCGGGCCGAGCTGGGTCCGACACCTCTACTTGCCGACCTCACCGCTCGAACTCTGTGCTGACCCCACTTCGGCCGACCTCTCTCCCATTAGACCGCTCGCAGTGCAAAAAGACCATAACTTGGTCTACAAAGAGGTGTTCACCGAGAAATTCAAAAGCCTAACATCAAGTCTAACGACGTGGCTACAATTTACCGTGGCGAACACCGCAAAATTTCTTTATTTCCCACCCAAAACCAGTTCAAGGTCCGGCACGCGCATCATCACAATATGGCAGCCTTCCTATGGTTCAAAATCGCAACCAAACATTCCCTGTGGCAATACAAACCACCACACACAACCCTTAGGGTAGAAAGTAACCAAAGTAGGAGAAGACCTACCTCTCGTGAGTTTTTCGAACTCCCCTAACTCTATCTCTATGCGAAACCCCTGCCGGGAGGGATGAAACTCCTTCCTCTGCCCCGCTTGAAACTGGCTTGCCCGATCGCCAGAAATTTAGAGAGAAGGTAGAGTCTCTCTCTCTCTAAAACTCTCTCTTTCAAATCTAGTTTGCCTTTCCTCCCTCTCTCCCAACCTATTGGGAGAAAGATAAGTCAAGTGGAGACGCCCTTTCACTTGCCACTGCTCACCCTGCTGCCTCGATTACCCTTATCACCTTATCCATCTACCTTGATTTCCTCCACTCCACGTGGTTACGTCCATGGGTCCCACACTTGAGCATGTTGATCGATTCCGGAAGATCGACACGTGGCGGGCCACCGGGTGGAGCCACCAAAATGCGCCTATGTCCCCATCATACTAAGCAGCCTCAAAACGTAAGAAATTCCGATTGTCTCAAAATTCAACGAAATTCGACGTGGTAGCTAGATTTTATGAGACGATCCCAACGGTGAAATCAGTTTCATCATCCGAGATCTAGAAAAATTCTGGATTTTTTTACCCAAATTACGATTTTGCTCTTTTTTCAGAAAATTGGAATTTTCTGGGGTCTCACAAATCGTGTGTCTTATTTTGAGCAACAAAACATTTCGAATTACACCACGGGTCTCTTACACCCATCATAGAACTTTTCGAATCACACCGCAGGTCTCTTACACCCAAAGTTCCAGGCTTTTCACCTGAGGACATTAACGACCCTCTTCTTGCTCCGCCCAACACACATTAATTTTATTTTCATTTGTTTTATTCATTTTATACCACCGTGAGTCTTAATTGGACGCTGTCCGTTTTGAGCTCACACACATTCACCAAGAATGATGAATTAACCGTTTCTATGCACCCACATCCGACTCGACGCGATGATACTGTGCATATGCAATGCTAATGTCACTGCAATTTCTCATGTTACATGTATGATGCACACTACATGAATCATTCTCATCAGTTATACTTCATGTCAATTTGCATGCAAACATATATTACAAGCATATAAATTCCATATACTTCATGCCAATATACATAAATAGATATCGTACATATTAGCATTCATCAATCCATGACTAAACAATAATGTCATACAACCTTCCATAGGCTAACTCATGATAATTCCTACCAATTCAACAGCCTACAACATGTCATGCAATGGTCATGTTAAAACCAAACTATTCACTTCGACACAACCAAGCAACCTGCACACTTTGTGAAAAAACATAGATTTTCAGCAAGGTTATGATCACCTAATTCCATCCACAGGTACATGGATGGAATCTTGACTCAATGGGATTTCCATAGAGTCCAATAAGACTCGAATCGGAGTTCGGACGAAGAAGTTATGGTCGCTTAGTCGAGGCCCGGTCGCCACCCAACCCTACCGACCGACCTCGCAACCTCCGCCTACGACTTCTAGCCGGTTGACCTCTAGCAGTCACTCTAGCCGTTGACTGGTCGGCTAACTCTAGCAGGCTGACTTAGCCTACCGACCTTGGCTCGACCGGCCCTCTAAGAGTATCGACCTCACGCATCGACTCCGCCAACTCGACCTCTCTAAATGGCTGGGATCTGTCTACCGACCTGGGGCCGCCCTTCACTTAGACTATTCAGGGTAAACAGACCATAACTTGGGCTATAGAGGTTCGAATTGGATAATTTAAAAGCCTAACATCAAGTTCACTGATAAGGCTACAATTTACCTGAAGGACTCACTGCTAAATTCTCTTTACTTCCCACCCAAAAACTAGTTCTAAGGTCTGGCTAATGCGTAGATCAAAATAAGGTAATTTCCCTTGGTTCAAATTGCAACCAAACATTTCCCTAAAGTAAGACATCATCACACAACCCTTAGGGTAGAAAATAAATCAAAGTAGGAGGAAGACCTAACTCTGAGCTTGTCAAACCCCGATTCCTGGGCTCTACTGTAGCTCTTGGCCACATGAGCACTTCTCTCTTCTATTTCAGAGGGAAACCGATGGTTCAATTGTCAGAAAATCTAGAGAGAAGGTAGAGCCTCTCTCTCTAATTTCTTCTTCTCTCCCTTTTCCCTTTCTTCTGTCCTCCTTGTTCCTACCGAATTGAGCCTGTCTAAAGTCGCGGGATGTCCTCTCGCCACACGCCACACCCTATCGCACCTTGGATTACCCTTATAATCTTATCCATCTACCATTGGATCTCCATCAAATTGTGTGTTGCCACATGTCTCTTATAGGTCCCACTTGAGCTCTTTGTTTGACTTAACCTGCACTTGACATGCGGCATAGTGTCAACCACTTTACACGTGCCAAGTGCCCCATACTACCCTCAATGCCTTGAATAATGTGAAATTCCGACTGTCTTGGAATTCAATGAAATTTGACAAGGTAGTTAGATTTTGCGAAACGATTCCAATGGTGAAGTCCGTTTTATCATCCGAGATCTAGAAAAATTCCATATTTTTAACCGACATTTATCGTTCCACTATTTCTCAAAAATCTGGATTTTCCAGAGTTCCACAATGTATGTTCATATTGATAGACAAGTTTATGCTTATTAAAGTTCAAAGTTATTTGTTATCATCTACAAATTGATATATAAAATTATTGTAGAGTTCTATAAACGAAAGAGGACAATAGAATTATGTAACAACTTTCTACAAACATATAAAAATAATTATTAATATTAGAACAAATAAATACAACGAATGATTCAAAACCGTGTATGACTTTTTTTGGACAACTAATCACTTTTGGTTATATGTAGTAAATTATCTTTATTAGGATTCGAACTCTGGAGCTCACCTCTCTCTATGATCGTGCCTATTTAAACATTGAACACTTTAACCAATTGAGTTAGGCATATTGAACTATACGATTCTTAAAAAGATTCCTATTTTCTATTCTATCTTTGGCAGTAACTGTTATTTAAATTTTTAGCTATAAGGCATAAATATTTAATTCTCGAGCGCCGCCAACCGGAACTGGCTGGAGCATGTAGGGGTCACTGGCCGACCTCGTTGTCGGCGGGTCGATGTGCTTTTGGATCGTCTGTTGAAGTATATTCTTGCAATACTGATCTGCAAACCTTGAGTCGTAGCACTCCTACGTAAAAAAGCTCTAAGGAAAAGGGGGTCGGCGAGGCCCGCCGGGTGGTCGCTCCGTCTCAGTCGGTTTCTTTACGAGGGGAAGAGCTGTAGACTTCTTAGTATTGGCGTATGTTTTTGCGTACCTTTCACCGATGGGAAGTGTAGCTGTGTTATAGTAGATGTTCAACCAGTTGGATGGTAATTAGGAGTCCTTCCCATTGGATGGGATATTTCTTATTATAGTCCATATCAGATTTGATACAGGATATAGAAATAGTAGCTTACCTGGGATAGTCTTCCTTCCTTATTGGTGAGATTTTCAGAATAATATATATTGTGGAGATTGTGCATTTCCCATCTCACGGGAGACTTACCATATTAGGCCCAATAGGTTGGATCTCTCTGGGCTGGCCCCAATTTGGAATGTTGGCTTGCTTTTAAAGCTGAGAGGAGTGCCCGTTAGGGCAAACCTCTCCTTTGGGATTGACTAAGTGGGCCTTACAGTGCCATTTGGGTGGCCTCTTTTTTGGGAAGCTGTAGTGCGTGGGCTTGCGAGCCTTATTTTTCAAACCCTATCGATTGCCCCGACCCTTGTGTAAAGGTGTATGTGGGCAAGAGCATGCCGTTTCTCGCGTCGGTGCAATTTCCGTGTCACCTTTCGGGGTTGGATTAGTTAAGAAATTGTAGTCATTTATCTTGTGATAATGATGACTCTTCGGTTTTCGCGCTTATTTCTTCCATTCCTTTCAGTTTCCTTTTGTTTCTTTCGGACATCCTCTGTCTTGTGTGCCATTGCTCTGGGACCTTTTATTTGCCTTTGAGATTCGGACCTTCTCTTAGTCTTACGTCTTAGCCTTTTTATGAGTCTTTCTCACATTTGTCTTTACAGATCCCTTGCGTCTTCTTTGATTTCTTTTAAAGGCGATAAAGGCAGATTGTTTGGGTTGGCTAAATTTTGTTTTCATTATCAATTTTATCATGGGTCGATGAGTTCTTCCTCTACAACGTGTCGATGGTGATTCTTGACTATTGATGGTTACAACGCGAAGATGGCCGGTGTCTCAACCATTTGAGTCGGTCGTTGAGATGTCGAGGTGCCTCCTCTTCCCACGCCCGACAAGACAGGAAGTGAAGACTGTCAAATACCACTGGGGGTGAATATCGAGATGCGCCGTTCGATGCTCTGGCTTGTGGGACCTAGTAAGGATTGGTCCTTCATATGGGGCCATCTTTGCCAGACGTTATCAGCCTCCCTTCGGCGTTCGGGTGTGGTCCCCTGACGTTTTGACCCTCTATGTGGTCACTGTGCCTAGGATAGTGTGTTTCTTGGAAGTGGCCTTCGATGCGGACTTGACCCTCTTGCACCCACTTCATAAAGGGGTTTCTATTCAATGTGTGTCATTTGAGTCGCGCCAATGGTTGGGGTATTTTGGTTGGTCACTAGTTTTCTTTGGGACGGGGCTCGGTGTCAACCTGTGCTTCTTCCTGCAGCCCGAAGGAACATCAGGGGCTTTCTTCACTGGGCGTTAGGTGCTCCTCTGGTGATCTCCGATCTTCCCTCCTCCCACAGGCTGTGGAAGGGACGCTATTTTTTCGTTAGTGGCCGTAATTGGGAATTATGACCCTCGACAAAGGATGACACCACGGCGTTAAATTAACTAGCCACCCGAGAATCTTAAATGAGTGTTTATTTTGTTTTTGGTCATAACTTGTGTCTGTTTATTGGGCATTCCTGACTCTGCACTGTCTACATGCTTTTCAGGTGCTCGCGCGTGATCTCGTGAAGGCAGCGCCGTGTAGTCTTTGTGGCTGAGTGTCCTCCTTGTCCTTATGCTGAGCTGATCAAGTCGGATGTTCCCGGTCCCCTTGATTCGAGGAGTCCATGTCGTTCATTTGCTCCTAAGATCTTGCCCCTCATTCTACCATGAAGTTCCTCCCGTTGGGCCCTCATTGCCAAACCCGCTGGGAGGCTGGTGACCCCCGGTGGAATGGTGTCTCGGAAGCCCCGGAGCGGGAAGCGAAAAATCTCGGACTCTGTTGAGAAGGACCGGCCGACTTTGGTCAAAGTTCCAAAGTTGGGGGCATCTTCATCCTCTAAAGATCCGCTCGTGTTCAGAAAACCGGAGCGAGATGCGTTCCTTTGGATTCAGAGACTCCTATAGTTTTGAGTTCGCGGTCCCATTCTGGGTCTGCTGCAGGGGCGGAAGGTCCCTCGGGTGGGGCCGTTGAGTATGGATTGTGGTCGGCGCCCACATCCACGCCTGGAACAGCCGACGAGAGTTGGTCCTTCAAGGGTGGAAGTGAGTGACCGATGCGGAATCCACAATTGGTGGTGGCGAGGACTCTTTTGCACTTCTAGTCGAGACTTGCGGCCGGGGTTGATCATTCTCAGGACTACGACCTTAAGAAGTCGAGTTCGCATTTGCGCGTTGATGAAGAGGCTCTAGCCACATCTCTGCTTGAAGTCCGCCTCAAGTAAGTTTCGCACCTTGTCATATTTGGTTCCATTTTAGTTGGGACGATCTGCATCGGATGTGTTGATTCTATCTTTGGGTGTGCGGTGGCTACTCATTTGAAGGGTTTGTGGGGCCAAACTAAACGTGAACCATGTCAAAGCGGCCCAGAGCATTTAAAGCGGTGGCTACCTCTCTCCTTCTTGGTGGCTGAAGGTCGGTCTGCCGACAATGTAATAGAGGAAGCGGTGAAGCTTAAATCCGATTTGGAAGCAGCCACCACGTCGCCGGAGTGCCCAGTGCGAGGTAGGGAAAGACCGAGGCCGAACGGCACGAGGGCGGTTGAAGGCAGCTTGACAGGATGACTTGAGGTTGTGAAATGACGAGGGGGCGAGCGCCCGTTATGAACTTGGTTAGGGGATGAGCCCGCATCCGTGACTTCGTGAGTCAGGGAAGAAGCGTACTTTCGATCAAAGACAATGTCTGCGTGATAAGGCGGCCATTTGTGGGACGAGGCTCGTCGCGAGGCTAACGAGGCGATCCAACTGAGTGGAGCGCTGGCCCGAGGAGTCACGGTGGATTGCGTGGGGATCTTCATGAAGGCCAAATTACTTGGGTGGCTTTCGTGGGACCGAAGTTATTGGAAGGCCCCGAGGGCCGGCGTCAATGGATCCTACGGGTGGCTTATTCAGGAAGAAGGCTATCGAATGCCTATCAGGCTTGGATTTCAACCGACCTTCGGGGACGAGAGGAGGAAGGGTCAGCTCTCTGGCGATTATCTGGAGAACTGGCAGCCAGCTGGGGTCCACTCCCCTGAATGCGCTTCTCCTTCGATTCACGATCTCCCATGCTCGTCTTCGCACAGGCGTCGACTTTTACACTTTTCTCTTTTTTTTTCTTTTTTTTTGGGCCTGGGACCCAAGACATATGTAACCTTTTCTTCAATGAATATTAATTATTTCATCTTACTTCTTTCGCCTCTGTTTATGCTCTTGTACATTACTTTGATTTGACTTTACTTCTTTATGCATGGTAGTTAAGCGCTGAGTTGTTGAGCTCCTTAAATTATTGAGTCTCAGCCCCGAGACTCTGGGCTCTCAAGCCTTATGGGTTAGACCTCTGGTGAGCGAATCCCTTAGGCATGGCCTATGCGATGGATGAACTCGTCGAAGTGAGGACAGGCTCCGTCAATTTGGGATTGCTGGCGATGTCTGTGACTCCTTGGGGTTTGCATGGCTTTGTCTCTTCGTGTGGATGAACTCGTCAAAGTAAGCTCTTGGAGCTCCCGTCAAATTTGAGTTACTTTGAGCTGGTCGACGCCAGGCTCTGCACATGGCTGTCTTGTGTGGATGAACTCGTCGAAGTGAGCCTCTCTGCCTGCCCCGGAGGCCGTCGGTGGGTTGTATGCGAAATTTGAAGCGGCTCCACAGGCTGCGGCGTAGATGGTTGAGCTCGTCAATGTGAGGCTCTTTGGGCTCGTCCGGATGACTTGCTTGAGTTAATTGTTGAGAGCTCGTCTATGTCTGCGAGACGATTGGCGATCCATGTGTGAGCTGTGGGAGGGCTCGTCACATGCGTGCTTGGAAGAGGCATCGGTGTGAAAGCTTGTTGGGAGAGCTGTCCGATCACGCCCACTTGTTGGAGACTCGTCGGTGCGAGGCTTGTTGGAAAGAACTCCGTCTATGCGAACTAGATCAATCGCCTTGACTAACTGGGAAGAGCTCGTCAGTGTAAACTATTGGGTGGAGCTCGTCCATGTGAACTGCTGGGAGGAGCTTGTCTATGTGAACTCGTCCGATCCGCAGGCTAGGGAAGAGCTCGTCGATTAATGAGGCCCCATTGGGTGAATTTCGTCCATGTGTCTTGGTGGGAGGAACTCGTCCGGTGTGGTGTTGGTGAGCTGAGTGTTATGAAATTTGCTAGGAGGAGCTTCGTCTATGTGAACTTCGTCAATCATGGCTTGGCTAGCGGGAAAACTCGTCGATTAGTGTGGTGTTGGCAGTCATCCATGTGTGAAGGCTAGCTGGGAGGAGCTCGTCTATATCCAGACTCGTCAATCGCGAACTCTTTGGGAAGGCTCGTCAGTGTGAAGCTGGTAGGCGGGCTCGTCCTGGCTGAGTAGAGCTCGTCTCGTGAGTGTGGGCTCTAGTGGCGTGGCTGAAGCGCGAGCTTATATGATAATTACCGTGCCCACGGTAGAGATTGAGTCGGAATCAACAAATTTGTTTCCTATGTTCCTCTGCGCGCCGTAGTCAAGCTCTCTTTGCGGCATAGCGGTCTAGGGGTCGAACACGAGGATAGGTTTTTCATCCTGAATGATTTACATGGTCGTTTTGAAAATGGTGAAGGGCTTCGTTTGGATTTTGGTTATTAAAACAAAGGGAGGTGGTTGTTCAGTTGGCTATGTGGCTTAAATGAAAGTGTGAAATGGTAACCTTGAAGGCTTGGGTCACTAACTTGACATGGGGTGTCTGGTGTCCTCGGGTTCTTTCCTCGCATTAGGGAAAATGACATATAGTCAAAGCCAAAACCGGTTCTTTGTTTAGCTATAAAACCTAACCACTAAAAACCACTCCCTATTTAGGTCAACCCAAGTACTAAACATTCAAAGTCCCATTAGTTTGAAACCACTTTAACCTCATTTCGGTGGCTCGTAAGTGACATCTAAAGGATATCGATTGCATCTAACATAAGAATACATGAACCCTAAAGCATGGCAAGTATTGACCAAAGGGAAGACATTAAATGGCATTAAACCCTAGTTTGGAAAGCTGGGAACCATAAATGCAGTACTTGTAACATTCAAAGCATGAGGACAACTGCAGCAGCCCCAAAGCCAAGCTAGCAACCCTCCTCTTCAAGGCTATGAGGCTTAACCAAGCATCCCTTGAGTTGTCACCTCAAAGGGTGTTTGGTAGCTAAAATGAAAGAAAGGAAGAGAAGAAGCGAAATGAAACCTAAAATGAAAACTCTTGCAGGAAAGCGTTATAAAATGAAAAGATTCATAGGGTTACTATTTGGGAGTTTATAGTACAACCCAAGTGTAAACTACCAAAATACCTAAAATATGAGATTATAAGGGCTAAATATAGTAATACATCAAGCATTAATTAGTTTAGGATCAAATATACAAAAATCGCGAGAGGCGGCAATTTCAACATCACGGGGATTTCGCTAGCATAGAAGCCCAGCTAATCTCGCGAGGGCCCGCTATCCTTGATGACTAGCTAGCGAGAGATTAGCTAGCCTAGCGAGTATGTGAGATAGCGAGAGTAGTTGAGCTTCACTAGGCACGAGTAAATTTAAGCTGTGGCCAGAATTTAAGCTAACTTCTTGGTATTTCAATTTTGCTAGGATTGCGGAAATTTTCGCTATGATTGCAAATTTTCGCAATCCGGTAATTCCCCCGCCAGTCTCATGAAATTCACAGGATTGCTCTGCTTCAGCGTACTCAGCGCATCTTCCTTTTGCCCTTTGCATCCCACTTTCCTTCAAAATCCATGAATTCCTTCATTTTTTGATGGTTGAAAACACCTTAAATCTTGACATGAGCGAGAGTGCGCAGACACACCAAAATTACCCCGAACAAAGCTCGAAATGGTATCGGTGGTTACTAAGTGGATACGCACACATCAATTGTGTGATGAAGAAAGATTAGTGCGCAAAAGCACTGAAACCTATCTTTGATAGGGTATCTTTTGAGCCTTAATCACTATGCCAAACGCGTTATAGTCCTTATGATATAAAACAAAAATGGGATGCATCTTAGTGATTTTACAAAAGTATATATATGTGGTTCCAAAAAGTGTGTATGCAGATAAACATTACCTTTAAAATGAACAATTTACACCACGTTAAAAGCGAACATGAGAGAACGAGAAACCATATAAGAACAAGTTTTAGGTCAACATTGGATCCAAGGAAATCAGCTTTGAATTTCCACCAAGGAATCTAATGATTCCTAATGTAACAGTTGAACCAATAAATTGAAAATTATTCCCTCCCCCAACCTATACGCCATGACCTTAAGCTGGCGAACAACTAAAATAGGATCATTTACACTCTTATTTTCTTTATTTGGTCACATTGTACGGTGCAATGCTAAAAACTTCGACTTCGCAGGAGATCCGTGTAGCGAGATCACAGATGACTCCCGATTGGGTTTCTAGGGCATCAAGCCAAAAGGATCACTTGATCACAAACTCTGGATTTCGCGGACTGCGAATGAGCTTGGTCGCTTTTCTGACACGCTAAACTCTGCGAATCCACCTATAGCAGACACAAAGTCGATGACTCGACCAACTAAAGATTTAGGGCATCGGGCTTCAAAGGCTTTACCGCCATATATCGGACCGTATTGAGGTTTTCAAGGCAAGCGTCACGGCTTTTATTTTCTTTCTTCTTTTCTTTTCTTTTGCTTTTTCTTTCTTTTGGAGACTACATTGGCCTTCATACATTGGTAAAACTAACACCTGTGCATAGATTAGTCAACAAGCTAAGGCCGGCTTTGCAAAGTGAAGGAGGTACACATAATTTCCGCATTCTCCGGTACAATCGGTGTGCGGTGTGTGAATTAGCTAAGGGGGAATGTTCAAGTTAGCATTAAAACTTGATGGACCAAAAAGCTTGAATCATGCATGGAATTGTCCTAGCATTAAGGTAACAATAGGGTTTCAATTCTCCAATTAAAGGCAATTCAATTGTTCAATTAAAAGCAATTCAATTGTCCAATTGAAAGAAAAAGTAGATACACAAAATAAAGACACAAAAGTACTTTGCACAAGTATAGTAAACTGTAAATAGTGCTGTAAAGCTTGATATAACAAAATATAGCTAATACAAGAAATATAGCTAAACATACAAAATATCCTTTGTCTACTATTGGCTAATATGAATCCTAAACAAAATCGGTGGCGGTTGATGTCTTGAAAGCTATACAAAAACATAACAGACACTCCCTATCTCTAACTTTTCCTCCCAGTAAAAGCATAGACATGTAATAGGGATATGAAGTTAGAGACGGGGTGACCACCTCTCGTGGTGGTGGTGGATCGAAGGCTGTGCTGCTGTGGCCGACATGTCTAAGATCTGCTGGCGGCCCATCTCTATGGTCAAAAAGGTGTCTGCGGGAGACCAGTGACTCATGATCTAACTGGGCATGGTATGACCTCACAGAGTGAAGCCGGCTCGAGTCAATCCTACGGCCCGACGATGCACGTGTAGAGGCTAGCAGGCCAGAGTTGACATCCATAACCTGCTATCTGCACAGTCTTGTGAGCGTGCTCCGAAGTCTTGTCTTATTATACGATGGGCGGGAGTGTTTGTCAGGTAAGCAGGTGGAGGAGGAGATGGAGGAGATACATCGCTTGCTGGACTCCTCTCATTCGACCTCGAGAGCATATGTATCTCTCCTATGAGTCCTCACTCTCGTCCAGGTACCTCCTCACAGTCCCTTGGCTGGAGGAGAAAGAAATGAGCATCCTGCCAGCTCGCTCCATGATACGGACACGAGGGCCTCCCGACCCTCACTCTCGTCAGGGCTCCTCTAGAAAGCCCAGTGCTCCGGACCTGGCTCATCGGTCTCGACATCAACAAGATGCAGGCTCTGCTCGAGCCGGGCCCTTGCGGTGGACCTTATCTTGATATGTGTGCGTCATCCTGGCTCGGAGGCGAGCAGGAACCCCTGCGAGATCCAGGTGAGCCTCGGATGGCCCCCACGGCGGGCGTGGTGCTGCGGCGGGAAGAGGCTGGTCGGACGGATGGGATAGTAAAAAAAAACATCCCCGAGTAATTGCCTCGGAACCAATATGGGTCCGGCGGTGTGTCTCGAGCAAGGCTAGCGGACCATCTCCTCTCTGGCGTTTGAGGCCCGATCCCTCGGTAACCTCGAGTGGCTGCTTGGTGGCGGGCCCGATCTGCCGACGATATGTCCGCCGCTCACGAGAACTCCGGTTTGATCATCGATGCCGAATCGGGCTCCGGCGGACCGGCGCTCCCGAGAGTCATGGAATGGTAGGCCCAGAGTACTACCGGGATGAGTAGGCGCCTCGGTGTCATGTATGGAAGGAGGGAATCTTGTATGAATCAAGCATGGGTCCCGAGCCCGGGAGTCCGGTTGTCGAGTGTCGGTACGTCGTAATAAGACTCTCCATGGAAGTCTCTAGCGTGGAGCCCGACGTTCCCCGGAATCGGGGTCATTTGATTCGTGCCACGGAGGGTGAGCGGAATCAACAAAATTTGTTTCCTATGTTCCTCCTACTGCCGTAGTCAAGCTCCTGCAGTATAGCGGTCTAGGGTCGAACACGGGGATGGGTTTTCATCCTATGAATGATTTGCATCAGTGTTTTGAAAATGGTGAGGCTTTCGTTTGGATTTTCGGATTTGACAAAAACAGGGGAGGTTGGTTGTTCACTGGTTGACTTTAATGGCTTAAATGAAAGTGTGAAATGGTAACCTTGAAGGCTTGGGTCACTAACTTGACAACATGGGGGTATTACAGTGTCCTGGGTTCTTTCCTACGCATTAGAACTGGCCAAATAACATATAGTCAAAGCAAAGCCAGGTTCTTTGTTTAGCTATAAAACCTAACCCACAAAACCACTCCTATTTAAAAATTGACGAGTACTAAACATTCAAAGTCCCATTCAGTTTGAAACCACAGCATTCCCAACCTCATTTCGAGTGGTTGTGATGACATCTAAGGATGTCAGTGCATCTAACCTTAGAATGCTGCGAACCTAGCATAAACTAAGTATTGACCAAAGGAAAAGACATTAAATGGCATTAAACCCTAGTTTGGAAAGTGGGAACCATAAATGCATTACACCGTAACATTCAAAGCATGGCTGACTGCGGTAACCCCAAAGCGAAGCTAGCCAACCCTCCTCTTCAAGGCTATGAGGCTTGCGAAGCATCCCTTGTTGTCTAAATCCTCAAAGGGGTGTTTGCGGCCTGATGAAAGAAAGAAGAGGAGAGAGAAGAGGCAAATGAAACCCCTAAAATGAAAGCTCATGACTGTTATAAGAAAAGTTGCTTAGGGTTACAAGTTTGTAGAGTTTATATAGCTATAACCCAAAGTGTTAAACACAAAATACCTAAATATGAGATTACATAAGGGCTAAAATGGTAATACATCAAGCGTCGTTTAGGATCCAAATATATACAAAAATCAGGGAGCTAGCAATTTATACGGGGGATTTCGCTAGCATAGTGAAAATTTCGCTAGTCTAGCGGTTCGCGTCTAACGAATTCTACGGAGATAGCGAAATTGAAATTTCGTATCAACGATGGAACTTAAGCCGGCTAATGGGCCCTAGCCTAATAAGTATGTGAGATAGCGGGGGTGATTTAAGCTAGACACTTAGTCAAATTTCATTAGCCTAGCGAGAATTTCCCAATTTAAGCTAGGATTAAGAAATTTTAAGCTATGATTGTAGTACCATAATCGGCCAATTACATAATCATAAGCGAAATTCACAGGATTGCTCACCTTCCTTTGCATTGCTCACTGCATCTTCCTTTTTGTCACTGCATCCCACTTTCCTTGAAATCCACTTCAATTCCTTCATTTTTTGGTTGAAAACACACATAAATCTTGACATAAATATTTGAAGAATGCGAAAAAGACGCAAATTACCCAAAACAAACTCGAAATGGTATCGGTGAGGTACTAAGTGGATCTGCGCATCAATTGGCTTAATTGACATGATTGAACATAAAAAGCACTCAAAACCTATCTTGGATAGGACTCGAAAATAATTTTGGGCACTAATCATCCGGACTCCCTTAGTAGCGTCAGCTTTGTCGGTAGGCGAACTTTCGTCAAGGGCTGGCGCTGGGCTCCGGCCCATGGCGAGTGGCGATATGGCGGTGATCGACTCCTGGTGCGGCGTGACTATCGGAGTAGGCAATTTCGTCAAAGAGTGGCTGGCTGGCCCGAACCGGCGTGGCGGTGGCGATATAGGCCCGGCGATGCGACTCCCGCCCGGTGGCGTGACTGTCGGTAAGGCCGAACTTCGTCAAAGTGAATGAGCTCCGGGTACGTAGAATAAGCCTCTCAACTTTGAAGCTGATCGACTCTCGGTAGCGTGACATCCGAGTAGAGCGAACTTCGTTAACGTGATTCTTTGGGCTCGGTAGTGGCGAGTGGCGACTAACTTTGGTAGTCGACTCCTAAAGGTAGCGTGTACAGGTCCGAGTGAGCGAACTCCTCAAATGTGAGAACAACTGGGCTCGAGCGTGGCGAGTGGCGATAACTGGTGATCGACTCCTAAGGTAGGCGTGACACGTCGAGAGTGAGCCGAACTCGTCGAAAGTGGTGCTGGGCTCCGGTACGTGGCCGAATTGGTGACCTGGCTGGCGTCGACTCCTCGGTGCTTATAACTGTCCAGTGACGAACTCGTTAACATGTTCTTGGGCTCGGCGGCTGTGGCCAGTGGCGATATAGCCTGGTGATTTGACTCTAAGGTGGCGTGACTGTCGGAGTAAAGCGGACTCGTCAAAGTGTTTCTTTGGGCTTATTTGTGGCAGTGGCGATATAGCTGGTGATTTGACTCCTCGGGTAAAGCGTGACGCGTCGGAGTAAGGCGAACTTCGTCAATGTGAGATGTTGGGCTCCGGGCGTTGTGGCCGAGTGGCTATATAACAGGCGATCTTACTCCTCGAGGTAAGCGTGACTTGTCAGGTAGACGAACGCCTTCGTCAAAGTGAGTTCTTCCCAGACTCCGGTATTTGTGGCGTGTGTGATATCTTTGGTGATCGACTCCTGGTGCGTGACCTGTCGAGTAGGCGAACTCGTTAGCGTGAGGCTGGCAGGCTCCGGGCGTAGTAGTGGCGCGATGTAACTGGCGATCGACTCCTCAGTAAGTGACACCGTCAGTGGGCGAACTCGTTGCGCGTGTTTCTTTGGGCTCAGGCGGCATGGCCCGAGTGGCGATGGCCCCTCGGCGTCGACTCCTCGGTGGCGTGACACATCGAGTAGGCGAACTTCGTCAAAGTGAGCTGTGGGCTCGGCGTGGCCCGGTGGTGATATAGCTGGTGATCGACTCCTCTCGGTGGCGTGACTGAGTAAGACAAACTCGTCAAAGTGAGTTCTTTGGGCTCCGGGCGTAGCCGTGTGGCGATATAGCTGATAATCGGCTCCTCGGTGGCGTGACACGTCAGTAGACGGACTACCGTTAGCGTGGTTTCTTTGGGCTCGGCGGCGGCGGTGGCGATGGCTTTGTTTGTCGACTCCTCGGTGGCGTGACTGTCAGTAGGCGAACTAATCAAAAGTGGCTCTTTGGGCTCAGCGTGGCCCGAGTGGTGATGTAACTGAGCTGATCGACTCCCTCGGAGTAAGCGTGGCGTGTCAGTATCTGAACTCGTCGAAAGTGAGGCTGCCCCGGGCTCGGGGCGTGGCCAGTGGTGATATAGCTGGTGATCGACTCCGGTGGTGTGACACATCCGGGTAGGCAGACAGTTAGCGTGAGTTCGGCTGAGCTCCGGGCGCTGTGGCGAGTGGCGATCTCATGAGCTGATCGACCTCGGGGTAAAGCGTGACTGTCTAGAAATGCGCCAGGATTTCGTCGAGTGGGTTTCTTGGAGCTCGGTATTTGTGGTAAGCGATCTGCTGAGGCGTCGACTCCTCGGGTAAGCGTGACACAATCAGTAGACGAAACTCGTTAATGTGTGGTATGGCTGAATCCCAGCGTGGCGAGTGTGGCGATGTAGCTGAGCGATCGTCCTGAGTGGCGTGACTTGTCGGAGTAGACCGAACTCATCGAAAGTGAGGCCTCAGCCGGAGCTCAGAGCGTGGCGAAGTGGCGTGTAACTGGCGATCGACTCCTCCCGAGGTACGTGACACGTCTGGTAGGCAGACCTCGATCAAAGTGTTCTGGCGGCTGGGCTCGGGTATTTGGCATGGCCCAGTGGCGATATAAACTGGTGATCGACTCCTCGTGTAGGCGTGAGCACATCCGAGGTAAAATGAACTGGATGCTTTGATGAGGCTGGCGGGCTTAGCGTTGTGTGCAGAGTGGCGATATAGCTGAGTTGATCGACTCCTCGGGTAGCATGTGACTGTCCGGGTAAGCAGGACCGTCAAAGTGTTTCTTCCGGGTTCAGGCGTGTGCGTCAGCGTCTCTTTGTGATCCTAACTCCTAAGGTAGCGTGAGCACAATCCGAATTAGGCGAACTCGTCAGCGTGGTTCTTGGAGCTCCGAGTGTGTGGCCCAGAGTGGCGATATAGCTTGGTGTCGACTCCTCGGGTAGCGTGACACGTCGGATAGACGAACGCTTTTCGTCAGAAGTGGCTGATGTTAGGCTCATTGTGGCGTTCGACGCCGATTTTCTTGGTAAAGTGCGACATCTTGAGATATGGATTGTAAAGGAAATTTGGAATGTTCGCGCTTTTAGGTGCTTTGGCTTTCTTAAATAGGCGCTTCATTGTTGTGGAGTTTATGCTGAAGGTCTGCTTCTTACAGTGCGTGTGAAATCGGCCAGAGATGAGCGTCCATCTACGATGCCGTCTTAGGCAGGGATCCTCTTGAGATGCGGTTCGAGTTCTGGCCGGACTTAGCTCGTGGGAGTTTTGTTTTTCCTAGTCTCCCCTTTTATGCAGGGTCATGTTATTCCTAACCCCGTGTAGGGAATCTGCGCTGGGAAGGCGGTGCGTTTCTTGCGTCGCACTTACTCCCGTTCACTACTGATATTCTTTCTCTTCTAAACTTTTTCTCCTTGTCCCTTCTTTTCATCTTTTCTTCCACATCTCATTCTCCTTTTTTGTTGTTTCTTCTTCATAAACTCCTTCCATCCCTTTTTTCTTCTTCTCCTCTTCTTCCATCTGTTTCTCCTCTTTCGCTAAACTCTTTCCATCCACTTTCTTCTTTCATCTTTTCCACCTTTACGGCTTTTATTTCCATCTCGTTTTCTTTCCTCTTTTCTTCTGAAGTTTTTTTTTTTTTTTTTGAGGAGCTGGCATCTTGAGTGCTTCAAGATGTAATCGATGACCCTGTGATGGCTGAATGTAATCTGATTGGAATAAAAGAGATTTTCCTTTTATGTCTATGAGTTTTCTTTCTATTGCATGTAGTTTTTTTGAGCATTATATGCCTGAGTTGTTGCGACGTCTTAATAAAATAACCAGTGAATGGTTGAATCATTAATTGAAAATTGATAAATCTCCATTTAAGATTACAAACCAAGGTCTACTAATAAAAACGTTTAAGATGTTCCGTGTTCCAAACGCATGTAAAATTTTCCCTATACCTGTTTTGAGTTAAGTAATTGCACAGTCGCGACCTTTCGGGCCTGATGTAAGGGCCTTCGATTAATTTAATTTCCCATGTGCTGGTTCTTCCTTTAAGCGGCAGTAATTTTGGGCAGATCACCGACCTGTAGCTTCTGGGTTTGACTTTTTGGTTGTAGTACCTCGCCGTCTTCTGTACGCCTTAGTACTTGCTCGCGTTTTTCGTCTAAGAGATCCAAATTTAGACGGAGAGCCTCGTCATTGTATGCTCCACTCATGCATGGCTTTGATCGCGGGGACTTTAATCCAGATCCTCCAGCGGGGCTACAGCCCGGTTTGCCGAGAGAGGCTAAGGGCGGAGAATGGGGTTTCTCGAGGATGCGACTTACGTAATAAGATCTGTAGGCCCATTGCTTGCCGGGACCACTTTCTTTAAGATCTTCAATTTGGTCTTTAATGCGGTATGGGGTTACGAAGGTGACCGACCTTTGTCAGTAGGCGTAGTTTGTCTTTGGGGCGAAGTAATTCTTAATTTATTCAGACCACAAATCCTCTAGCATTTGGCGTTGAATGCAGTGCTTTCCGTTGTCGACACGGGGCTCTTGGGATCACCAGAACACCATATGATGGCTTGCCGCCCACAAAGTGCGTATCTTCTGTTGTTGATTGTGGCCAAGGCCGACCTCGCCCATTTGGTAGTAATCACTGCTGACGATGATGAACTTACAGCCGCTTCCCGAGGCGAGAGGAGTCCCAGTATGTCGAGACCCGGTTGGAAGGCGGGGCTTGTGATTGATGTCGAGGCTCGATGGGAGGCGTGAGATCTTGGCTCTACGGCAAATCTTACATTTTTGACTAGGTCGAGTTCTAGTCTTTTAGTCTTGTAGGCGGTGGTATCCTTGTCTCAAAGACCTTTCACGCGATTAACCAGTAGGTATGATTTTCGCATATACGCCGTGTACTCTCTTAGCGCGTATTCGATGTTTTCCGCGTGCATTAGGATAGGGTGAAGAATCTCGGTGTATAGGCTTCCCTTATGATTACCAGTGACACGCGGACCTGCCATCATATTTTAGCTTCTTCTTTCGGGGTCGTCGGGTGGCGTCAGATCACGATATATAATCCGGATGGGGTCCATCGACTACGGCTCGGACTTGACACGGGTAACCTCCGTCATAGAGATCAATGAGGGACTCTGCCCGGGTGTTGTGGTGTCGATCTACTAGGTCTTCTGTGAAATTTGTTGCTAGCTTTTCAAGGCGTCGGCTGGGAGTTTTTCTACTGCAGGGGCGATATCGACTGAACCTACCCAATTTCTTTAATAAATCTCGTACCTTTTGGAGATACAAGATCATCCTCTCGCTTTTGGCTTCGTAGGTATCTTCTATCTGTCTTACTACCAGTTAAGTCACTTCACGAGACTTCTAAATCCAGTCCAGCTTCAGTAGATAAGGCGAGGTTGGAAGCACGCTATGACGGCCACCGTACTCGGCCCTGTCGTTGTTCAGGCGAAATCGAATACGAGTCGCGTCACTCGATATCTATTCCTTACGAAGAGGTCGAGGGATGGGCTGCTCCACTCCCTTGTGCATTGGGGCTCCATCTAGAGAGTTTCCAAATGGGAGGTGCGTTCATTATTTATACCGTTCTCGGGGGCTCGGCTAGCGATCCCATGGCCGAAGTCAGCTAAGACTGCCCTTTGTGCAGTTTGAGTTTTTCGTGCGATGTCAAACTCGCCTGGCACCCATTTCATTAGCCTTCGGGGTTTACGGTTTTGTGTAACACTTGCCATCGATTTACTCTGTGGAACTTCTATGGTGTGAGGCACACAGGTAGGGCGGGAGTTTCAGTTACTTGGTTACCGTGAAATTAGTTTCTCCCGTCCTTGGATACCTCTCCTCACTCCCTCTTAAAGCCTTAGGCTGCGATATAGTAAAGCGGAGTCTTTTCGCTCTTTGTATCTCTCACGAAGGGCAGGATTGTCGACCTACGGCTAAGTATAAATCTGGGGTCTCTTCAACAGGACACTAGGATGAGGAGCTCAAATGTCAAGGCAGAAAATGCTTGCCCGCCGTGTCCCCATTGAAAAGCTTTCTTGGGGACTTGGAAGAAAGGTGGCATTCTCCTTTTGCCACAGTTTCGTCGGCTTAAAGGCGACAAAATCCTTCTAGTGGTGTGAACTTCCTTTATACTTGATGGCGAAGGCATGTCGAGCACAGCCTTTATCTTGTCTGGATTTGCTTCAATTCCTCGGTGGTTGACTATGAAACCCAGGAACTTCCCGGCGGACACTCCGAAGGCGCACTTGGCGGGATTCAGTTTCATGTTGTAGTTTCTCAAGATCTGAAATGCTTCGGATAGATGAGCTATGTGGAGTTCAGCTGTGGTGGATTTTACTAGCATATCATCTATGTATACTTCCATAGTTGCGCCTATATGCTTCTAGAACATCCGATTCACCAACCTATGATACGTGGCTCCTGTAGACCCCGAAATGGCATCACGCCAATAACAATAGGTTCCTGCGGCTGTGACAGGGTCTTTCTTGGTGCTGGGTGCATCTGTCCCCAGTTGTAAGCCGGAGAAGGCATCCATAAAGCTGAGAAGTTCATGACCAGCAGTGGCATCGATGGTCACCGATTAGTGGCGGAGGAAGCTATCTTTGGGCGTACCTTGTTGATGTCGATGAAAGTCGATCTGGGCGCCACTTGCCGGTGGCACGGCGAACTACATTGGCTAACCACTCAGGGTATTCTACCTCCCTGATTGCTCCTGCTTGGAGGAGTTTGTTGACTTCTTCCTTTTGTCTTTGGTATGGCTCCTCTTCACTTCTAGTGCTGTTGGCTTGAAGGATGGTGGCGTTCGATGCAGTAGTGATTCTTGCCGAGGATCGATTCCTCCCATATCACTTTGCTTCCGCGCGAAGGCGTCTTTGTTTTGTTTTAAAAAATGGATAAGGGGTTTTGAGGGTCTTCCCGATACTTGGTCCGTGCATAGGCGAGATGCTTTCCGTTGATGGGTGATATCTGAGGTCAGTTCTTCGATGCTTTCGGGTTGGAGTGAACACCTACGTCCGCGCATATCGAGCTCATCGGTGTTACTCATGTACATCAACCGTTTTTGTTTCTTGGGCCAGTGATAGCATTCCACGGCCACCCGTTGGTCTCTCAGACCATTCCACTCCGTTCTGATGGGAACTTGATCTCGTCATGGTATCTGGAGGATGGCTTTTATTGCACGTGAGAGAAGTGCACAGCAACATGTTATAGCCGACGGGGCGTCGGCGGGAATCTCGGCGTAGTCGTCGCCCGACATGGAGATCTCAAAGGTGAGTACTAGTTATGTGAGCCGAGGTAATACCTTTTCCCGAAGACCCCAGCCGAGATGAGTTGTGGGCTCAGTCTCTCTCCCTTCCGATGCCCATTTTATCGAAGGTTAAAGCGAAGATGATGTCAGCTGAACTCCCGTTGTCAGTGGGACCCGATGAAGCGGTTTTGTTGGCCACTCGCATTGCAAACTACGGAGTGGATCATCATGGTGTTAGCGGCACCCTCAGTCCCCGAGTCGGAGAATGTGATTGACGTGTCGAGTCATGGTAGTTTAGACCATTCGCTTGTATTTAAGTTACCTTAGGCATACGATCTTTGCGCGTGAGTGTAGACCTTCCCGTCAGTGAGCTAGATTCCCCTCCTCCTGCCAAATCCCTCCACGAGATGACCTGGATTTCACCAAAGGGGTTGTTGTTGGTGCTGAGTCGTCATTTCCGAAGTGTGGTGGTTCTGGCGAGGCGAGGACTGGTTCTGACTTGATTCTTAAGCGATTTTTAGTGGATATGGAAGCCGGTATCGGCGTGTGGTCTCTATTTCTCTCTTGAGTTGTATGCGGTTGTCGCGTTAGTCCCTAAGACTTACAATGTTTGGAGTTGTCTTGTGCGAGTCGACTTCGTTTGGGTTGGCACGTCTCGAGGAAGCTGTTCCGTTTCGTGCCAGCGTGAGACCTTTTTGTAATCTTGAGGTACACATTAGGGGGTGAAGCTTATTTAGGGCGGAGATACGTCGTCCGTCTCTCGGATTCATGATTGAACCCGAATGATCCCCAGGTTGCCCGTATTTTTGGGACCGTTCTTCATTCTTTGGAGACGTTTCCCGGTCTTACTTCTTGAGACCGTCTATTCGTTTGTCAGATCAGCTTTTTCTTTATGGGTGGAGGAGCTCTTTTTTTTTTTGGATCTGGGAACCTTCACTAGTTAATATGCACCTAAGCACTACGAGCACCTCGGCCATGCTGGCAGGAGTTTTGGAAGGATGGAAACATCAGATCTTTATTGCATTCCTAGAAAGGTAATGAATCGTGTCAGCGACTTTCATCGGTATGTCTACTGCTTTAAGGACTCGGCATTGAAATCATTGGACATAAGACCTCGGGCTTTCTTACAAACCACAGCGATGATCAGCCAAATGATAGCCGGAGCTTCTGTACGTCGGCCCCAATGAAGTGAGAAAGCCAGTGCAATAGATAATAACTCCACTGAATGAAGAGATTGATGGCCAGGTGGGAGTCTGTGAACCATGCGAATTTGGGCCTTTCGGGTTGTGTCATGAAAGCCTGCGTATACTTAGGATCTTGATACCCATGCAATTCCATTTGGTTTGTAAGTGTTGAAGGATGATCGGCCGGGATCCTGGTGCCATCAGGCAGCTTCCACGGCGTCGAACTTGGTTGGAAGGGGAGGTAGGTACCCGACTGTGTAGGGTGACTCAGTTTGTTGTACAGTATCCATGTCGTGTCGGGCTAGCGTCCTCTTACTACCTCCACCCACGCGGGTGAGCTCTTGTTGGAGGATCCTGAACCTCTGTTCCCATGATTGTTCTCCTGCTCCAGGCTGAGGGTGGTGCAGTTCTTCGTTCCCGACGTGCTCTCCAAGTGTTGCTTCGTTGCCTTCCCCTCTAGGGGCTAGGTGTGGTCCGTGCCCCGGGGACTCCGATGGATGCAGCTGATTTCAACCCTTTGAGAATCTGATATTGTCTTTGTTCTTCATGGAAGTGTCACTACGAGGTTTATCGCGCTCCCGAGGGTCGTCGGATACATGCAGTGGTTGTTCTAACTCTTGTCGAAGTTGTTAGTGGTAATGCTTCCACCTCATTCGCGTTAACTGCATTGTTGTTCCTATCTATTTGGGAGGTCGGTATCTGCGTTACCCGGTGGATCTTATCCTTAGGATTAGTGTTGCTCTGCTTGTGTTTGCGTGTTGATACCATGATGGCAGAAATCAGTTATATTTATGTTGCGTTCCCCACGGTGTGCCATTGATGATGCTTTCAATCGAAGCGGGGCTAGTGTATGTAAGTCATTGTGGGTTAGACCGGATTGGCGCGGTAGGATGCGGGGCTTTTGGATCGTGGGCTGAAATATGACTAACACCAATACCCGATCTGCAAACCTTGATCGTATTAGCACTCCTACGTAAAACAAGAGAGAAAGGGGGGGTCGGCCGGGCTTTGCCATGGCGCTCACGTCACAGTCGGTTCACGAGGAAAGAGAGCGCCCAGACTTCTTAGTCAGTGGCGTATGTTTTGCGTACCTTTCACGATGGGAGCCTTGTATTTATAGTAGATGTTCAACCAGTTGGATAGTAATTCGTCCTTCCCGGATGAGATATTTCTTATTATAGTCGTATATCGGATTTGGTGTGGAAATAGTAGGATAGTCTTCCTTCCTTATTGGTGAGATTTTCAGAATAATATATTATTAGAGATTATTCTGTTTCCCATCTCTTTGGGAGACTTACCATAATAATTGGCCCATGAGCGACGGGTTGGATCTCTCTCTGAGGTACAGCCCCGAAAAATTTGGAATGTTGTTGGCTTTAGAAAGGCTGGCGAGAGTGCCCATTGAAACCTCTCCTTTTGGATTCAGCTAGTGGGCCTTAGGTAGCCGCGTTAAGTGAAGCCTCACTTTTGAAGCGGTGCGCGTAGAACTGCGAGCCTTATTTTTCAAACCCTATCACATTCAAAAATCAATATGAAATAAATAGAAATTATAAAATTTGATTAGTTATAATTATGTTTATTGTCAATGAGGCTTGACTTAATGGTTATAGGTTAGGTGAGACATGAGAAAAATTAGTCTTCATGAGAATGAAATACTATAACATTATAATAAAAGTAAATAGATATTAATTTTTTTTTAATAATTAGTTTGTTTTTAAAACATTATGTGTCAACATAATTAGAGATGTCATAACCATCATCTATAAGTATTGCGGGGACATAGTTTTTTCTTGGTAAAATTGGTCAATGTTCATGGCCATTCAGTCCCATGTTCCCCTCACAGATTTATCAGGCCTATGACCACGCACATAGAGATTTAATGGTAGGGTTGTATACAAGGGTGCAAGCCAGATCAAATTTATTATTTTAACCCATAAAATAAGGAAAATAAAATTGATATTAAAATTTATAAATTATTTTACTTACTTTCAAATTAATTTATGATATTTATTTTAAACCATAAATAAAAATCATTTTCTTTGATAATATTTTCTTTCTTTACACTTTCACGAAAATCTTAACATTAATTAATTTAGATAAATTTATTTTAAATACAAAGCTCTCAATAGGAATTAAGATATTTATTAGAGAAAAAAAATGAAATAATGGAGAGGTTTAATTTTTGATAGGCTTAATCATCAAGGATCTTGTTCATTTGTCTAACTCAATTGGTTAGAGTTTCAACTTTAAGGCAGGTATGGGTGGGAAGGGATTCGAGACACAATGGAAACAGTTTACTATATCGTATTAAAAGTAGTGGCTTTAAAAAAGTTATCAAGTTTCAGCTTCCATAAAAAAATTCCAGGATAGTGAAAATAAATATTAAAATAAAATCATAAAAAAATGAAAAAAAAAAAACAGAAAACAACTAACTTATTCAAATTACTTTTGACTATAACTTTTTTTTTCTTTTAATTCTATAATTTTCCAAGCATTTAATCATTTTTAAAATACAACAAAAATTGTTCTACTTAAATATGACTCATTTAGCTAGTAATCATATGAAAATCAATTGATATAAATACGTCTTGTTCATCGTTTAGCTAGATAATACAATATAATTGATCTAATCTTAATATACATGGATTAAGTTGAATTATACATGACTGGATCTAAATAATTTATATATTGACATGATCCTATTGTGTTATCCTAGTCTGAGACCTATCTTAACTGTGATAACCTAATAAAATTTTAAATATATAAAATGTTATTTATTAAAAATAGTACTTCTTCAATTGCTTCAATTTCAAATTAAAAAATTTAAAATTCTTGATTAACATATTCGATCCTTGAGTGGATATATAGAAAATATATATATAAAAAAAAAAATCAGAATTATTTAAGAAAATATATTTGTAGTAAGTTGTCATACAGTACAAAATATACGAAGGAAATACAAATTAAATACATATGAAACAAATCAATAACTAATCAAAATAGTTCATTCTTTAAACATATTAATTAGAACTTCCATAATTTGAGCGAAGAGCCTTTTGATGGTGTATTCTCATTACCTTCTCGACTACAACTTCATACTCAGTTTCTGTGTAATGTAGTTAGTGAGGTGTATTACAAAAAATAAATAATTCAAATATTTCTCCACTTCAAAGCAAATTAGTATAAAAAATTCATGTTGTGATTCATGACATAATTAAATAATTAAGAAATATAAAAAAACTAATTCAAATAATTCGAATAAAATTTTAACCCACAATTCTATGTAGGCCTTCCAATTTTGCCTTTTATCCTGGTGAAAATCATACTTTTTGAATACAAGGATAAATTTAAGAAACTTAGTTCCTTTAAATAAAATTATATTCTTGTAACAATAAATTTTGGAGATGCCTACAATTTTTTCTTCAATTATTAAATCTTTATTAAAGACTTCTCAAAAAAAAAAAAAAAAACTTCATTAAAGATATCAAAAAATAAATACATGATTAACACATTTTTTAAATAAAATTTCTACTCTATAAGAAAAAAGATTATTTTAAATTTTAAATATACTATATATATATATATATATATATATATATATATATATATATATATATATATACTATATATATATATATATATATATATATATATAATATAGAAAATTTATTCTAAAAATATTTTATTTTTTAGACTGAGGTCAAGTCTTTTAATAAATAAATAAGTGTATGTGTATACACATATAATGATATACACATTGTAAATAAATATTTAGTAGCTAATTCTTATATAATTAACGGAAAAAAATAAACTCATTTTTATATTTAAATTTTGAAATAAGGTTTTATGGCCAAGAACGGTAAAAAATTGCTCCTCTTTGCTCAAGGAAAAAAGAAAGGCCGGAGAGAAAGTAGAGAGAAAAGGAGGAAATTAGGGTTTTAAAGTAGAAATTTTAAATTCATGATATAAATGTAAAAAATGTTTAAGGATTTTTTTTTTCTGCAAATTTTCCTTAAATTTAAAATCTTAACATTTAATAAATTCGTACTCTAACACAAGATGTCCGACCATATTTAGTAATTAATGAAAAGAGAGAGAGAAGGCGTACCTTGGTGGAGAGAGTAGGAAACTAGAAGACATGTCTTGATCTTTTGTGGTGTGACTGTTACTCGACCTCTTCTGTTGGGTTATCATGATTTCTCTTTTCTTATGATTGTCTTGTGCTTGGTCATATATCATATGAATCCCGCAACTTTTTTCTCCATGATATCCCTTAATGCAAGCCTTGAAGTTGTTCCACCTTTTGGTTTGATACTTATTCAGACTGTCGATTCGAGGGAAAAGAGGCATCACTAATGCAGTTAAACCTTGATTATCGTAGATATTATGCACCATATCCAAACATGCGCCATGCAAGGGATAAATTGATCGCCTTGGGATATGCTAAATTCCCAGTAAGGAAAAGGATTATATCTTGTCGTATCATCAGGATGATTATTATGAACAAAATGGAAGAATTAAGCAAATCCCAAGAAGTTGTCATCTTTATACCATTTGTTTGGGAGTTCTATACTTACTTCACATCCCTTACTCTTATCCCTAACCCAATCTGGCCATTCAGTCCTGCCTCCTAGTGAGATTGGAACAACAATACCACTAATTGTAAGGAGTCAGAGGCCTATGTCCATGTGACACCCGAGCAGAGTGCAGTTATTCGTCAACCCGCGGAATACCGTGAAGATGTCGGGTGACCCCGGGCATTTTCACGAATCGGACGAGTCTCCTTTGTGCGGGGCTCTACCAAAAGCTACTGTGTATAAAACCTGTCTAAACAATCCAATATAGCAGTCTATGATTAAAAGCGACCCTTGGGCTCATCACAATATCTATATCAACTATATCCGATAGTTTGAGAGTTCAAATTTACTCTTATACAACACATATATTAAAATTAGAGAATTCTAATACATGTCATACATCATAACCCAAAGCCCTGTCAGGCTTTCATCTAAAGCTTTCAGTCTCTAGGATGAGCACGTCTCTCCTGCGCTCCCTGTACCTGCCAAAATAGCCTCACGACAGGGGTGAGCTACAATGCTCGATAGTGGAATCACCTAAGTGGGCCTCTCCACCTAAGTGCATATGCAATGCTCAAACACACAATCAAGCAAATGCATGATCCTACTTGGAATGTCTGTGATCATCTCGTACCCGAGTCCTCACCGACTCCCTCACACTCGCTTAAGCCTCGTATGAGAATTATTATGTTTATTTGTGGACAACCCTCCGATGTATATATATATCAATTGGGCCGTCTCCGACGATTGATATTATTTATGGACTACCCTCCGATGTATATCAATTGGGTCGTCTCCGACGATTGATATTTTTAGTATGGACTACCCTCGATAATTATAATTTCATGAACCAACCCTCGAAACCATTCTTTCTAGACTCACCTCATACACTCAGCTCCTATCATCTAGGGTGTCCAGTGCATATGGAATCATGATGCCAATTCCATTACGATGCATAACACATGCAAATATAATCATGCATATATTCCACATAAAAATTAAATCACACAATTATATTATGTAATTTCTCATTTCATCACACATAAAAATTAGCTCACATGGGCTAATGATCAAACACGAAATTCTACTTGAATTACTTTCGGTCGAACATTAATTTACAAAATTTATTTTGTGAACATATTCTTGGGAATGATTACTATTCCGGAAAAATCACAAATCATCGATTCTAGTAGACAGGGTTTTCACGGCCATTTCCATTCATACAAACCAACACATAATTTATGGCATATACCAGTGCCACCTAACAGCGTGTGACCCGCGGACACCAAATTCGGGTTCCATAAATTCAAACAATTAGGTCCCATGTTTTGGGACCGATCAAACGGCCCCTCACGACCTCATTCAACTCAAACATTAACAAAGTACTTAAATAAAGAATAAAACCCAAGTTGCAGGAGGAAACCCCTCTCGGAGTTTGGCGAAATTCTCCTAGGCTTGGAGGCCGCGCGTAGGCCTCTCGCGTAAACCGGCTTACCTTCTTGTCCGAAGCTATAGACGGTCGGATTGGAAGAGTATTCTGAAGTGACACTCTCTCTCACTCTAAAAACACAAAAACTTAGCCACTGTAAACCATCTTCCCTTCACACGTTTGTTGGCTTTTTAGCATTGGGGAGAAGACAACTATTGACTATTTGTCTTTCATAAACAATTCTAAAAATGACATTTATGTCCTTCTTTTCCCAGTTTTGGCATTCGGCACTATCTCGGCCGTTCATTTTCATCATTTCTCTACTCATGCCACTTATGGCACATGATTACATTTGGCTTTCGTCTCACCGCATCGAAAATCGTTTCTGGCACGAAGCGATGCCTCGAAAAAAGCGATGTAAGTCCGATTGTCTCGGGTCGGCCCAGTCGACGTGCTTGCTGGGTCCGTGAGGCGATTCGCCGGTGCAATCCATTTTGTCATCCGAGATCTAGAGTATAAATTTTGGATTTTTAATCGAAATTGCGATTTTACCATTTTTCCAGAAATTGGAATTTCTTGGGTCTTACATTATACCCTCCTTAAAAGGAATTTCGACCCGAAGTCTGAGACCAAATCGCATGCATACAACGTGCACTCTATCATGAATGTAAGCAGTCTATTTAAATCTTAAGCGACTAAATCACATACCTTCATCCTAAGCGAGAGGGATGAGTGGCGCGTCGTGTCCTCGCGCTCCGGTAGCAGACTCACTCCCTCCATAGTGCCGCCATAGCACCCCTCGCTGCCTCACGGTGCTTGTGTAAGTCCTGATTACTGACTATCAAAATACGGTTCCTCCTCAAGGTCCGTCGATGTCAACCTCGATGCATCCTAAATCCTTACATGAAATTTGGTTGGCGTATACTTGAACATGGAGATGTAAAAACACCTCGTGGACACCCTAACATCTTTGCCGGTAAGGCGGTGCGCTAATGCCTATCCTCTCGAGTATCTCGAAAGGCCCTATATATCTCGGCGATAGCTCCCACGCTCACCAGACTGTGCTCCCTCTTAGGCATCACCTTGAGAATAAATGATCCCCTCGGAACTCTAAGGATCGGCGTCGCACATCATAACTCTTCTAGGCTCACAGGCCTTGAGAAGGCTATTTGTCGTATTAAGCTCACCTTCTCGGAGGTGTCTCTAATCAAATCAAGACTAGTGATGGAGCTCTCTCCCACCTCGGTCTAACATAATGGTGACACTGCATGTGGCCTCCCGTGCGGTGCCTGTATGGTACCATGTATGCTCGCACGATAGTTATTGTTGTAGGCGCGCAGATGGGAGCAAAGTGCTCCTCTGCACATGTGAGCCCCGAGGCGTGCCTTCCGCGGGCGTGTCCTCTAACACGTATATAATCCTCTGGAGTGCAACCCTACACAACCCTTGCTTTATTGTGTAAATCTTGACCTTCCCAGAGGTCTGCAATCGCTAACTGGCCAATGGAGTATCCAACTGGTACACATGTCATGTATGACACATCCATATCTGAGCCCTTATCGGCTCAACAACACTAATACAATTTCCAAAGGTTATCAAATCTCGAGTCACTCTCGACTCCTATCGCAACTCATGATCACATTGATAACCATGTCAGGTGTTTTCATGCCGATTAACTAACTCTTTGAAGCACGCCGAACCTCTTTACATTTCTGAATCGGAACTATGGAGTCTTCATTGGGCACGTAGTCCTAAAGACAAACTCAACCCACACTCACCAAGGTGGTGAATGACCGTCACTGTGCACCCAGCACGACTCGTAGTGTTGCAGTGCACAGATCGCGATGTGCCATCTTGTGACACCCGATTAGGGGTCCACTATGAGGCGGGAATCTCTCAGAGATCTCCCGCTCGTAATCAGGCCTATCAGAATCCGACTCTCACCACACATCCTAGGGAAGAACATCTATGCACAGCTTCTCTAAAAGGCCTTAACCTCTAAGCCAAAATCCAAGGTACGTGTCAGTGTAGCATGAAAACGGCTAAGGTCCCAAATTCTTGATATTGATGGCTATCAATTCATCCATGTCAGCTTGACATCAACAATAATATGTCTACCACCTAAGGTCCACTGCGCTTCGGCTGCACCTCTGATACGTCACGACTTGACCCACCACAGCCCCTAAGCCCTATCTATCAGAGTGCTTATAGCACCCAGAGCAAAGCTAAGGATCCCTCGACCAGTACTAGGAGGTGTAGGAGAATGAAAAACAAATATACTACTACTTGTTCTATAGCTAAGCGGGGTTGTCTTGTCAAACCACAGGATCCATCTACAGGCCGATCCCTCCCTCATTTTGTCGAGTACTGGCGACAACGTGCTACACGTCCGCGACCCGGTAACTCTCATCGTCACTGGCACGGATGGCGCGTTCTGGGACCCTCGCAGACTAAATCTCTACCTCTTTCTGGCCCCGGAAGAAGAGTAGTGGCATCCTTCCTCTTGCTTCTAACACTACGCATCCAGTGCTCAGGCATCTCTATCTCTCTCTCCATGGTCAGGACTGTCCTAGACATGGAATCCATATCACGTGGCGAAGTCACAATCACATGTAAGAATGGACAACCGACCCATTCTCGAATCTAATATAATGCCGGGCAATCCCTAGAAACTACGTATCTAGAATTGACATTGGTCTCTCGACTCATCCAGCGCCTCAACCTTCTCTAGGTCCGTGACCTCGATAGACCTGCACGTGTCCCGAAAATCACCTCGTGAAAGCGAATTAGCGCTAGAACTTGGCGTACAAGCGATGGTCTCTGCGACAAGCGTAAGCGATCGCCAGTGATACTCACGCGGCTCCCACTCTACATTTGGGAGTAGATCAAAATGTCATCCATGAAGACCACGATGTTGACCTAGATAGGGTTGGAATACCTATATACATGAATCCATGAATGCCATTGAAGCATTGATCGATCGAGGCGTCAAGTAAACTCAAGTGCCATGCTTAGCGTCTTAAAAAAGCGTTGTCTTAGGGATGTCTGTCCCCTAACCCTTAGGCGATGGTAACCGGTGAGGTTTATCTTAGAGTGGAGCTAAGCTCTCCTCTCAAGCTGATCAAACAAATCGTCGATCCTAGATAATGGGTACCCGATTCTTGGTCAACCACTGTTCAGCGCTGTATGTCAATGCACGGTCGAAGGGTCTTGTCCTTCTTCTTACGCCAAATGAATCGGAGTGCACCATGGTGAAGTGCCGATCTAATGAACCCCTTGTCCTGGTAACTTATGTAGGCTACGGATTACGAAGGTTCACAGCTCAAGTGGTGTCATCCTATCTGCCAGTCATGAGATGGGTGAAATGCTGGGAGTGTAGCCCACCGATACATTGGTAAATTACTCTGTAGGTAGTCAGGGTATCGTGCAGGAAAACATCCACATATTAGCACTACTCCAAGGTAGATCAGTGCAGTCTCTCCTCGTCCTCTAGGGTAAAGGCTCGCTAGCCAGCAGCTAAGCTGATTCGTGCCCTTGATGGGAGTGAAATTTGAGATCAGCAATATTTATATCCCCCAAGGGTTCACTCCTGCACACCGTAGTGACTCGCGCGAGTATAGTGGTCTAGGGTCGAGACACGGGGATGGGTTTTTCCTAAAAATGGTTTCATTAGGGCATGAAGGTAAGGCTTTCTATTTGGACTTTTGGATTTGTGTCAAGCGTAAATGGTTTAAAAGTATTGGAAATTAGCGGAAATGATGCTTGGAAATTGTAAATCTTTGGAAATGGTAAAAACTGGAAGTTAAAAATGAAGAAATTTACTTTGAAGATTTAGGTTACTAACTTGGCAAGCTAGGGCAAACATATGTCCTCGGATTTTATTCTCCCTATTTAGTCGACACGGGATCATGGCCCCTTTTTGTTTTAAAACCTAACATTCCAGTATCATTTTTAAGAATTTAGTAAAGACCATCAAGAATCACATTGCATCTCTCACGACAAGATCCTAAAGCATGGAAGTATTAGCCAAAACAATAAAGTCAATGTTATATAACCTAATTTGAAGAACCACCCCAACATGTAAATGTTACCTCAAAGGCAAGTAAGGACCATCTACAAGAGCCCGCAGTACCTCACGTAACTAAGCATGGATGCAAAAGCATGAGTATTGGCCCGAGACAATAACACATCCCATGTTATGCAACTGAGTTTGAATAAGGGCCCATAATTACACTACGTAGCTTTTAATACATGAGGACAACATGCTTGAAGCCCCACTTGCAAGCCTTCCTCTTGAAAGGGAAGGAAACATGACATCTCTTGAGTTGTCATCCTCGAGGTGTGTTTGCGTGGGAAAGGAAGAAAGAGAGAAAATAAAAGCAAAACCTACAAAATAAAGACTTTATTTACAAAAGCCCATTAAATGAAAAGAACTTTACAAATCACCAAAAAACTTGTATTCCACTTCCTATCCACCTCTTTCCATTACAAGACATGAGGGTAATTATCAGCCTCTCCCTCAAGTATGAAACCACGAAAACCCTAATAACTAGGCTAAATTGCCAGGACAATTGGGTAATAAACCAAGTTTGGAAGGCGGTTGCATTAGTCTGTGAGGATGACAGGCACACTGGAAATTTCGCTACGAGGGGAGAATTTGGCTAATTAGCGGTGGCAGGTTTAAGCGAGTGTCGGTGAGAGGAAGCCGAGATTTCGCAAGTACGGTGCAAGTTGGCTAGCGAATTTATGAATTTGTCTTCCGAGATTGAAACCGGTTATAGAGTTGGTTGCGAAATTCGCTAAGATTGCGAATTAATTGCGACGAGGTTCCTGAAAATTCTGTTTTCTTTGTTCACGCATGCCTCGTCATCTTGTGCATCATTTCCTCCACTTTTCCTTTGTTTTTCCATTGATTTTGGAGGCTTTGTTGATGGCTGAGACAGCCTAAACTTCCAACCTCATGATTGATCATTTGCATTGTGGTTGAAACTGGAAGTACATAAAATACCTACAAAACAACGGCTGTGAAATGGCATAAGTGTCACTAAGATGACATGAACACTTCAGATGGTTTATATGACATGATTAATGCACAAGTACTCAAAACCTATCTAATATAGGGTTCAAAGAAATTGTACTTTTTGGACTCTAATCACACCTAGCCAAGGCTTGCTGAGTCACTTGGCAATGCAAAGAAAAAGGAGATGCATGTGTTTATAAAGATTATGATTCAAAAAGGTTGATGTACATATAAACAATACCTTAAATTGAACAATTGAAATCAAATTTCAAAATTGATATGAAAAAAACCAAATCCATACAAGAACAATTCTAGGTCAATATTGGGTCCACAATTCTCAACTTGAACCACTAAGTCTAATTGGTTCTTATATAACTTGATTAAGCTAATAATTTGCAAAATTACCTCCCCAACCTAGCCTTGACATGGCCTTAGGATTTGAGCAGAATGAGATAGGGCTAGTTACACTTCTCTTGCTTTCTACCGATTATATTGTAGGATGCAATGCTTAAAAATTGACTTCAAAGTCAGGTGCGAGTGGGTCCCACCTGACGACTCCCAACCCAATTAAGGTTTAGGGCTCAAGCCAAAGGATCAAAGACCACTAACTCTAAAGGCTTCACCAGGACTTGGCCCGACTTCGAAAATCAAACACCTACAGTGTCAAATTCTACCTATCACCCATATGCTGTGAACACAAAATCGTGACTCCCCAGTAAACAGGGCATCGAGGTTTCAAAACTCGCCATACACCCCTCGAGACCGTGCTCGGGTTTCAAAGCAAAACTTCACGACTTTATTTTCTTTTTCTTCTTTTCTTTTTCTTTTTCTTCTTGCTTTTTCTTTTCTTTTTCTTTTCTTTTCCTTTTTGGAAGACAACATTGGTCTTCAAATGTGGGTAACTCAAACCTATCCTAGGTTGCCAACATACCTAAGGCCGGCTATGCAAAGCGAAAGAAGGCACACAATTTTACAGCCTATAAGAACAATCTGGAGTGCAGTGTGTGAATTAGCATAAAAGGGGAAAATTTCCAAGTTGAGCATGCTGGACTGTGACTGACCAAAATTTAATTCAAGCATGGAATTCGTCCTAGCATATAGGTGACAAAAAGTGATTCAAATTTCCAACAAAAGCAATTCAATTGTCCAATTGTAGCAATTCAATTGTCCAATTGAAGCAATTCAATTGTCCAATTGAAAAGACAAACATTTACACATGGCAAAGCCTGAAACATGATATTCTACCTTTAACCAACTTCCCATATATGAGGTGAGAATTGTAAGGGGCTGGGGAGGATCCGGCGGAGAATTTCTTCAGCTGGCGCACTTCCACATAAGGTTTTCTCTACGTCCCATTGACTTTAAACACTGCTTGTTATCATCGGATTAGTTAAATCTACCGAACCGTTGGAATATGCTTGTTGAATTTATGAATGGACACCCGTCGCCGTGACTTGAACACTGGAAATAGATGGAGTTTGGAGTCATATAAAAGAGGTCTCCCTCTTTAAAATCCTTCACAGTTTATCATTTGATCATGCCATCTTCGATTTTCTTTTGCAATCTTGAATTCAAATAGGCATCGTGCATGTTTCTTCGATTCATTGAGATCGAGGAACCTCTTGATTATTTATGAAGTCCGACTTCTTAATTGCCACAGTACTCGATTTCCATTGGAAGGTGACACGCCTTACCATAGACCATCGTAAAGGGGACATTCGGGATTGTCTTGAAAGTACGTGCAGTAAGCGTAGCGAATCAAGCGGTTGGTAGACCCGATCTTTCACATTAGTGCTTACCTTCATTAGATGGTCTTGATCTCTCCCTGTTGGCCTAAGTTCTACTTGACCACTTGTTTGAGGATGGTAAGGAGTGGCCACCTTTTGTGTTTCACACCATATTTAGTCATGAGGTTTTCAAATGGTTATTCTGAAATAGGAACACTCCATCGCTAATAATGGTTTTGAATTACCCCGAACCTAGAAAGATATTGGCTTTCAAGATTTAATTACCACCTCTTGTCATTGGTTTCTGCGGGAATTACTTCAACCCATTTGAGACATAGTCGACTCCCACGAGAGATGTATTACCATATAGCCCGAGGGGAAAAGGTCCCACATAAAATCAAGTACCCACACATCGAATAATTCAACTTAACTAAGAATTAGGTTTAAAAACGCATCCATAATGTGAGATAATTTCTGACCTTTGGCATTTGTCACACTACGACACATTGGTGTGCTTCCTTGAATAAGAAGGCCGGTAGAAACCAGTAACGCACCTTCATTCTTGGTACTACGGGAAGCAAAATGACCACCTGCACTCTACCATTAACCTTTAGTCTTCTTTGTTCTCCTCGAATTTTACATTTCCTAATGATTTGATGCATAATATTTGAACTCTTCCCGATAATAGGAATGAATTTTAGCAAAAATATTTCCTATCTGTCCTTTCCACTTTCGGTGGATTTCTCACCTTAGTAGGAAATTGCAAATGTGAGCCACCAAGGAGCTTTCTCGACTGCATTAGGGATTCTTCGAAATTCATCATTAATAGGAGGATGTGAAGTATCATGGGCTATAGTTAACCTTGACCGGACCACCACATTTCCACACCTTTCTTATCTCCTGATTTGCAAGTTGAACTCACGATGAGAACCCAACGGATGATCTTGCTTTTGCATTTGTTTTGGTTAAGAATATTTCAGAGCGAGAATGGATCTGTAAAAATGACTATATCGGCCCAGAGTGATATGTTAGATTTATCTAAGGCATATATACCATGCCGACAACTCTTTCTCGATGGTGGTATAATTCCTCACACGATGCTTCATTCGAGGGTTTGCTATAATACACTGCGTGAGGTTCCACGTCTTCTCTTTGGCCCGATACCATCCTATATGATATCTTTCGCATCACATCACCTCGAAGCCCATTGCTTGCGCCAATTAGGTGCTTTCAGACTATTAAGGGCGGTAGTCAAATGAAATTCAGGTTCTTCAAAACTCTTTTGGCAATTTCTCCCAAGCATGGGTGGCATCCTTCCTCGAAGCATGCAGGGGTTTAGCGATTTGGAAAAATCTTTAATGGACCAAGTCTTAGAAGCTGCATGGCAGAGGAATTGTCTAGTGTGCATTTGTCGGGGCGACGATTTGAGTAATGTTGACCTTTGTATCCTTCAATTCCTCTGGTGTTAGAAATAATGTGCCCCAAATACAATTCCTTGGTTTACCATAAAATGGCATTTCTCCCAGTTAAGCACCAAATTCTTCTCTATGCACCTCTGCAAGATGGCTTCCAAATTGGTTAAGCATTCTTCAAAATTACCCCCATATCTTTGTGATATCATCCATGTATACCTCATTCTATCTGCACAGCTCTACCATGTCACTGAACATCTTGAGCATACATCTATTGAAAAGTGGTAGGGGCGTTACAAAGCCGAAAGGCGTCCTCACATAAGCATGCGTGCGAATGAATGATAAAAGTAGTCTTTCTGATCTTACGGGGCAATTTCTATCTGGAGTACCACAGATACCCATCCAAAAGCAATGAAGAGGTGTCCCGAAACTCTTTCAAGAGTTGATCGATGAGCGACAATGGAAAATGGTCTTTTCGTGTCACCCTCATTGAGCGCCGATGTCCCATACCGCGGCTCAAGCGCCCGGTTGTAAGTCGGGTAAGACAATTCTTCCACCCTTCTCGTTTTCACGGTTGTTACACGTTTGTAGGCACCACCACCTGAGTTGGGCTAACCCATGTGCTATCAGAAATGGGATAAATGATACTGACTTGGAATTTGAGACCTGTCACGAACTTCACCGTGGAGTAAGAGTTGACCTCAGTTGGGGCGCTGCTGACTTTAGACTCCTCTTCTAAATAGATATGATGATTACAAATGGACGGGTTTATACCTCAGATCAAATTTTCCATCCCAATGCTTGCTTATTCTTTTGAGAGGTCGAGAGATTATGCTCTTGTGCGGTGGTTGCCGGTGAAGAAATCTGGCTGAACCTTGCTCGTTTACTTCCCAAAACATACTTTAAATCAGAGGGGAGGGGTTTGAGTTCTAGCTGTTGAGGTTCCTTGGGTTCATTATCAGTTAATAGAGGCAAAATTTCTATTCTTTCTCTTATGTTCACCTCATCTTAAATTCATTCACCAATTCATATTCTACAGATGTGATAACTTCCCAAATTAAAATATCATCCTACCCTTGTGTGTATTCTTCAGTGTATCCGTGGGCTCTAAAGTCATCTCCTCAGTATATGCCTTTTACCCATATGAAGAAATATATTGAGTTCAAGTCGTATTTCCAAATGTGAGTTGCATGACTCCATTAAATGATTGATGATTACCGCATTGGAAGTATCAAAAATGGTCTCCCTAATATGATGGGCACGATTGGAGTCCTTTTGCAGGCGGATTTACGTATCAGAGTACAACAAAATCTCTAGGATAATCATCCACTTGTATAAGAACATCCTCAATGGTTCCCTTTTGGTATTTTAATAGACATCGTGGCCCAGTGTGATGGAAGTGGGTTTCGAGTTCACCCAAACCCAATTGTTTGTACATAGAATATGTATACAAATTCCACACTAGCTCCCAGGTCTAATAATTACTTTCTCCACGTGATGCACCTCCAATATTCCCAGAGATCGTGGGACATCACGGATCTTTCTATATTATGGAGTCTTGCTCTCTATAATGGCACTAACACATAGGTTAAAAGGCCTTTTTATTTTACATTAAGACCCTTTTTTACCGTGCACATAATCCTTCAGAATTTTGCGTAAGTAGGAACACATTTAATCTATCAGGAGGAATATTGACTTTCACTTGCGCGATACTTCCAGAGCGTTTACATTTGGTGAACCAGTTTGTTTCTTTCTTCGAACACACATGGAAAACGGAGGGGTATTCTAATATTTATCTCTTCCCCTCTCGCCCATTCTTCTGATGTGGGTCAATAGACTGACCAGTAGCTTCCCAATGCGGTAACTAATGTACCACTTCGTAAAATCCTGGCTTGCCTTAACTTCATCAGTTTTACCTTTAAAATCCTCAAGTCGATCTGTTTCATTCACCACTTCACGATATTGTTGTCCTGGAAAGCTTCCCTTTTACGAACTACGCAGTGCTGATTAGATATTTTGAAATCTCTATATGCATATTGTCGATTTCCTTTTAGTGAACTTTCTCACTAACTGAATTTTACATTAGTGTGGACATTGACATACGTTCTTCTACAAATATGTCCACCACCTTGCTTAAATTCGGATTACATTCCTTGAGGAAGATAGTGGATGCATGTTGTTGTAGTGAGTGAAATCAGAATCTTTGTTGTGCTCTTAAAGGGGGCCAGCATCTGAGTTTGGATTTCCATGACAAATTTGGACAATCTCTCCAATTAGAGTTATTAGTGTCACCATATGAAGCATCTATGGGTGGTTTATTTTGACTTATGGCATGGGCATGGTCTTGGCAGTGCTCCTCAGGGTAATTATTTGATTGAAAGTGGAAACGAAGAAAATTGGGATGAAGATAACTCATTGATAGTGATTGCATTTCATGCTGATTTTTCATTTCAAGATCATCCAATCTTTGAGTTAAAATGGTCAATTTCTCATTTATCCCTATGTCTTCAGAAAAATTCTACTTGTCTCCTCCTTGGTGATTCAATGGCCCCGATCTTTCCTTCCCAGGACTAGGTTCATCGAGAAGCTTTGGGGTTTCGAATTTCGTAGTTCAAAAATCCAACCCCGTCGGGATGTTTACTCAAAGTTACCCCACACATAGTTTGTTTGTGGTGTTTTCATGGCGGAGACATATTACCATAGAAGTGGTTCACCAACATCCATGTGTCAAACCCATGTTGTGGTTGTGATGGTTTCCATAAATCTCTCGACAACTGGTAATATCTCTCGCCATCCTGAGTACCAAGACAAATTTGCCTTTTCAAATTATTAGTCTTATAGTCTGAAAAACTTCTTGAGGAATTGACATTTCAGGTAATTTCTTATAGTTCCTAGGCCTCAATGAGTTGAAGACCATATCTTGGCCTTGTCCTTTAGAGTCCAATGGAAATGCCTTTAACCCGTGATCCATATCCCGTCATACCTTGTGAAGTGGTGCAAACCTCATCAAAATCCCTTATGTGAGTGTCTGGATTTTCATTTTCCATACCATGATATGTGGGGAGTAGGGGTACCAAATAAGGCCCTCTTGCTTTATCTTGACGGGGAGGAATGATACAGGATGGGGCACTGACTCTAGGAGGGTGGATGTGATCCTCTTGGTTCTATGCATTTAGTTCATAGGGGTTCTGTACATTGTTCCTCTCGGGTATGGGATCCATGGTATGTGTACACTAACTACTAGCTAGGTCAAGTTGTGTACTAATCCTGTCGACCACACCGAGTGTCTCTATCCCGGCTCTTGCATACACGAGTTGTTACCTGATTGTAGGAGGCAGCCAAAATAGAACCAACGAGTCTTCAAGAAAAATTAAAACTAATCCTAACAAAATAAAATGATGATGAGCTGAAGTGAATCGGTCTCTGCGATTCTTGTCAGGAGTGCTGACCCAGCGTTCTGGCGAGATACAAGTAAAAAGGTTACACCTTCCTTGTGATGTGGATCACAAGTACTCTTCAACTACCATTAGTAGTTAGGCACCATCCAGAGCAGCGGCATAAATTTGATTCATGCCACAGTAGGCTGAGCTGAGATCAACAATATTGCTATACCTAAGTTCCTCTTTGCTAGTAGTCAAGCTATTCATGATATGATGATCTAGAAGATTCGAACAGGGGATGGGTTTTCTTCACAAAATGGTTTGCATTAGGGCATGAAGGTAAGGCTTTCTATTTTGGACTTTTTAGTTTGTGTCAAAAATGGTTTAAAAGGAAATTGTACTTAAATGGTAGCGGAAATTGTAAATACTGAAATGGTAAAAGCCCAGGATTAAAATGAAGAAATTTACTTTTGAAGATTTAGGTCACTAACGGCAACTAAAGTGAACATATGTCCTCGGATTTAATATTTGAGTCAACACATGATGCGAGTTATGGCCCACTTTTGTTTTAAAACCTAACATCCATTATCATTTTTAGAGGCTAGTAAAAGTGCATCTAAGAATCACGTGCATCTCTCACCAGTCGGCATGTGGAGTATTGGCCAAAACAATAAAGTCGATGTTATATATTCTTACAATTTGAAGGAACCTAACATGTAAATGTTGTTACACCTCGACTGATAAGGACCATCTAAAGAGCCCGCAGTACCTCGTCACTAAACCTTCGCGGATCTAAAGCATGGAGAGTATTGGCGGCGAGAATAACATCCCATGTTATGCAACTGAGTTTTGAAGATAAGGGCCATAAAGTACACTACCGTGGCTTTTACTAATACATGAGGACAACATGCTTAAGCGGCTGCGAGAGAGCTAAGCTTCCTTCACTTCAAAAGGGAAGGAGGCTTAGTATTAAGCATCTCTTGAGTTGTCATCCTCGAGGTGTGTGTTTGTGACCAGAAAGGGAGAGAAGAAGAGAAGAGAAAATAGAAACAAAACCTAAAATAAAAGACTTTATTTACAACTGATAAATGAAAAGAGACACAAATCACCCGAAAAAACTTGTATTCCATATCCACCTCCATTTACAAGACATGAGGGTAATTATTTATAAGCCTCCTCAAAGTATAAAACACAAAACCTAATAACTAGAAGGCTAAGTTATAGGACAATTGGGTAATAAACCAAGTTTGGAAGCGGTTGCATTAATTACGGATGACAAGGCACACCGATTTCGCTATGGGGAGAATTTAGCTAATTAGCGATTTGTCAGGATGGCGAGTGGCAAGGAACCCAACGGCAAGTGTTTAAGCGGAATTTGAGTTGAAATTTCGCTAGCCTAGCGGGGAATTCGCTAAGCTAGCGAATTAACTTCAGGTGGTAATTTCGCAAATGATTCTAAATTGGCTAGCCGAATTTATAATTTGTCTTGAATTGCGAGCGATTCTGCCGGTTGGATGCGAAATTCGCTAAGATTAGTATTAATTGCGAACGGGTTGAATTCACATTTCTTTACATTCACATGCCTCGTCTGTCTTCATTGCATCTCATTTTCCTCCACTTTCCCTTTGTTTTTCCATTGATTTTTAGGCTTGTTGATGGTGAGACTAAACTTCGACAATGTGATTGATCATTTGCATTGTGGTTGAAGCCTGGAAGTGCATAAATACCTACAAAACAACCGAAAACATGCTCCAAATGGCATAAGTGTCACTAAGATGACATGAACACTTCAATTGGTTTATATGACATGATTAATGCACAAAAGTACTCTCAAACCTATCTAATATAGGGTTGAATTAATACGGACATATTCTTGTCCCACGACACTGGACTCGTATGCTAATGCAGGAGCCAAAATATCATGCTTGTCCCCTGAAATGCCAAACAGTACCGTCTAGTGTGGCGGTAACCTCTATGCTCATAATGTGCTGACCATGTAATTTGTCAGCCCGATCCATCCCCAGATGACATCGAGGAACTCGGCGTGTCTGATCTCAGTCCACGTGAGTAGAGTCCCGGGAATCTCTTTCATAACCTCATATCATCCCTATTCTCGCCCTTATAACTCACATACAATGGATCCTCTAAGATCTCAAGAGGTCCTTGCCCTTTCACCATGCTGGGCCTCATTCTCTAGGCTTTGGAGCAACGGCTAGTCTAATCTGGTAATTAATCGGTATCTCCATGGCCTCTGGCAACACCTTCTCGATGTATAAACCAATGGTGCGCCCACCGTCGGATCTCCTCCCCTGTGAATGTCGGAGGATGATGCGCCTAACCTAGGAGTTACTAGGACCTTCTGTCTACCTGCTATACCGGCATGCGATAGCGGTCTTTGTAATACCTACGGCCTAGAAGCCACAGCTAATGTCAAACCTTTGTTGGTGCGACCATTACCCGCGGGGCCCTCTACGTCCTCGTCCTCGATAGCCATACATGGGTTCAGTAGCGAGTTAAATCTCAATACAGTATCTCTAAGGCATAAACAGTCGAGACACTATTCTTTACACATAATTCGATTGCATGCCATTATCCTTGCATTTCACAATTGTGTAAGGCAATGATTATGCATTTAAAATATTTTTTATCAACAAAAAAATTTCATTTTGAAAATTTTATTTTCAAAAATTTTGTCTCTAATTTATTTGATTTCATTTGATTTTAATTAAATTTAATAAATTTTTTTTTTCGAATATTTTTTTTTGTGATGAACAGTGTTCATGAACCGGGTTGACGAACAATGTCGAATTGACTCGAGGAACGTCTTGGTCAACTGATTAAAAAACAGGCTGAATGCACGAGTGCACAATACAGCCCGACACGCGTGCAGTGCGCCCGACCCGCAAACGCACCCGCCGCGGCGCCCGGCGCCCAGCCATGGCGCCTTGGCGCCAGTGCAGCAGGCCCGCGCACTTTGCTGTCGCGAGCCCGCTTGCTGCTTGCCGCGGCGCCGGGTGGTGCGCCCCAGGCGCGCCCGGCGCTCGCGCCACCGCCCACGCCCGACGCCCGCCCTGGCGCCACGCCCGCGCCCTGCGCTCGACTGCGCCACACTGCGTGCGGCGCCCGCGCCGACCTCTACTCAAATGGTGTAGCCCATTTAGGATCTACACCCTTTTTTTCCCATTTATTTCGGCTATTGGAAAAATACCAAAAAATAACCACCTATATATATATATATATATATATATATATATATATATATATATATATATATATATATATATATATATATATATATATTTTTTTTTTTCATTTTCGAGGATACTCAATTAAATTTATAAAATTTATTTTCTTCAATTTCTTATACTTCGTGAAACAACCGAAATTATATTCTTCACCCTCGTTTTTCATTTTTTGGACATTTTGTCTAAAATCTCCCCAAACCTCTCTTGATCCAACACTAAACCTAGTGTTCCAACCTTAAAATTTATTAAAATTTCTTATCATCCATTAACAAAATGAATTTATTCAAATGTATTTATTTCTCCTCTTAGTTTCAGTTTCTAAAAATTGCAAAACCTAAAACTTCTACATCATGGTTTCCTAGTGCCCATCCTTCAGCACACAAACCATACACAATACATGATCACATCATTCATGTTATGAATATTTTTCACACAACAAATTTATCAAATCACACAAAACATCAAACACATGCATGTCGTGTCTAGTTTATCAGATTATTTCCTAAATCTCATGCCTAAAGCTCAACATCAAACCACACTAGTGAAATATTCTTACGACTATGGCCTAAGCCCCAAATTCTCAATCTCTAGGTTTCCACATACCTATACTCATCAAACCACCCAGAGTGATGGATACCAAACAGAGCTCCTAAGTATTACGTATACTAAATACGATACCAAGTGTGACACCACACAGAGCAGGAGGTCAAGTTGACGTCCAACCGCGGGAATACCCACGTGAATGTCGGGTGACCCAACATTTTCCACGAAGAAGGTGGGCAGGGAGTGCTCAGCATGCGGGAGGCTACACTTAAATCTAACACACCGTATAAAACACATCCCAAGCTGATCAATATGAGTCTATGATTGAAAACGTACTTGGGCTCGATCCCACAATATCTATATCCAACTATATCCAACAGGTTTCAAGAGTTCAAATTTTACTTATACAACACACATATATTAAAATTAGAGAATTCTAATACATGTCATACATCGTAACCAGGCCACAATCACCGCTTTCTTCAGCTCAGTCTCTAGGATGAAACCGTCTCCCTCTTCCTCATGTGCATGTAAAATAATATCCCTCGGCGGGGTAGGCTAATGCTACTTTCGATGAGTCCCACCCTAAGTGGGCTACTCTTCACCCTATAAGTGCATATGCAATGCTCCAAAATAAACAAACATTCAAACAAATTTATGATCCTACTTGAATGTCTAGCAGTCCATCATTACCAGAGTCCTCACCGACTCCCTCACACTCGCCTAAGCCTCGTATGAGAATTTTATGTTTATTTGTGGACAACCCTCCGATGTATATATCAATTGGGCCGTCTCCGGAGTTGATATTATTTTATATGGACTACCCTGGGTATATCCAGGTGGAGTCTCCAGCGATTGATATTTTTATGGTTTACCCTCAGATAATTATAATTTTTTAAGGCGAAACCCTCAGAAACCATTCTTTCCTAGACTCACCTCATGCACTCACTCTATCATCCTCGTTGCCCCGGTGCATATGGAATGCATATTACCAATTCCATTCTGGAGTCTATAACATGCAAATATATAATCATGCATATATTCACATAAAAATTAAATCACACAATCATGTTATGTAATTTCTCATTTCATCACATAAAATTAGCTCTGTTAATGAAGTCATTAAACATGAGCAATTCTACTTATTACTCGACCAAACACATTAATTTACAAATTTATTTTGTGAACACTATTCTCGGGAATAGTGAAACCCTCGGTTACTATTCCCGGAAAATCACAAATCATCGGTTCACTTAGTGAACTCGGGTTTCACGGCCATTTCCGGCCTCATACAAACCAACACATAATCTATTGCATAAAGTATACCCAGATTAACCACCCGACAGCAGAGTAGAAGCCACGGACACCAAATTTGGGTTCCATAAATTCAAACAATTAGGTCCCATGTTTTTGCAGGACCGATCAAGCAACCCCTCACGACCTCATTTGCTCAAACGCGGTAACAAAGTACTTAAATAGGCCTAAAACCCAGTAAAGGGAGAAGCACTGCCTCTCAGGTTGTGAAACTCACTAAATCGGAGCCGCGCGTAGGCCTCTCCACGTAAACCGAAGCTTACCTTCTTGGCCTCGAAGGCTGTGACGGTCGGATTGCAGGTATTCCTGAAGTGACACTCTCACTCTAAAAACACAAAAACTCAGCCACGTAAATACTCCTCCCTTCCTGCGTTTTGTTTTAGCTTTTTAACATTAGGGAAGGCAATGAATGACTATTTTGTCTTTTTTAACTTAAACAATTCCAAAAATGACACTTATGTCCTTCTTTCCGATTTGACATTGGCTATCTCGGCCATCCATTTTCATCATTTCTCTACTCAGTACTTATGTGGCACATAGTCGTGTTATTGTGACTTTATTGCATCGAAAATTGTTTCTGACACGAAGCGATGCCTCAGCGTATGAAATTCATTGTCTCTCGGAATTGATGGGGTGACGTGCTGGCTAGATTTGGTGAGACGATTCCAGCAGTGCAATCCATTTGATCATCAGGGATCTAGATAATAAATTATATTTACCATGAAATTACAATTTTGTAGCAGAAATTACGATTTTCACTTTCCAAAGTGGAATTTCTCGGGTCTTGATCCATGTCTGTCTGCATCTAAGATTACGCATAAAAGTAAGCGACGCTCGACTTATAAATCTCATGTTAGCCTTGATAAAAATGTAAATTTTAAGGGTCAGGTGTATATAATTCGATCTATTCATACTATACCTGGGTTTTAAATTTGAAGGAGTTAAGGAGAGAACACCAGAGTAAATCTGTTGTTAGATCACATGATAAAGCTTTGAGGCATGGACAACCATGTGTTTGTATTAGTCTTAGGCTTGGCGGAAGCTCAAGGATTTCTTCAAGCGTTGGGCAATGATTCATAATAGTTCTAAGCAATAAGTTAAATGATGCCCCGTGGGTATCGACCCGGATGGTTTCCTGCATCAATGCAGCAGTAGGCACCATAAATCATTAGGGATGGCTCCTTCCATCAGTTGTGTGGCCTTTGGCCGGGGTCCGTGCCATACCGTCAACCTGAAACATTGTGTCTCATATCATGAGACCCATACATGTGACGATAGGGCCAGCGCATCCATCTGACACAAAATGTATATCTTATATGAAAAGGGAGTTTGTTTACAATTGTATTTAATTACAATTTACAAAAAAACTGGGTTGTCTTTCCAGAATTTACAAAATACGGAAATAAGGCTAGTTTGGCCATTTCTTCGCCCATACGGTCTCAAATGCGTCCCATCACAGGAGTCACCTTGATTACACGAAAGAATTATATTCCTAAATGAGGTGACGATACCTAGTAGTGGAATTTTCCTACTTGGGTTACTCCCCACCTAAGTGCTCATGTAATGACACACCAAACATTCAATTCACATTCCATACAATCCATGTTAATATATTAAGCATGCATATATTAGCAAAACTTACACATGTTATTCATTCATAACAATAACACAAAATTAGCTCACATCGGCCAATAAACAAATCGACAGTCCATCATAGGGCTGCCCATAAAATCACAATCAACATGTTATTCACTCGCCGGAAACAACACAACATCCACGGCCACCGCAAACAGTCCACGGACTGTCCAAAACCACTATAGGGATTTCTTCACTCGGTCCAAATCTTTTGGAACCGAAAACACGGCCATCCAGGCCTTAACAAATCCTCATCCATTACAATGACTGATGAGTGTCTAAAACACTCATAGTATACCCGCGTCTTTCTTAGGTTTTTAGCGTTATTTTAAGGTTAAATATGTATTTTTCAGCTTCGATGTCCCGAATATGGCTGATTGGTTGAATCGGTGCGAGATAGGCGAAAGAGCAATAATTGGGAAGAAAATTGGAGCAGTGGAAAGCAATTGGAAGAAGTGGCTGGCGTCGCGGCGTTCAGCGTCGCGGCGTCCGCGATAAGCGACATCCCGGCGTCAGCGGCGTTGGGTCAACGAGTAATAGTCAGCGAAGAGAAAGCGTCGGCGGCGTCTCCAGCGTCGTGATGTATCCCAACGTCGCGACGTTTAGCGATCGCGACGTCGACCACGAATCTGCCCTCATCATTAAAAACAAAATAGGGCTCCCGAATCGGGGATCGGGAGGCATCGCAGAGCGAGCGGTGGAAGCAGTGACGAAGCCCGAAGAAGTGCGAGACTATCTTGTTTCTCATTCTTTTTGGATTGAATGATGTTTTAATACTAAACAATTTCATTCCATCATTCGGTATGTTACAGATCTATATCTGGTTTTGTTGTTTACACTGTATCATGTGTTGATAGTTAAAATTAGTACTTTATATTGTTCAGTGTTATCTATTTGTTTTCATCTACGCTCTCGTCTATGATTGAATTATATGGTGATGTACGGCCAACATTGGCATAATCACCTGGAATCAGAGATTCGAGATGAGGTTATCGAGGATACAGGTGAGTAGCTTCGGTTGAATCGGTAAATAGAGATATTAGATCCTGAAAGTGGCATCTGGGATAGAACATTTAAGCATTTGAATATCGGGTGAGATAGAGAGATGTATCAGATTCTATTCACGAGATGGCGGATATATACCTCGAGAGGGGATATCTCGTAAGTAAGATCACCTCTTGATAAACTAAATGATAAATATGTTGAATAATAGCATCCTTAAGAAATAATCCATTGGAAAGGCGTGTGGGGAGACACAACCTGATCTTCAATACCGATAATTCATTAGAATCTAAAACTTAGTTGACTTTGCATATTCATTTCTTTCTAAAATCATCTCTTGGATATTATCTAAAAAGCAGAACCTTTGTAGTAATACTGTGTCCACGTGGATCGATATCCGTCTTGTGAGTACTATATTACTTGGGGCGGCCGCCCAGCATTGCACTTGCGCTATAGGCGTACATTTTACACACCGCGTTTTCGGCCTGTCAATGACCCTTAGCCAAAAAATAAAACAAGTAGGAAAACTACTTCACGGGTTGCTCCGAAACTGCAAGCGATAATCGACGTAGCCCTTATATAGTGACTGACTTTGCTTAACTTTTCGCGGGTTCTTAGAACTAATCGCCGAAAAATCTAGAGAGAAGGTAGACACTGTCTCTCTAAAATATCTCCCTCACGGTTTGCTCTTTCTCTCTCTTCCTTTCCCTCCCAAACTGGTTTGGGAGAAGATTGTGGTCAACTTGGTGTCTTCTTACTTTCCAAGTGTCACTTTCTCATTGGTCCTTTGGATTACACCCTATCCACTTATCCACCTACCATGGATTTTCACTCACTCACATGTTGCCACATGTCTCTCATGGGTCCCATTTGGGCTATGTTTATTTGTTTTCGCATTACCGTGGTACCCTATTGGGCAACTCACCGTGTGCGAGTGTCTGCACGCTCCGATTGCCTCGAAAAACATGAGTCTATTGTCTCGGAAGTGATGAAATTCGGCGATGGTAGTAGATTTCGTGAGACAATTCCAGCGGTGAAGTTCGTTTCGTCATCCGAGATCTAGAAAAATTCGAGTTTTGGCGAAATTACGTTTTACCATTTTTTTGAAGAAATTAGAATTTTCTCGAGTTTTACAGATTGCAACAACTATCTAGTGTGTCTAAGTAAAATTACGGAAACTACTCCATTTGTGGGCAATTTGTTTTTGTGGAGCTTTGAGAATTTGTGAACATCGAGTCTAAGGCGTGTCGAATACTAGATGTTGTTTGGAGAGTCACTGGGGTTCTCACAATTTTATCGATTGCAGAATGCAAAGAGATCTTAGAAGCGTCAAATACGTGATGGAGGCACCTTTGTTATAGTTGCCACTTCACCCCAGTAAAAGTTGTTGCAAATGTTCCATCTCCTGATGATCTCCCGAAAACCCTTTATATACATGTTTGAAACTGACCGAGATGGAATTTCCCATAGTGGACTTGATTCACATGCTACTTGAAAGACTCTTCCAAGCTTTTGCGGTTTTCAACCTTAAGGTTCGATCCCATAAGATGAGCTATTGGGTAGGGCAATTCCTTAATTGCAGTCCCACTTATAGAAGCAATCTGAGGTGCTTGATATTCCTTTGGATCTCAGGGAACTTCTCAAGATTTGAGCAACTAATAAAATTAAGCTCTTGAAGAGCCTCTAAGAAACTAATGTTATTCGGGAGTTCCTTAATAGCAGTTGTTTCTAAACAAAGATTCCTTAAGCATTTCATATTTCCTTGTATCTATGGAAATTTCTCAAATTTTGAACAACTATGAGAGAAATAATTTCCAAAAATTCCAAACATCCAATTCTACTTGGGAGTTCCTTAATAGCAGTTCCATCCAAAAAAAGCATCTGTAAGAATTTCATATTTCCTTGGATATCTGGAAATTTCTCAAAATTTGAATTATCCCTCAAATCAATAATTTTCCAAAGGTTTCAAATATCCAATGCTACTAGTGAGTTCCTTAATAGTAGTTTCATTCGAAAGAAACTTCAACATTCATCCATATCTCTTGCAATTTCTCAAGTGCTTGAAGCAACCCTAACGAGTCTAGAAATTCAAGAGATTCCAAATATCCAATTGTAGACCCTCAACACTTGCATTTATCCTATGGGTGTCACACTTGCAATCGTTTCTCATATAGCACCGCATGCCGGCCATGCAGGCAGTCGGTCTCAGGCACGGGCTTGTATGTGGTCCCGTTAGTACGTATGTAGTTCCGCCAGTGTCATCATTGGCCTTTTTTTAGTTATTGGCATCATGCCATGGAATCAAGTAGGGCCCCAAGGTTTTAACTGATCGGAGTTTATTGGGTATATTAAGATTAGTTGCCGAGCTGTTTAGATCATATCTCCCTCATCCAAACTCGAAATCATGCACCGTTTCTTTTGTTGGATTCCCTACTTATTAAAGAATTCTTTGACAAAATTTGAGAATTTTTATTTTGACACACCGACCCAGGGGTCCGTTGACAACTCGTTAACTCGCGTAATACATGTAGTCATTGAGTGTCTCAATGTCACAAAATGTGTGTCTCTCTACCCCGAGACTCAAACATGAGTAAAAATGGCCACGTCGGGCCCATACATTCGTACTCACAAAAATATAACCAACTATATTACAATTGTTTCAAGAGTTAACTACACTCTTATACAAACATGTTTCAATCAGAATGTTTCATACATGTTTTACAAATATATATAATAAAAGCCACATGTCGGCTTTCTTCTCAAAAGCGGCCTCTAGTGAGCGTCGTCTTCCTGAATACTCCATGTACCTGAAATGGGGATCCCACGACGGGGTGAGCAATACCTAGTAGTTGAATTCTCCTATGAGGGCTACTCCCTACCTAAAATGCAATACAGTGCTTTGTCTGACATCCATTCCATACGATTTACAATGAATACATGGAATGATTTATATCATGCATGAAGTATTTCCATGCCCATACCCAGTCACTCACCGACTCCCTCACATGCCTATGCCAAGTAGTGATTAATCATAGATAATACCAATGACTTGCCGTATGCAAGCCTTTGTCGACTCACCAACACCCAATGCAATTTGCTAATGGGTAACCAATCCCGAGTCAATCTCGACTCCTATCACTCAACTCTAAGTCTAAGTGATAAACGTGACCGTGTGTTTTCTTTTGGGCAACTGAACTTTTCATCCTACGCCACGGGTCTCTTACACCCATACAGAAATTTTGGCTGTTCTTAGAGTCTCTTACACCCATGTTCACAAGCATTTCACTGAGGGATTACTTGGCCCCACTTTTTGCTTCTGACACGTAATTACTTTTCATTTTATGGATTTGAACCATGGCTGGCCCCATTGGGCGTAGGTAAGACTAACTGAGCCATTCACCAAGAAGAGTGGTGAACAACCATCTTAGATGCACCACGCCCGACTCTGTGATATCACGTGCGCATGAATTCAATGATTCGATTCATATTTTCAATCCTAATGATTTAGCACAATTATATTCCATATAATTCAAACATCATGTTAACATCAATTTATCATGCATCAACCTATCATTTCTTCACATCATGCCCGGTATCCACACTCAGCAATAACTTATGCAAGCGAAGCCACATGAATAAATTTGGGTCAACCATGTCCGGACTTTTATGATCCTAGAAGCATTGTGGATAATGCATGGACAACCCCTCATCAAACGTCGGTTCCACTTACTTGGGACATGGCCTCTTGTTTCAACCTCTTTACGAAACCATTTTCGTGGATTTTAGACAAAAAGAATATCCGTAGAAAACCCTACCTCCGAGGAGTTATTGAAACTCCACAATAATAAGTACCAGCGTAGCTCTTTGTGGGGATCCAGCACTCTGTCATAGGGTTTGTGGTGATCGTGGGAAATCTAGGAGATAATGTAGGCTGCTCTCTCTGCAAACTCTCTTCACTTTCTCCTATTTCTCTGCTCTTTCCTTTTTTCCCTCCCAAATCGGTTGGGAGAAGATAGGGGTCAAGTGAGATATCCTCTCACTTGCCACATGTCCAATTCTCATTGGTTCCTTGTATTCCACCTTATCCTCTTATCCATCTACCATGGATTTCCCTCCAATGACATGACGCCACATGTCACCTATGGCTACGCCAGGCTCATTGTTTGACTTATCTCACGCCCGACATGTGGCACAACGAAAGCCCTCCATGTGCGAGTGTCGTCTTGCTCTCGATTGCCTCCAACGTGAAATTAGACTATCTGGAATTTGATGAGTGAAGCGTGGTAGCTAGATTTCACGAGAAGATTCCAACGGTGAAATCCATTTTGTCATCCGAGATATAGAAAAATTTTGGATTTTTCTTATTCTCAGTTTACCACTTTTTAGGAAAATTAGAATTTTTGAGGTTTTCACGTTTATCACCCAGGATGACAGGTTGGGAACGGCTAGGCCGAATTCAATGGTTAAGATTGAAGTTCATTATTCGGTAGGTTCAAATTCAGACACCGTTTGTTTTGATCATATCTCCTCGTAAGGAATCAAAAATGATGCCTTTGTTTCTTTTGTTAGATTCCTTGTCTTGAACGTGCTCAGAATTTTCAAATTTTTTCTCAACTATCTTGATCAGTTGGGAACCGGTTCAGACAGATCATTGTGCCAGCTTGTATAGAGCAGTGATTTTGGTGATTTTGGAGCCCAAATTCTACTTGGTTCGGGCCATGGCTCCCGAATCGGTCTAAACCTTACAGTTTGGGGGCCAGATGTGGCGAAATTTTGTGGGTTTCTTGCAACCCACCTTGAGTCCATTTGGATTCTTGGTGGTTAAGCAAAGGGATAAATGTGACTAGCTTTTGACCTCGTGAATAGAGGTATTTATAGGCTGGGATGCGAGACTTATTGGGGAGTTCCGGGCGAAGGCATGAAATGGAATAAGCTCAGAGTGTTTCATGAAGAAAAAAGAGAAGCCAAAAAACGTGAAAAAGAAGGGGAGAAAGGAGAGGAAAGAAAAGGAAAGGGAGAAGGAGAAAAAAAGAGGAAAAAAAAGAGAGGAGGGATTCTCCAAATCCGGGTGGGTGTTCTCTCTCTCTCATTTTGAAGGGGGATTTCCTAAAGTTTTGAGGGAGTGGATACGAGGTTTTGGAGGCAAAAAAGAAGGAAGACAAAGGGGGAGCATCCGTGAATCCTACAAGTATGAACGTTGTGTGTTTCTCCCATTTCTTTTACGCTTGTCTTTGCCTTTAATGTAAAGACGAGAATTCCAATTTTGCGGAAAAGAGAGGCGAAATCAGTAATTTAGGTTCAAAAATCAAGTAATTTATTCTCTAGATCTCAGATGATGAAATGGATTGTACCGTTGGAATCTTCTCACAAAATCTAGCTAGCATGTCGAATTTCGTCGAATTCCGAGACAGTCAGAATTTACACGTTTTTCGAGGCATCGCGTTTCGGGTGCCATAAAGCGATTTTTGATGCGACGAAAGTCACATATAACACGTACTCATGTACCATAAGTGGAATGAGTAGAAAAATGATAAAAATGGACGGTCGAGATAGTGCCGAATGTTAAAACTGGGAAAAGAAGGACATAAATGTCATTTTGGGAATTGTTTAAGTTAGAAAAAGCCAAAATAGCGAATAGTACTCACCTTCTCAAATTCAAAAGGAGAAGCATTGGGTAAAGGGAAGGAGATCTGTGAAGAGTTTGGTAGGTTTAGAGAGAGAAGGTTAGACTTCTCTCTGCCGATCGTGGGAGATCAGTCGTCGGTCGTGTCGGAATGAGAAGGAAGGCTGCTCACAGCGGATAGGGCTTGGCGGTAAGGCAGGATTTGTTTTGACAAACTCCGAGAGGTAAGGGTTTCTCCCTCGCAAGGTTTTACGCTTTGTTTAAGAGCTCGTTGATCGTTTCCCAGTTAGTTTGAGGCGTGGCGGCCAGTTTCATCGTCCAAAACTTGGGGTAGAATGATTCAGAAAAATTTTGAAACCATTTGTCAAGTCCATTCTGCTGAGCCTTGGGTTGTTGGAGTTGATTAATTGTGTAGGTGTGGCTCAAATCATTATATTGATTGAAATGGGGGCCGAAAATGGCCGTGAAATTAAAGTTCACAAAGTGAACCGACGATTATTTCTCGAGAATAGTGTTCACCGGAAATGTTTTGTGAATGGCTCAATGTGTTGGTGCTGATAATTCAAGTAGAATTGCTTGTGTTTGATCATTAGCCCATGAGCTAATTTTGATGTGATGAAATGCGAAATTACATAACATGATTGTGTGATTTAATTTTTATGTGAATATATGCATGTGTTATAGACTGTAATGGAATTGGCATCATGCATTCCATATGCACTGGGGCACCCTAGGACGATAGGAGTGAGTGCATGAGGTAATTCTTGAGAGAATGATTTCGGAGGTGAGTCTAAAAATGATAATTATCGGAGGTAGTCGTACTAGTAAAATATCAATGTCGTCGGAGGCGGCCAGTTGATACATGGGAGGGTAGTCCATAAATAATATCAATCGTCGGAGGCGGCAGTTGATGCGCCATGGAGGGTTGTCCACGACAATATAGATTGTTCTCATCACGAGGCCCTGGCGAGTGTGAGAAGTCGATGAGTTCGAGATGCGAGAATGATCAGTTGAACATTAAGTAGGATGTTGCATTTGTGAATGTGTTTATTCCCGGAGCATTGCATATGCACTTAGGTGGAGAGCAGGGTGATTCCACTCTTGAGCATTAGCTCACCTGAGGATATTATTTTCACAGTGCGGCGTGCGAGGAGGCGGCTGTCTGAGACTGAGCTGAAGCGGTTATGGCAGCAGGTTTATGATGTATTACATGTATTGGGAATTCTCTAATTTTAATATATGTGTTGTATAAGAAGTAAAATTTGAACTCTTGAACTATGGACAGATAGTTGGATATATACTCCCATTGGTTTTATGAGCCCAGTAGCGTTTAATCATAGGCGTATATTGGTGGGAATAGGTTTGTCACGAGTTTGTATTTGGGTCGAGGCTCCACATGCAAGGAGATACGCGCAGATTTTAAGTGAAAAATGTCGAGGTCAGCAGGCATTCCACGAGTATTCCCTTGAGTTGACGGGTGATCAACGGACCGGGTTTAAGGGCGTCAAACCCAGTATCGAAATTTGGGAGAAAAGAAAATAAAGAAATAATTTTATAAATTTATTTGGTTAAAAATAATTGAAAATAATTTTCTAAGATGTACAAGTATTAAAATTGAAGAAAATGGAGAAAATAAATTTTATAAATTTATTTGAGTGTTAAAAAATGAGAAAAAAAAAAAATAATAATAAAATAATTTTAAGTGATTTTCGACACGGAAATAAATGAAAAAATTTTTCTTTATGTAAGTCGGTTAGGCTACTCTGATTGTATTGTGAAAAAAAAAAAAATTGTATTGCAAAGAATTTGAAATTGTATTACACAGAGGAGGTAGGCTTGTGGAAGTTGTATTCTGTCCTGACAAGGTGTAATGACTTTAGGGTGTCTGATGGTTTAGGTTTGTATTGCGGCATGGGGAAAATTGTGTGCGGGACCGGCAAGTGTATTGCAACGAGTGTTAGGAATTTGGGTGTCGCCAATATAATAGTTGTGTATTGTGGTGAGCGGGGGCATGGGGTGTATTGCGATACGGGTTCTGTGCCACAACGCGGCGGCGAAGAGCATCACGGCGCGCGCCGGCGCTGACTCAAGCGCTGGTAAGCGGCCCCAAGCGGCTACGGTCTTTGCCGACGCTGGCGCGCGGCAAGCGCGGCGCCAGCGGCGCAGGAAGCGGCGACCAGCATGCGTAGCGAGTGGGCGTCGCAGGAGCCCGCAGGCAGCTGCGAAACGCCAATGGCGCGAAGCGAGCGTGCGGCGAATCTGCCCAGCGCAATCACGAAGCGCGTCGCCGCCGACATACTAAGCGTCTTTGCTAAGTACACGTGGGCCCCATGCACTTAGTACATTCATTTATTTTGGCAGGTTTGACTCGATTTTATTCTTGGTCAATTTTGGACATTGTTAAATGAACACGGTTCATGAACTTTGTTCATCACAAAAAAATTTCGAAATTTTTTTTTTTTATTAAATTAAATTAAAATCAAATCAAATCAAATAAAATTAGACAAAATTTTTGAAAAATAACATTTTCAAAAAAAAAAAATGAAATTTTTGTTGATAAAAATATTTTAAATGCATAATCGATTGCCTTGCATTACTTGTAAATGCAAGGATAATGGGTATATACTAATTTATGTGTATGAATAGTGTCTCATTTTGTGTTTATACCTTGAGATACTATATTGAATTTAACTTGCCATTAGACTGCTCTGAGATGGCTAGTCGAGACAAGGGCGTAAAGAGGGGAAATCCACGGGGTATTAGTCGAACACCTGAGTGTTTGTTATTGAGTTTCTTGAGAATTGTAGAGTATTATAGCGATTCTTTATCGCCTGAGGCTAGTATGGCGGAGTAGGCAGGGGAAGGTCTGTAACCTCCGGAGGTTAGGGGCGCATCATCCTCAGGCATTGGGGGAGATCAGATGGTGTGGACCATTGGTTTTATGTAGATCGAGGAAGGTGTTAGAGGCCGTAGAGATTACCTCACGACACTGCCAGGATTAGGCCCAGGCTGCGTTCGGCTAGAGAATGAAGACCCCAGTATGGTGGAAATGGGCAAGGACCTCTTGAGACCTTAGGGCCTTTGTGCCAGGTTCTCCCTAGGGATTAGGGTGAATAGGGATGATATCGTGATTGCCGGAGTTGGGGAATCTCGGGACTCTAGTCATAGTGGACTGGGGATGTCGGACTGTGTCGAGTTGATGTCATCCACAGGGATGGATTGGGTGGCGGCTTCTGAAGTCGTTATCGATGCGTGGCGTGGGAAGTCACCGCCTACGGGAGGGTACTCGTGTGGTATTTGAGGGGACAAGCATGATATTTTGCGAGACGATTATCCCGAGTCAGTGTCGGGGATTAGTTAAGCGGGTTGGCTGCGAGCGCCTGCCAGAGGACGGAGGACGGACATAGATCTACCTCGGAAGTAGTATGCGAGAGTATATGGATGTTTTCGAGGATAAATACTTGGACTACCTCCACGAGAGGTAGCTAGACTTGATGTCGAGTTACACCACAGTACTTCACCTATCTCTATGACTCCGCGTAGGATGGCACGATTGAGTTACGAGAACTGATCCGGCTATAGGAGTTCTTTGGATAAGGGTTCATTAGGCCAAGGCACTTCACCATTGAAGTTCGGTTCTATTTGCAAAGAAGAAGGACAAGACCCTTCGACTTTGCATTATTTCTGACGATTGGGATTCACGATCAAGAATCGGTACCCATTCTGAGATCGATGACTTGTTTGAACGGTTGGGAGGGAGCGAGTGCTGCTCACGGGAATGAACGCCCGCTGCCCCAGTTGCATCAGGCGGGGTTAGGGATCACGGATATCCACTAGGCGGTGTTGGGACGGCGTTATGGGCACTATGAGTTTATGGTGATGCCCTTTGGATTGACGAATGCGCCAGCAGCATTCATGGATCTCATGCATAGGATATTCCAACCCTATTTAGATCAGTTTGTCGTAGTCTTCGTGGATGACATTTTGATATACTCCCAGTCAGAGTGGGAGCATGAGTATCATTTGAAGATCGTATTCTGATTGTTGAGACCATCAAGTTTATCACGCAAAGAGTTCGATAAGTGCGAGTTTTGGCTTGCGGGTGAGATTCTTGGGACACGTGTGTCGGCATCGAGGCTTGTCGGTGGACCCGAGGAGGAAGGTTGAGACCCCGCGATGGATTAGGAGAGACCCAGGAAGTCGGTCTTGAGATACGTGGATTTCTTGGGATTAGGCTATAAGGGATTGAGGTAAGAAATTTGAAGTTGTCCATTCGAGGAATTAGGATATGGGACTTCGCCTCTTGGACATGGACTCCATGGTCGGGACAGCCTGACACAGAGAGAGGGATCGGGATGCTTTCGGAACACTTTCGGGATACAAGTGTTGGCGCAAGAGGAGGATCGACCTTCTTCTAGTTCGGGGAAGAGGCGGAAGACCTGCACTTCACACGAGTTCCCCCGGGACCCGGGGCGAGTTGGGCATGTGAGACGGGATTGCCCTAGAGACAGGGATCCCAGGACTTTAGGACAGCCTGGTCCCGAGTTAGCTGTAGAGACGGGAAGAGTATACGAGTTCATTCCTCCACGCTAGTATAGGTCGGAGGAACCGATTTCGGTTTGGGGTGCTATCTGAAGCCTCCCGACAACCTGAGATAGACCGGAGGGCCGGAGTGTGTGTCGAAGTCGAGGAGACCAGAGATCGAGTTTCTTGTGGGCTGATGATAGTGGACCTTAGGGTGGTAGACACATTGGTTGTTTATGTTAAGCATGACATGGATAAGGTTGTGACCATCGGGTTGTTAATGAATTAGAATCGTAGTCGGGTTGTCATGCAGGCACGACTTGTAGTTGGGCTTAGAGGTTAAGGCATGGAAGAAGCCATGAATAGATGTTCTTCCTAGGGTGTAGGGTGAGAATTGACTGATAGGTCGAGTTATGAGTGAGAGATCTCAGGAATCTGCTCTTGGTAGACCAGGGATTGGGTGTCACGGTATGGCGTGTGCGTTCGTGTGCCGCGATAACATCGCGTCGAGTCGGGTGTGGGTGCACGATACGGTCATTCACCACTCTTGGTGAGTATGGGTTGAGTTTGTTTTTAGGACTACGTCCAATGAAGACCCATAGTTCGATTCAGGGAATTTGAGAGGCTCGAAGTGTAAGCCGAAGAGTTATGTTAAGCGAGATGAAAACACACGGTCAGGTTATTACGTAGACTTAGAGTTGAGTGATAGGAGTCGGGAGTGACTCGAGATTTGGATACCCCATTGGAAATCGCATTGGGTGTTGTTGAGCCAGCAAGGGCTCGGTATATGGATGTCATACGTGACATGGATTAGGTTAATGATCCATTGGATTATCGTGATTGTGACCTTAGGAAGTCGGTTACAAAGTAAGGGTTGTGTAGGGTTACACGTTGTGTGGATTATATACAGATGTTAGAGGACACGCTGCGAGCATACGTCCTAGGTCTTAAGGGTAGAGGAGCAATTGCCCTTAATGGAATTCTCCTACAACAACAGTTACCAGGCGAGTATACAGATGGCACCATATGAGGCATTGTATGGGAGGCCATGTAGATCACCGTTAGGTTGGACCGAGGTGGGAGAGAGCTTCATCACAGGTCCTGATATGATTAGAGACACCTCCAAGAAGGTGAGCTTAATAGGACGTCTTCTCCACGGCTTCCGGAGCGGCGGAAGAAAATATCACGGATGTCTGACGTCGACCCTTAGAGTTCGAGGTTGGTGATCACGTTTCCTTGAGGTGATTCCTAAGAGAGGTGGTCTAAGTTCGACAGGCGTGGGAAGCTATTCTTGCGGATTCATTAGGCCTTTCGAGATCTTTCGAGAGGATGAGCCTTTATGGCGTACGGTTGGTTTCCGTAACATGTCGGTGTCCACGAGGTGTTTCATGTCTTCATGCTCAGGAAGTATCTCGGTCAGGCTCATGGTGGATTGGGGACAGATTGAGGTTGACACTGATGAGACCTTCGAGGAGGGACCAATGTGCATTTTGGATAGCCATGATCAGGTTTTGCGATGCAAGACCGTGAGGCTAGTGAGAGTGCTATGGCGGCACTATGGAGTGGAGGAGTTAACGTGGGAACACGAGGACACGATGCGGGCCACCTATCCCTTCTTATTTAGGGATGAAGGTACGTGGTTTAGTCGTTTAACATTTAAATGACTAGTTTACATGCATGGTAGAATTCATGTTGCATATGCATGTTAGTGATGTGATTAATCTACAGATTTGGAGCGAAATTCCTTTAAGGAGGGAGAATGTAAGACCCGAGAAATTCCAATTTCTGGAAAAAAGGCAAAATTGTAATTTCGGTTACAGAATTGTAATTTCGGTTAAAAATCCGTAATTTATTCTCTAGATCTCAGATGATGAAATGGATTGCACCGTTGGAATCATCTCGCGAAATCTAGCTAGCACGTCGAATTTCGTTGAATTCCGAGACAGTCAGAATTTACACATATTTCGAGGCATCGCGTTTCGGGTGCCGTAAAACGATTTTTGATGCAATGAAAGTCACATATTACACGTATTTCGGGTACCATAAGTGGCATGAGTATAAAACTGATGAAAATGGACGACCGAGATAGTGCCGAATTTCAAAACTGGGAAAAGAAGGATATAAATGTCATTTTGGGAATTGTTTAAGTTAGAAAAAGCCAAAATAGCGAATAGTACTCATCTTCTCAAATTCAAAAGGGGAGAAAACGTGAATTAAAGGGAAGGTTAGACTTCTCTCTAGAATCGTGGGAGATCCGATCGTCGGCAGTCGTCGGGACAAGAAGGGAAGCTGCTCTACACGGAGAGGGCTATTCTTGAACACCGGATTTGAGGAGTTTTGACAAACTCCGAGAGGTAGGGGTTTCTCCCTACTTGGGTTTTACACTTTGTTTAAGAGCTACGTTGATGTTTCGGTTGGTTGAGGCCTTGAACGGCCGTTTGATCGGTCCCAAAACTTGGGACCGGGTGTGGATATTTTGAAACCCATTTATCTCTTGAGTCCATCAGGAGCACGAAGAGTGCATTGGGTTGATTAATTATGTCAAGTGTGTGGAAATAAATCATGTATTGATTGAAATGAGGCGAAATAATACGCCCAAATTCGGAGTTCTAAAGTGAACCGGCGGTTGAATGATTTGGATGATGATGAGGTTCGTAATGGGTAGTGTTCTGAATCGGTGCGGATGAAATGTGTTGATGGATCAGTTCGATGAATTTGTGGTGTTTGATCATTGAACTCGTGCGTTCGGGATCGATGAATCGAAATTCGTAACGTGGTTAATGTTGTTGCGAATCTGAATATTGCATAAATGTATTGATGGGTTAAGTCGACGTTCGTGTATATTGGTTGGATGATGATGGGGTGTGAATGTTGGAAGAATGATTGGATGATGATGATGTTGTGGATGAAATGTACCGTCAATCGATAAATGATGAACATGGTGATATATAGAATCATAAATAATATCAATACGTGGGGCGTCGATTGATATATATATATCGGAGGGTTGTCTTAATTAATAATAATTATCGACTGCGTGGATCAGGAAGAGATCGAATGGACGATGAGATGAATCAGTCGAACGTCAAGTGGATCGTGTTGTAGATATGTTATTGACGTATATATGGTGGAGTGGCCGCCAGATGGGATCATCTTGACATTATCTTATATAAGATATTCTGATGCGCGAATGCGAAGACAAATCATCATGAAGGTATTAAGAAAGTGAGGATGTGTATGGTTCGCGTCTTCCGTAATATTAATTATTCGTTAATCTCATATTATAAATATTGATAATTATGTTTGGATAGTTGGACTCTCATATATTGAGCAAAGTGGCGTTTTAAATCATGATGTATCAGACAGGGCGATTGCTGATTTTGTGTTGGTTGAACTCCGTGAAAGAATATTAATGAATTTTGAAATCAGATCGTAAACATTCATGATGCGGTTGTGGAGTGATGACGGATTGGAATTGGGTCGTTATGTCTTAAAATATAGTTGAATATATAAGCGTTGTTGGATCGATTCATAGATGAATTAAGATTATTCAACGAATTTATTGGAGTTCTGATGCAATGTTTATCTCAGCGGATGACGGTTAGAGCGAATCAATCAGATCAATGATTCCGTTTTCCGAGAAGATTGGATGAATCAGTTGTATTAAATCTAATATTGGTTGACTGATTATTGATCTTGAAAGATTCTAAAGATGGAAGTATTCTCAACGGATATTTGTAGTTGATCAGTGATTAAGATAATATAACGTTCCGTTTTCATATCTGCGAAGAAGTTCAGAATTTTGTAATTTTTATCGTAGTTCGGTGTTGATTGGATCGTGGTTATGAATGTAAGATCGATTGAGTTGTTCGTTAGTGATCAACTATTCACTCCGGATCAGTGAGTTTATGTTGATTAAAACCGGTTCGATCGTATTAATATGGATCGTTTTGGATCGTAAAGTCGGGATCTATCGGATCAAGATTCGATCCGTTAAGTAATCCGTATTATCGACCGAATTCTTGGATAATAACGTCATTATTCATTGCATAAATGTTATGCGTCGATGTAGATAAATATGTGATTTCTTGTTCTTGATGTGTTGTGTGTATGATATGTTAACAACCTGGCGTGAACATCAGGAATGGGCGTGTATTTCAATGGATGATGATTCGTGGATCGATGATATCATGTGTATTCTGCATTAATGTATAGGTCCGCGTGTAACGAAGACTAGTCAATATTATCTTGGTTGGTGATTATTAACGTACTCAGATATGATGCGTGGTGATCTTGATTATCTTGTATATGGAGATTATGTGGTTGCGACCATATATCACATCGTTCTTTAAAATGGGTTAACATTAAGACTGAATTATTATATAGAGATGTACGATCGTGCAGATCTGAACAATCTAGTTGATGGGCATTCAGATGGAGTTTTATTCTTATATTTTAAATAATAATAAATAAATGAAGTGAACTCACGACATGGCGTTCTTATGAGGTGATTTAAACTCAAGAATCGCTCTTCTATAAATGATGAGTGCAATAATGGATGAAGGTGGATCTTCGTGTTAATAACGTTCAACGTCAATCGTGTAACATTCTAAATGTTATGAATAAAATGGCGAATCCGAATCAAATCGTCAGATATATGATAAGTTAATGCGTAATAGATCGTGGTATCAATATTGGTTATGGATCGGATTCGTTATTAATAAAGATCCGAAATAACAATAATGAATCGAATCTGAATAATAAAATCGTACGAATCGTAATGACGGAACGATGTGAATATTCTTCAATGATTGTCGTAGATTGAAATAAGTATGTTATGTTATCTTCGATGTTGGCGGATAATCCGATCGACATTAATCCTGGAAAAGATGAGACCGTCGTTAAGGAAGGAGTGCAGATCAGATATTGAAGTGGTTGGTTAATTTATCGATATGTCGTAAGGTGTAATACTTTAGTTATCAATCGTTTACGAATGAGAGTAATAATGAGAAATCTGCCATCTTCATAATCATATGTGGATAATCAGTATTTTAAAACGTTATTCAAAGTATATTGTGTTTAAATGGATAAGATGTTATTTAAATCTTGTGTTATTAATAATATTGAATCCGTTAGATGACAAGATTGATCGGAGATCGTAATGGATCGATGATGTAATAACGGCCAAATCATCATGTGTTTGTTTCATCGATGGCGATGTTGAATCGTTTGTAATGAAACCAAAAAATATTGGATATGGAAGAACATGTTGATTATACAGAGATGACTGATGATAATGATAATGTTGAAGAAGTAAATGATGAATAAATGGTGACGAAATAGTTAATATCTTTATATTAGATGAATTTTAATAACGTTGATTCAATATTAAATCGTATTAAGCGCGGTCCGATCGGATCCGTCTTGCTGGGCGGATCAGATGACGACAATGTTGATATCAGTGATTAATGAATCTATAAATGGTGCCGAGTGTTTTGCGGTATGTTGTATACGGATAATAAATCGAGATATGGATCATAATCGATGTGTATGAATCGTTCCGTACCATGGGTTAAGTGACTGAAGATTCATTAATCTTGTGATGGATGATGACAATCTGGCATCATAATGTAGCGAGGTTTGAAGATGATGACATCATGGTGATAACGAACGGAGAGATGAATATCGAGTCGATTGATACCATGACGGAGGGGTGTGGTGTGAGATCCGTTTTACCAGGGATATTTGGGTGAATTGAGATATCAGTGACTAGGACCTTCATATAAATCATATACGTAGTTCGTATTATGAATAAGACAATCTGTTAAATATTTATTAAATAATCATAGAAAGTTCTTTCAGTGTAAATAAGATGGAGATGTAATGGAGAGGGATAAAGAATTGTTGGTTCAGAACTCAATATCATTCAGAGGATCTAGTTCATTGAAGAAGTATGATCAGATGGGATAAACCTCTGATATTATATTAGATATATCATGGATGATATCAATGACTTCTGGATGTTTATATCAGTGTAAATATTAAAAAGTAAATATAATGAAAGAAGATGAGATGAAAGATGATGTGGTTGCCTCAACCGAAATAGAAATTGAGACCGAGTTCTCAATCGTATCTGACTCAAGTTAATGGATATATTAATAAGTTTAATCAGTTGTGGTGCTTCAGTTCGCCGGAAGATAACTCATCTTATTGATGGAAGTATAATCTTGAGATTAACGAGATTGCCATTTGGTTATGGATCGATGACGCAAATGAAGACATAACAATTCTTTCCGTATCAATGGTGTGGTTTGATGGTTGAAGTGGTATAAGTATTATCATCAGTGTATAGTTATTGTAAATAATACCGGATGATAGTTGCCGTGCTCCATCGCGTATAATAGGATGATAAAGATGTATGGATGAATCAGTTCAGTTCGTATCTTAAACCTCATGCGTGATGATGATCAAAGATCAACGTTATGTGTTTGTGCCGTTAGGTGTTGCGACGAGCCGATGTTCAATATCGCGAAGCCGACGGTCCGTATGGGTATGATGTCGTATGGATGATCTGAGATGTTTTATCCAGTTACCGAGTAGATTGCGGGACCGTCAGTTATCATTAGTTGATCGATGTTAGGGATGGATTGTTATCTGACTAAATGATGAAGTTGATTATGAATGATAGATGAATATGGACTGGCGAAGTGACGTGGTGAGATGAATACCTCTCGTAACGATATCATTTGTTCTGCGATGGTTAAGATGTTGAAGTAACAATAACGTTGATCGAAAATGAACGGTTATCGAACATCTTTGTTGTGGATCTTATCGAGATGTTGGGTTCCGATTTACTCCGCCAGTTGGTTGCGTAAACGTTGGTAGATTATTATAAAAATGTGCGCAGGGCCAAACGAGTGGTTAAAGATTGAAGACAGTTGCAGATGTTAGATAAGGATTGTGTGGGTATCTTTGTGGAGTGGGGTGTCTTTTATTGGAAGAAAAGATGGTACACTTTGGTTGTGTGTGTGTTTATTTATAGGCAAGGCTGAACAAGATGACAAGTAAAAGACAAGTGCAGTTACCTAGAATTATTGACTTGTTTGACCAATTGAAAGTCTGAAGTGTCTTTTGAAGATCGAGCCTCCTGATCTAGGTATCATCAATTCTAGAAGATTGTGGGCCGGAGAAGTGAGTGTATGCAAAATGAATTAGGAAATGCAAGCCCATGTGCGCAAGTGCAGCGTAGGTCTGTGGATGGATCAGTTAAATCAAATGATTCACCTCAGGAAGAAGCGTGACCTCGCGATTAAACCGAAATATTTTGCTTTTGGATCAATCTAAAATCGTTGATAATTATGATTAATAATGAATTGGATGTAGTGAAATCTCATCGGATGATGAAACCTGGGTTTTATATATCTCATGTGAATGATGATGTCGATTAATGAGACCGTAATCTCCGTGCGGGTTATGTTGTGGTTGATCTTCTGAGATATCTTTGGTTGTATTTATCTGTTAGATGGATCGTCAAATGTAATCAATCTATGAACCTGTTTAAATGTTACAAACGAGTTAAACGGGTGAATATCTCTTCGTTGATATTGATGTTATTTAACAACGTCATTGGATTATCTTCTCTGAATCTGGCTCGTTTGAAAGCGTATCGCGGTTGGCGAATAATAACTGAAATTAATTATAATTAAAATGACGTCAACTCATAATAATATAATAATGATAAAATCGAGTCCATGGGTTGGGTTAATAGATGCGAAAGTTCCGTCGTTAGATTAGTGGATCGAAATGGATGAAATAAAATAAATCTTGCGATCTTCGAATCGAATCTCGATCCATCTTGTATCTCGTATTATTCTGATCGATCACCGGCAAATTACTCTTATAAGACGTGATTCATCGATGGTTGGTTGTGTGAAGAATACAACAATCTTGTGAACATTTAATAACGACGGTATACGTTGAGCTTGATTGTTGGTAAAAGAATATAATGAGTGTACCATAATAGAGAGGTCTTGATGTGGCGACTCAATGATAACGTGAATCTTAATGTTCTTAATATTTTATCTTTTGATTTTGATTAACATATGTATTCTACCGAATATCATATCTCAGGATGATAATCTCGTAAGATATGAATAATGTTTTATTTATAATTTAAGAATTGCGATGCGTATGAGTTATCGTTTTGTTCATCTTCACCGTAGATAATCTCGATATAAATCTGATATGATGTCAATGTAACAGATCTATGTGTAGTTCAGTCAGATGCTGTTCAGCAGTCGATAAACTGTGATGATCATTGTTGATCAATATCATTAATCTAGTATCGAACAAAATCAACATAATATCACCATTATTTCTTTAAACGTTAAATATCCGCGAATATTGCGATTGATATTTCTTCTTTAATTCACCTCAGATTTTAGATCATTCAGTAGTCTGTTGAACGTGTGATCATTGAGATCTTTGCGTTCAGTTGATTGGATGATCAAGTGTTTCTGTGTTTCTATGTATTATTGCCTTTATTTATGTTTGCCTATCATTGTATCATCATCATCATCATCATCATTATCATTATTATCATTATTATTATTATTATTATTATTATCATCATCATCATCATTATTATCATTATTATCATTATCATTATTATAATCATCATCATTATTATCATTATTATCATTATTATTATTATCATTATTATTATTAATATCATTATTATTGTCATTATTATCATTATTATCATTATTATTATCATTATTATCATTATTATCATTGTATCATCATTATTATCATTATTATTATTATTATTATTATTATTATTATTTATTTTTTATTTGGGGCTCAAAGGCGATCCTCTTTTTTCTACGGTGTCCCATCACTTAGGTGTTTACTTCCTAAAGTTCGTAGGACTCTTGTATGGTGACTCCGGAGTCAAAGCATACCCCGAAGACCACGTGTGTGTGTGCAGAATAGCCTACTTCGGGAATTGAGTTCTTGAGATCTAACTTTACACAACACAATCTCAATTGTCAAACAACCTCAGAGTTCCTACTCCGTTTTGCGATTACTACAACTTCTTTTTGTTGCCATCATGCTCAAAATTAAGGCAGGGGTACTCAATACTAACTCTGGAGACTGTCATATTGGTGCATAAGAAACAACCTAGCACACGCCTAAAATAAATATAAAAAATCGATCAATCTAACATGCAACATGGAAAAGATAAATAAACTGACCTAACATGTAAAAATAAAGAACAATGACCTGCTAGGAACAAAACTAAGTCATAATACCAAATAAAAATAAGTCACACTAATTGTCAAAATAAACTAAGTCAAACCCTATACACCCACACCTCCAAACCTAAAATGTACAAAGGTCCTCAATGGCGTAAAGAAAAAGAAAGAAAAAAAGGTAAAGAAATACGCCCCGTAAGAAAATATATATCACCGCGGCAAATGCGGGTGGTTCTCAGGTGGGAATGACGTGTCGAGCTAGCCGCCGGGTGATCCGGTCCCCGATGAGCCATGAGATCGACGATGTGCACTCACTGGGTGTGGCCGCTAGGACATCATCGTCGCCTCACATCACTCCGCCAGGCTCTAACTTTCACCCTAGGCAATGGAATGGGCAAAGCGCGCACAGACTAGCCCTCGAGTCCAACATCCGACCGCGCCGCCGACATAGCTTAAAGGATCGTGGAGGGTGGATCAAAAAGGCCAGTGCGCTGTCCGTGAGTCGCCCGACACCCCACTCAATGACCGTCCCGGCGTCGTCGAGTCCTCGTCAAGGCGTATAAGAGGATCGTCTTGTCCTTTGTCGTTGTACTAAGATGCAGTGAAGGTTTAATCTCAACAGATAAAAAATTATACCAAACCTTCGCCACGAGTGTGAGCGCTGTCATCGGAAATGTGGTGAACTCGCCTGTCGACGGGTGGCGTCGGCACACGCCCTGGCCCTGTGTGAGCTACTACATCAGGCCCTTAAAGTCGATGGCCACAAATAGCACCTGGTACTCTCGCAGCTGATAGAACCGGTTGATGGCTTGCGCCCCAAAGTCGACCCACCTACCCCGGACAAACTCTATGGTGCCAACCCGGAATGGCAGGTTGAAGTAGAACTCGCGGACAACCGAGCCACTCTTAGGGTCGGGGGAGCACACAAGGTCTTCCAACCTCGAGTCTGGATGGTGAAATTGAAGAACGCATTCGAGGTCGCAAAACCCCACTCCGGGACGAAGGAACATATGCAAAGCGACTCGTGGTAGAGCCGCTTTGCCTTCCGAGAAATGAAACGGTGCGGATTGTCCGGAGGGGGAGTCATCGATATGGAGCCGCAGCGGTGCCATGGCTGGGACTGGCCTCTTTGGCTTCATAATGGTCAACACTACTGAACTAAAAAATGCACATAAGAAGAAATAGAGACGGTGGGCACACTAAAACGAGTAGTGGAAAAAATGGCCATCAAGTGTGTATTTAAAGAGACTGAATACGAGCCGCTTGTCGTGAAGGACCCTTCGCTGCGCGAAGACATACAGTACGGCGGCCGTGGCCCGCGCGAAGGCCTAACCTCAGCTAGCCGGCTTCGCTTCGCCGCTGTGGACCAAAAGGTGTGGTCCTAGTCTCGCAGTCGGTGAAGCTAAGCCAGAGCGGCGGGCCGGCCTCGCCGCTACGACCAAAGTGTGTGAAACTGTGTTTTTGCCCTCCACCTTTAAGATTCACCAATGTATTAAAAATAAGCACATGTAGGACACTTAAAACAAAAATTTAACCGCAAAGCAATAAAAAAGAATTGAAATACGCAAGTTTTAGGGAAAAAGAAAATATCATAAAGCTTGGGTTGCCTCCCAAGAAGCGCTATGTTTAACGTCGTTAGCCAGGATATCGTAGAGAACCAAGATCTAAACACACAGAACCCGCAAGGATCTACTACACCGCCGCTTATCTTCTCTCGCCCGCGCCTTAGAGCAAAGTCCCTGCTTCTCAATAGGAAAACGCGCCGCCAAAGTACTTCAACTCGAAAGCATTAACTTTGAACTGTCCTTTCTCTGGATGCAGTATCTCAACTCCTCCATAGGGGAATACTTGCACTACTGTGAATGGAACTGACCATTTTGACTTTAGCTTGCGAGGGAAAAGTTGTAGCCGTGAGTTGAACAATAAGACTTGCTGACCTGGCATAAACTCTCTCCTCATAATATGTTTGTCATGCCACGATTTTGTCTTTTCCTTATAGATCAGAGCATTCTCATAAGCTTCATTGCGAAAATCATCTAATTCATTGAGCTGCAACAATAGCTTTTCTCCAGCTAATTTGCTATCCATGTTCAACCGCCTAGTTGCCCAATATGCTCTATGTTCCAATTCCACCGACAAGTGGCATGCTTTCCCTTCGACTAGTGTAAACGGGGACATGCCTAGAGGGGTCTTAAAGCATGTCCTGTATGCCCAAAGTGCATCATCGATCTTCTTCGACCAGTCCTTTCTTGAGCTATTGACCATATTTTGTAGAATGGACTTAATTTCACGATTTGACACCTCGGCTTGTCCATTCCCCTGCGGGTGATACACGAGTGAAGTTCGATGCCTCACATCATATTTTTGCAGGACTTTATCAACCAGCTTATTGTAGAAATGAGTACCACCATCTATGATCAATGCTCGTGGAGTGCCGAATCGGGTGAATATGTGGTTGCAAAGGAATTTGACTACCACACTGGCATCATTGGTGCGTGTCGGCATTGCCTCTACCCATTTGGAGATGTAGTCTATAGCAAGGAGGATATACATGTGACTGAATGAAGATGGGAAAGGTCCCATGAAGTCCATTCCCCATAAGTCAAACAACTCAACTTCCAGAATTGGGTTCATGGGGGGTTCATCCCATTTGGAAATGTTGCCCATCCTTTGGCACTTATCACAACTGACTACAAAATGATGAGAACTCATCAAGGTAGCCAATAGAAACCTGACCAGGAGTAATTCCTCGCTGATGTTCTCCGGCCTCTAAATGCCCCCCATATTGCAAGGTATGGCAAATGAATTAATACTACCCATTTCTTCTTCCAGTACGCATCTCCTTATCACTTGATCGGCGCAATAAGCTCAGATAAAATAGGCTCCTCCTAGTAAAGAAGGCTTCAACTCGTGCAAAGAACCTCTTCTTCAGAAGCAAACTCGGAGGAATCACTTTGGCCACTAAGTAGTTCACATAGTCTGCAAACCATGGAATTGGATGTATGTCTTCAATTGCCAAGAGCTGCTAATTTGGGAAATTATCGTTAATTTGCACTTCATCTCGCGGCCCCTCTAATTGTGACAAATGGTCAGCGACTAAGTTCTCTATTCCCTTCTTATCTTTTATCTATAAGTCGAACTCTTGCAACAGGAGTACCCATTGTATTAGTCTCGGCTTTGCATCAATTTTTGTCATTAGGTACTTAATGGCTGAGTGGTCAGTGTTCACTCTCACCTTATTTCCAATCAAGTAGGGCCTAAATTTATCAAAGGCGAAAACCATGGCCAATAGCTATTTTTCCGTGGTGGCATAATTCAACTGAGCATCATTCAAAGTTTGGATAGCATAGTGGATGACATGAAATATCCTTTCTTCTTCTCGCCCCAAGATCGCTTCGATCGCATAGTCACTAGCGCTACACAATTCAAAATCAAAGGTCCCACCCGCAGCGCTACAAATCCACAGAGCTGATACTCAGCTTATCTTTCGTAACTAAAAAGCTTTTCTGCGTGCATTGTTCATAAAAACAAATGGTGTCTCTTGAGCTAGTAGACTGGATAACAGTTTTTCAATATGAGAGAAATCTTTAATGAACCGATAGAACCCCCCTCGTGTGTCTTAAAACTTCTATGCCCTTCACTCGACGACGGTGGTGGTAATTCTATCTATCGCTCTCACTCTTAGCCCTGGCCAACCTCTATTCCTCTTTCCGAAATCATGTGGCCAGGTACGATGGCCCTCTTGTACCATAAAGTGGCACTTTTCCCAATTCAGCACAAGATTGGTTTCTTCACACCTAACAAGCACCGCTCACAAATTTTCTAGACACTCATCAAAGGACCTCCCCAATACTGAAAAGTTGTCCATGAACACCTCAATTGTCTTTTCAACCATGTATGAGAATATGGCCATCATACAACGCTAAAATGTGCCTGGTGCATTACACAACTTGAATGACATTCGCCAATGCAAAAGTACGATAATGCGCACGTGAATGTTGTCTTCCGACCAATGGCTACGGGCGATCTAATCAGAATCTCTAATACCCATCCAAGAAGCAGTAATATTTATGCCTTGCTAGCCTATCCAACATCTAATCCAGGAACGACAGTGGAAAGTGGTATTTTCAAGTAGCCCTATTCAGTTTACGATAGTCGATACAAATCCTCCATCTTGTGACTGTTCTGGAAAGTAACAAGGTATTATCGTCTGTTTTGATCATTGTAGTTCCTCCTTTCTTAATTACTAACTATATTGGACTTACCCAAGCACTATCAGAGATAGGATATATAACCCTCGCATCTAGCCACTTTAGTACTTCCTCGTTGCATTCCACCTCTTTCATACTGGATTCACCACTATGGATTCCACCGACTCGCTTATGGCCATCTTTTAATAGAATTCGATGCATGCACATAGAGAGGCGGATCCCCTTAAATTGACTAGAGACCAACCAATTTCCTCCTTGTGTTCTCTAAGCACTCTCAATATCTTATCTTCTTCCGATGTCACAGGACGTCAAATAATTACTAGTAAGTGCAAAGCTCCTAAGATACGCATACCTTAAACGGCAAGGCGGAAGGGGCTTTTTCTTTACCTGGGTGGTTGTTTAGAAGAGGTATTGTGTCTCGAGCCTTTCACCTATAGGTTCATGATTTCCTTCCATTATGTTCGGCAGTCATCCACCACATACTGACACAAATTCCTTCACTCCAAGTTCCTCCGAATCACTCACTGTGCCAGCCTCTAAAGGGTCAATGAGACCGCTTAGCTAGAAAAAAACTATAGCCCAATAGTCTCTACTTAAAAAACACGCGCCACTTCTATCAATGTCTCATGCCACATTGAAGGTAACTCACACTCAGACACCCACTTCAATTTCCTTTCTCGCACATCAATCGCGTCCCGCCGCCGCTAGAAATGGCCTACCCAATAGGATAGGTATTTCTTTATCTTCTTCCATATCCAAAACAATGAAATCTACCAAAAATATGAACTTTCCCACTTCGACTGTAACATCTTCTATCGCCCCACTCCCTAAGGCGTGCTTTTAAAGGATCTATTTACTCAACCGAGTGTGATTATGGCTGGGAGAGCTTCACCTAATCCCAATCGTCTCGAATTTAGATAGCTGCACGAGGTTAATACTTGCCTTGTGATCACAAGGCCTTCTAAATACGGAATTTCCACCAGTACCTGTGATGGTAAAACTACGGGTCTTTAGCTTTGCGGCAAGCCATTTTCGCGAAATGGCGCTACACTCCTCAAAGGAGGTTTAATGTCCCAAACCGACGCCTTCTTTTCTAACAGATTTCCTTCTCATGAATTTCATAACTATGCATCCGCTCTAATGCACTCCAAACGGAATGGCGAGGCGCGCTCAACACCTCGAAACTCAGAACTCGTCACTAATCTACTCTTTTCAAGTTAAGGGCAAATTAAACTGGGATAGTGGGTCTCACCCTTCAGGGTCGATCCTCGAGACTCATTTCTTCACCCTACTTTTCTCGATGGGGCCGTTCCTCTCACACTCACAATCTCATACCGGGATTACTTCTTCTATCCGTACCTCCCTAGCACCGGTGGCTTCCCCGGGTTCCGCGCTTAGTTCTTCGCCACTTCTAATGTGACAGCCTTGGTTCATTACCCTCTCGCCTCGGTTCACCTCACTGGATAATGCTCACCGCTCCGTCAACAATCGGGTCATTTAACTCTACTCCAGACTCTAAGTTTCAATCAGGCCGCCCGATCAGTTCAATCAGTGGTCCGCTTTGCAACTACTATCCTTATCCATAAAGGCTGGTGTGTGAGGTGAGCATTTATGCAAGTGTCCGCCAAAGTCTACTCTTTCTTGGGGTGGGTCAGGTTCATTCACTCTGGGTGGTGGCATGTTGTTCTGACTATTCCTCCAACCATAATTCTAATTGTTCGACACTAAGCTACCTCTCCATCCCCGACCAGATTCGACTGATTCTGGCCTGCTCTTATATATTGTCCCCATACGCCCTTACTCGTGGTTGATTTTCCGATTCACATATCGGGCTCCGTCATCACATCCGCTCCCGACCGACACTCCATAGTACTGTGTTGTCCACCGCAAGATTCTAAAATTTCCCACATATTACTCTGAATAGAATTTACTGTACCCTGTTGCTTCTACAACTATTTATTTAACTAGGCGACATGGTTTACTACAGGTTATCAGAACCTCCGTGTCTGCTCGTAATGGTTTCAGTGGCCGACCATTCCTGCCACCGACAAAGGTAGTCGCATCCTCCAAAACTTACAGCTCGATCTCGCGGGTCTTCTTCATCGAGCACCTCCGAAGCAAAGCATCGTCGATTGTCCTAGCTGAGTCTCTTAGACCGTTGTAGAGCGTATGCACCTGCATCCACTTAGTCAATCTGTGATGTGGACACCTCCTCAATAGCTCATGAAATCTCTCCCAAGCCTCAGCTAGGTTCTCCCCCTTAAATTGCCTAAATGTATTAATTTCTTGCACCAATTGAGATATCTTCGAGGGTGGGAAAATTTTGGTCAGAAATTTCTGCACCAAGTCATTCCACGAGGTGATAGTCTCAAGGTTGGTCAGTTAACTAGTTATTTAGCCCGATTGGCTGGGCTTAGCAATGAACACGAGGCTCGAGAGCTCTTCTAAGCATCTGCATTATATTGACTTTGTCACAATCTTCAATAAAGTTGGTCAAATGTGCATTTGAATTCTCACTAGGTAGCCCATGGAATTATACATCGTGGAGCATTTGCAATGTCACTCCTTTCAGCTCAAAGTTGTTCGCTTGTATGGGTGGTCAATGTATAAATGATCAACAAAAGTAAAAGTAAAGCAAACTCCTCAAGTAGCATATGCATTTATCAGTCAGACGAAGGGTGTGGTGGACTCGATGAGAAGTATGTCCATTATGTCTACTATGTGGTTCATCCCCATCATGAATATGTCCCGCATCTACCTGATACATTTTCAAATGAAGCACGTGGGTCTCTTTACATAATCGATCCAGTGTCCTTTCTGGTTCAGGATCTAATGGAAACAGTTCCATGTGCCCTTGTCTTTGCATGCACTCTAAATACTTTCCTAAAATCACAGGATAAGAACGAAACCAAATCACAGCATAGATGCAATAAAGAAGAACATGTAAACCAGGAATAAAAGTACAAAGAAATGATCAAGAAGTGAGAAGAATCAAAGAGTAACGATCCAAAGTAATTGGTCATGGTATGGAGCCAATATCAATAAATTCCCTTGCAAGAATCTGGTACAAAACTTGATGGGCCGAAGCGTAGTGTGTGTAAAATTAATCGAAATGAAACCCAGCGCAAGTGCACGCTGGCCGAGCCGACGAGTGTAGTGGTTAGTCAAGTGTTGTTCCCTCGAAGATAAGCGTGTTGACTACTGATTTAATGACTTCGACAATATCTAGATATAATCCTAAAGCGAATTGTGACTAAATTACGTGAATTACTAAAAACCTAAAATTGAATGTATTGAATTATATCGATGATGAGAAACCTAGGGTTTTACCAGATCCTACCACACTCGAGGATGTCAATTCAATTAAGGACTTATCAAGTATTCATAAGGAGTTATATTGGTGGGTTGATATTTCTACAAGATATTCTCTCTCGGTGATATATTTGCTCTATCTCGCCAAAGGGATGTATCAGATCTCTCGCTCAATCTCAACTCCGAACGCCTAAATGTGCAAACCCCAGCCACAATCGCAGATGGAATATCTCTCTATTCTTCACTACCCAAGTGTCAGCTTTTAACCATGTCCCTAGAAGTTATTCACTGACCAAACTCCCAAATTTAGCATGTCACTTCAAGCAATGTATTAACAATATGTAATTAAAACTTAATTAAAGCAAACATATGAACTCATATTAATATCCAAATAAGCCAAATCGAAATCAATCCATCAACCGTGGGTTAGGTTGGAAAACCCTGTAGAAAAGAGTTGTCTGGCTATATTATTCATTACGATTGAAGACTGAACTATGAAGTAGATGAAAGGAAGAACTACAGAAAACTCCGTCTTTGCGATCTTTCTCAAATCCGGCTCTATTGATCTCTACCTCTTGTATCTCCTTTTTCTTCTCGATCCAATACTCCTTTCTACTTCAAAATTACTCCCCTTTTATACCTCGAGACGCGGGCCCATCAATGGCCCAGAAAGCTAGGGTTTTTTTTCGAGTTCCCGTAATGGAAAGGGAACCTCACTTCGCAGCGGCGAAGGTGGCTTAACAAATGCAAATCAAGGCCTTTGATTTCAGCTTTCGTTCAGCTGGCCTCGCAATGCAAACCCGTAACCCTTTGTGACGCCGCTCTTTCTTCATTCCCGTCGCTATGTTTTTCGGCCTTTAGTCAGTCTCTTTGATTCCAACATCACCATATTCTATAGAATAATATAATATGAGGGATTAGCGTAATATTAATGAAAAAGACTGTGAATCATTCATTTTAGCTATAAAGAACACCGAGAATTTAACTGAAATACACGTATAATTCATCCCGATCATAAGGATTAAGGATGCGGATGTGTAAAAGACGATGTTTAGAATGCGGTATGGACATTATGAGTTCCTTGTAATGCCGTTTGGGTTGACAAATGCACCAGCGACTTTCATAAACTTAATGAATCATGTTTCTGATCAGATGTGACTTGGGCTTTGTCGGGTGCTTATAGACGACATCTCGTGTATTCAAAGGATTGGAAGAGGATACACACCTTCGCTGAGTTTTCAAAACCTTGAGAAATGAACAACATGCAAAACAAGTGCGTGAATTTTGTTGAGGGAAGTGTCCTTTATCGACACATTGTATCGTAAGTTAAGGAATTGTGGTGGATCCAAGTAAGATGTATGGATTCTCTTGAATCGGAAACCACCGAGAAATGTCATGTATGCTGTAGTTTCCTAGGTTTGGTAAAGACATTGCTGTATGGGTTCATAAGGAGTTTTCGATATCACAACCTCGACGAGATTACTCCAAAAGAATGAGATTCTGAGGGAGGAAATGTCAAGCTTAGTTTTGAAAGTTGAGCATTCTCACCTGTGCCCGGCCCTACTTAGCCGAGCTATGGTAAAGAATATGTGATCTTTAGTGATGTTTCGCTAAATGGACTCGGATGTGTCCTTATGCAAGAGGGTAAAGTGGTAGCTTATGCTTAAAGGCAGTTGAAGTCGCATGAAAAGAATTACTCTAATGACTGGGAATTAGGGGCAACATCAGGTTTGTATTTTGAGTACATGGAGTAATCAGTTTTTACTAGAGAAAAGTGTTTCGTTTACACCGATCACAAAAGTTTTAAGTATTTACCCTCACAACGAGAGCTTAACTTGAGACAATGTAGATGGATGGAATTAATTAAGTATTATGATTGTGTGATCGACTACCATCCCGAGAAAGCTAATGTTGTGGTAGACTATTTGAGTAGAAAGTCAGTACAAACACTACGAGCATTGAATGCTCATTTGTCATTATTAGACAACGGTACAATAGTAGCGGACTTGATAGAAAAACCGAATTTGTTAAATCGAATGCTAAAGTATTAAAAGAGTGATGTGAGAAAATTTGCAATCATAAGTCTAATGTAGGGAAAGAAACCGAAATAAGGAATGAGGATGGATTCTATATTATAGAGACCAAGCTTATTGCACCCAATGACGACGAAGTTGAAGAAATCCATTCTAAGAGTGCCACGTTGGATCCTTACCATGCATCTCTGCAGCACGAAATGTATCAGATTTAAATTTGTGACCAAACATGGTGTGTCGTGAAAGTGAAAAGCCAAACATCAAGTTCCTTCGGGATTGTTGTAGCCTGTTAGAATACCAGAGTGGAAATGAGATCGAATCACAATGGATTTTGTGGCTCAGTTACTACTATTAAAGAAAGCATGATTTAGCTTGGGTCATGGTAGATCGACGACGGGGTCACCACTTCCTACAAGAAGAACCCGACTATTCACTGATAATCCTGGCAGAGCTTTACATAAAGAAAATAGTTCTGTTACATGAGATTCCAAAGGTTTATCATTCTCGCACAGAGATCCGAGGTTTACTCTCAGATTTCGGGAAATTGTAAGAGGCTTTGTGCACTCGATCAATTTCAAAGACAACTTTCCAACTCAGACACGGACAATCGGAGAGAGTGATTCAAGTTTTAGAAGATATGTTGCGAAGTTGTGTGAGAAGAAAGTAATCGACCCCAATTTGATTCAAGATATCGAGGAAAATGTGAAAATGATCAGAGAAAGATTAAAGGTAGTCGCGGATAGACAAAAGTCTTACGCCGACTTGAAGATAAAAGACATTCAATACAGGATCGGCAGAAAGTGTTCTTAAAAGTTTCTCCTCGAAAGAATGTCGCGAGATTCGGGAAAATGGCAAGTCGAGCCCAGTTCATCACGATGAAGTGATCCAGAAAGTGGGTCCAATGGCATATAGACTGGCCTTACCTCTAGAGTTGGAAAAGATCCATAATGTTTTCCATGTTTCAATGTTAAGGAGGTATAGGTCAGACCTATCACATGTGGTATCTTCGAAAGTTATTGAGCTTAGACCAAATTTAACATATGAAGAAGAGCCTGTAGAGATCTTGGCTCGAGAAGTCAAAGAATTGCGAAACAAGCGAATCCCATTAGTCAAAATTATCAGTGAGAAACCACAAGAAAGCAGGAAGTCACGTGGGAGCGAAGAAACCACACAACGCAGATTCACAATGGGGCTTCAATGAAGGTAATTCCGAAGACGAAATTCTTTTAGGGAGGGGAGAGTTGTAATGCCATAAAGATAATCTAGAGGTTTTATAACATGTTTAGGGTATAAAATAAGTTAAATTGTATTTTTCAAGAATTTATATTGTTAAAGAACAAAAAAAAAATGATAAAACCTAGAAATTATAAAAAAATTAAGGTTAAATTGGTAAAATGTCAAAATGAGGACCCAAGGGTCATAAATGAGAAGTGTATAAAGCAAATGGAAGAAGGGTAATAAGTCAATACAAATGAAAGAGAGAAAAGAATGATTAAAAATGCAAAATGAGAAATGAGGAAATAATGTGCTAGCCAAACAAGGCCTAAAGCTGAAGTCTTGAGTTAAGACCAAAATTGGTCTTTGAATAGCATTTCTCATTCGGGGCATATCTTCACATCGAACTAAGGCAATGAATGAGAGAGTGAGAGAGGAGACCAAGCTGGGCTTTGTGCTCTGCTGATCTGAGCCAAAAAAGAATAAGGAAGAAGAAGAAGTGAAAAGAAGAGATTAAATGTATGAAACTAACCCTAACCCCCTTAAAGTCATGGTTCGGGCTTGATGAAACCCCAAATTGGAATAGAATTGTTTTAAATGGTTGTAGATCGGTTTTGAGGTTGTTTGGGGTTAAGTTTCAAAGTGCTATTCGGTTAGGATTAGTTTTGATGAATTTTTGTATAAAAGAAATGTTGGGGTTTTAGGGGAGATGCTGTCAAAATTTTCTAAAACCCATGTTTTTGTTTTGGCCATAACTTAGACATCAGTCATCCAAATTAAGTGATTCAAATTTCTGGGTAAACTAGACTTCTAGGAGCACAAATCCCCTTGAAATAAGTGTATTCAAATTTGGACCCCATTGGACCCAGAAAATCGTCAAAGTGAGGCTCACGGCAATTCGTTCATTTCGTGTTTTGGAACAGTTTTGGTTTTTAGGCCATAAGTTGAGTTTCACTCTTCCAAATTGAGTGATTCAAATTCATGGATAAACTAGAATTCTAGGAAAACAAATATCCTTGAAATAAGTGTATTCAAATTTGGACTCCATTGGACCTAGAAATTCATCAAAGTTAGGCTCTGTTTTCGGGCATATTCTGGTTCAACTTTGGTACGCTGTGTTTTGGGAACAGCTGTATTTAGGCCATAATTTGAGTTTCAGTCATTCAAATTGAGTGATTCAAATTTCTAGGTAAACTAGACATCTAGGAGAACAAATCTCCTTGAAATAAGTGTATTCAAATTTGGACCCCATTAGACCTAGAAATTGGCCAAAATGCTTCTATTTTCGCAAATTTCAAGTTATGTTTTTAAAATAGAGTAGTGAACATATCTTGAGTTTCACGTTCAATTGGATGATTCCAATTTATAATAAAAAGATACATATAAACAACAATCTAATAAATAAAACACATACCTTCAATGTAAAATTTTTTACTTAGCAGTCATAGAGAAAAACAAACATAATCTAAAACTAAACAACAATCATTATTGTTCTTCTGAATTGTATTAAATTAGGCAGTATATGAAGTCAATTCAAGAAACTGATTCCAAGGATAGGGAATCGAGGAGCTTACTAACCTTTTTTGGGTTTGTTCTCCATACCTCTCTTTTCTTATTTCAAGTTTTTTGTGGATCTTGTTTGAAATGATTTTCAAGAAAAACTCCGTATATGTGATTTTGCTTTAAGCGATTTGAGAAAATTGATTTCAAATGCATTGCCATAAAAATTGCATGAGAATTAAAATGTATTATTTGGGTATAAATGTATATACAATATTGTAAATTACTATGATTGAGTTTTAATGCCCTTAATAGAATGTTATCCATCATATTTGAGTTAAGGATAGATTGGTATACCAATAAGGGTCAAACTAGTAGTACTGTGAACGAAATGAAATATAGTGACATACCGAACCGTAGCCCAACGATGACGATAGCAGGCAAACACGATTTTTAAATAACCAATCAAGAAATTAACTGGGATCAGACAGGTTATGAAATGTTTTTTCCCCTGCTCGCAACCCAAATGGGATCGTGCCTGATTCCTATCCTAGGCACCAAAAGAAATGGTTAAATTCTTTTTATACAAAATTATAAGTAAATGTGTGAAATGCATGATTCAGTTTCAAAATGAAATATTGCATAGAAATTGTATACTTTTTGCGATCAAATGATTTCCTAAATGCAAGCATGTGGAAATAAGCACATATATATAATGTATATTGTATGGACTATTGAAATTGTCCAAAACATTGTTTTTAAAATCAGAGATATTCAGGTTTAATTAAAATGAAGAGAGAACCGCATAGAACTATTAAGCATGACAATGCTTAGCGCGTTGTTTTTATCATTGCGCATGTATCGAGTGACTAGGGACAAGAGCAAAGATCGTAGAGTTCAGAGTCATCATCGGATCGTGCGAAGTATAAGTAAACGCTCTGTCTCATGCATACATTTCATCCAATGACATTATTTGATCATTTTTGTAATGAAACCAAAATGTATCACAGGGGAAGAGCACATTTTGATTTATTCCAGGAGATGAACTCGATAATGTTTTCAGAATGATAATGTTAAGTGCATACATGTCATATTGAATGAAAAGTGTTAATCACAAAACGGTTGGTCCTCTTAACCGAAATGATTATGCGACATTTATTTCCTACGTATCTCGAAAATGTATATATGATAAACCGGGTCCAAGGTCCTTCGATCCTCGGTTCAGCCTCTGTGCCGGTCGAGTACTCGAGCTCGACACAAGATTTATTTTTAGTTGTTGAATATTTCTCTCAGTCTATTAAAAGCTCCGCCAGTATAATATATGGCTCTTAAGGTCTTGTCAGCTGTTTGTCCCACTACAACTCCCATGGCATAATCACTAGCATCACACATGATTTCAAACTCTTTGTTTCAGTCTGGTGTTGCCATGATAGGAGCTCTGATCAATATGTCCTTGATTTCTTCAAAAGCACACTTACACTTTTCATCAAATTCAAATTTGTTTATTTTTCTCAAAGAATCAAAAGATAGTGGCCTCTTCGATATTTTTGAGAAGTCTTTTATGAATCTTCTATAGAATCCAGCATGTCCCAAAAAATTTCTAATCCCTTTTACTATAGTAGGTGACAAAAGAGTTTCTATGATGGAAACTTTAGCTTGGTCAACTTCTAATCCAGCTGTAGAAATTTATGACCCAAGACAATGCCTTCTGTTACCATGAAATGACATTTTTCCCACCAAGAGCTAGATTGCCTTGGCATCTCTAAAGCACGCTTCCAAATTATGCAAACAATGTTCAAAACTGGATCCATAAAATGAAAAGTCATCCATGAAGATTTCCACAAAATTTCTCGCACAAAATCGAAACATAAACATCATATAATTAAAGGTGGCAGGTGAGTATTACAATCCAACAAATGACATCCTTCTGAAAGCAAAGGTACCATAAGGACAAGTAAAAGTGGTCTTCTCCTGATCCTCAGGGGCTATGGAAATTTGATTATACCCAAAGTATCCATCAAGAAAAAAAAAAATGGGAGCGTCCTACTAACCTATCCTACATTTGGTCAATGAAAGGTAGAGAATAATGATCCTTTCTTGTAGCAGTATTCAATTTTCTGTAGTCTTTACACACCCTCCATCCTGTCATAGTTCTTGTTGGAATTAATTCATTCTTCTCATTTTTTATTACAGTGAATCCACCCTCCTTTGGAACCACATGAACTGGGCTCACCCAAGGGCTATCTCGATATTAGTATAATCAAGCTCGCATTCAGCCCATTTCAATACTTATTTTCTAACAACTTCTTCATAACCGGAGTTTACTTCTTCGATGTTCTATCAAGTCTTGTGATTTTCCGGCTGTGATTTTATGCATATAAATGGAAGGATTGATTCCTTTTAAATCATCTATTGACCAAGCAATGACTTTCTATACTTCCAGAATTTCCATAGCATTTCTATGCTATGTCAAGTCGTACCGACAGATTATCGGTTTAGATTTCCCAGCTTCAAGGAAGGCATACATCAGATGATTGGGCAATTCTTTCAGAATTAAACCCTCTGAGCTTGTGTTTACTTCTGAAACTCTCTTCATAATTACTTGATTTTTCTGCATTGCTTTCATTAAGACAGAGTACTGCTTCTTTAAATATGAAATTGGAATTCATAAATCAACATCAAAACACTTAATATACTGGAAATTCTTCATTCATTGAATTCTGAATCTTACAATCATTTCTCAGTTCAGAACTGATGGGAACCTTTGTTTCTACAATCTTACAATCAACATTATCAAATTCAAGATGTTTCAAAATCTGATTGAGATTGAAGAGCACTACTTCATCTCCAACCCTGAGAGTAAGCTTGTCAAGAGCTCGTGCCCCAATACTCGACCCGACCCGGAGTTTGAACCAGATCCAGGACTCGGTCCTCTCTTATATGAATCCTAATACAATTCCTTTTCTCAATAAAACACATTTCAAATACTCATTTGTAAAGGATAGTTATCCTTATGAAAATATATACGCATATATCACGTTAACTTAAAGGGGCCCCATCATTTTGTTCTCAATACACATTTTCATTCAATATGACATTATATGCCCATTTGCTCAATTTCCCAGCTTTATACATTACTAAGATTATAAGTCGCTTTAAATATATAAAAACATTTACAAACATTTATCGCAGTTCAATTTTCACGTATAGTTTTAATAAAAAAAGTATCAAAAAGCGATCATGTGGTTTCATGTATGCATGGTCTGAGCTTTAATTTACTCCGCGCTGACGATGACTCGCACTCTGTAAGGTCTTTGCCTGGTCCCTAGTCACTGATACCATGGCGTGATAGAAACAACGCGCAAGAATTTTCATTTAGTGGTTCTATGCATTTCATTCACTAAACACAATCATGCGACTTTTCTAAAGCGCTTACACTTTCATATGCACAACTCATTCAAAACCAACCATACTTGCCACATATTCTATCATTTTGCTCTTAAACGACTTAGCCACGTTTTCTAAGTGTATAGGATAACAGACCATCGACACTGGCCCCGGGCTGGGTCAGCAGAAAGGCCAGATAAAAGGTTTTATATTACAATACGGCCCTGGGCTGGGCCGTTGGATCACTATAAAAATAAAGAACCATTTTAGAACACTATCGAGCATTGTCTGTTGGCTACGACCTGGAGGACGCTATATTATGTCTGCTCACAAAAGATCGCTTAGTTTGACCCTTATTGTATACTCAATTTATCCTTAACTCGAATATGACTCGGAGCATCATTCTATTGGGCGGTACAAAAATCGTAGCCATAAAATTCTCATAATGGTGGTATATACGCTTATACTCAAATAGCACATTTCAATACTCATGCAGTTTTTTTTTTCATGGCAATCATTTCACAATCAATTTTCTCAAATCATTTAAAATAAATCAATATGGAATTTTATTGAAAATCATTTCAATAATTGCACAAACAATTTTGATGCTTCAAATGAGAAGAGAATAATAGAGAACTAACCAAAAAGGTCATCGCACTTCGATTCCTATCCTCAGAATCTCGAGTTCAATTCGGGTTTCCTCGTCGCCAACCCTAATCCATCAAGCAATTAGATAACAATATCATTATTTTTAGGTTTCTATTTAGGTTATTTCACCCAACACACCTTCACTTGTAAAAATTTTATGGGAACAAATGAGCCATATTTTACCCAACTTCCTTCAAGTCTATTGTTTCTTTATAAATCTATTTTATTCAAAAATTGGAATCATCCAATTCGGAGCACCGAAGCTCTAAATATGTCCTAAACATTCGGGATTATTCTATTTTCAACACATAACCATAATTTTCCCAAAAATAGGGCTCCCTTCAGACAAATTTCTGGGTGTAATGGGGTCCAAATTTGGATACACTTCATGGAAATTTGTTTTCCTAGAAGTCTAGTTTACCTAGAAATTTGAATTGTTCAATTTGGATGAGTAAAACTCAACTTATGGCCTAAATACCAAAACTGTTCTGAAACACCAAAATTGTATCATAATTGAACTAGAATTGACCCGAAAATAGAGCCTCACTTTGACGAATTTATGGGTCTAATGCCAAATTTTGATACACTTATTTTAGGAATATTTGTTCTCCTAGAAGTATAGTTTACCCATAAATTTGAATCACTCAATTTGGATGAGTGAAACTCAACTTATAGCCTAAATACCAAAACTGTCTAAACACAAACGACAATCGAACTATAATCATTCTAAAATGTAGCCTCATTTTGATGAATTTATGGGTCTAATGGGGTCCAAATTTGGATACAATTAATTCATGGAGTTTTGTTCTTCTAGAAGTCTAGTTTACCATTAAATTTGAATCACTTAATTTGGATGAGTAATGGCCAAGTAATGGAAAAAAATACGGGTTTTCGGGGAAATTCTTATAGCATCTCCCTAAAAAGCCCAACATTTCCTTTATACAAAATCAACACCAATCTAAAACAACCATACAACACCCAGAGCGCAACCCCTAAAACTGAAATAAACCAATCAACATTATTTTATACTGTTGGGGTGGTTCTTTCTAAACCAAACACAAACATTTAGAAAGTTAGGTTATCTACTCTTAAATCTTTATTTTCTCTTCTTTCTTCTTCATTCTTCTTCTTGATCACTTAACTTTGATTTACAAAGCAAAATCACCCACTCTCATCTCCCTTTCTCTCAACCTGATTTGCTCTAGCCTTTTCCAAACAGAACGCCTAAAATGAGACTCCCTCTCATTCTAAAGACCAATTTGGTCTTAATTACCTAACCATCATGGTAAGCCATGTTCGTTTACACATTAATTCCTATTTTTCCCTTTTTTTTTTTTCATTTTAGGGCTTCATTTCCACTTCATTTCATCAAATTTTCATTTTGGCATATAGATTCTTCTATTTGGCGACCTTTGATCTCTTATTTTTACCAAATTAACCTTTGTCCCTTGTATATAGTTTCCGTGTTTTATCATTTTTTCGTTTTAGCAATTTAAACGTCAAAAATATAATTTTAATTTATTTTATACCCTAAACATGTTATAAAAACTGAGGTATTTTCAAAGGCGTTACAAAGCCTCCTTTCTAACGTCTATCAAAAGCCGCTCCGTAGCAAGGAAGGCTTCCCGCATCGGGACTTGTTTGTCTTCTTCAATAATAACCAAAGTTCCATCGGAAAAATGAACTTTCCCACTTTGATAAGAACATCCTCGCTGATACCCTCCGGCTGAGCTTAGGATTCTCGTTTCCATCCGCAGGTCATGGTCGGTGGGAGTAAGCTCCCAAAACTTAGTCTGGTCAATGTGATAAAGGCATCAAAGTTTATGTCATTTCAGCATCACACGCTGCTTTTCCCATTTCGTAATTCTAGTATGGTGCAAGGAATGCCAGAAGCTTCGATCCCCAGAGTTTTCATTGGTAAAAGTCCTTGAATAACTACACCGCAGTTGTCACAAGTTCACTACCTTCTTCAACAAATTCTTCCTCGCAGAGTCTCAACAACAGATATTTATGATTTGAATAAGCATCTAAAGAAAAAGGAATATTTATCTTTATTTTATTAAACATGTTCAAGAATTTAGAGAATTGCTCTTCCAGTTTAGCTTTCTACAGCCTTTGAGAGAATGGAATTGGAGGCTTGTAAGCTTGCACCTTATCTTTCTTTCTTGGGACAATTCCTCTTCAACTCGGCCGCTACGTACCTTTACTATTCTTCTTTCGCACCTCCCAGAACCGTTATGCTTTATCTCTTCTCCAATTTCTACATGCTTCTCTATGTCAGCCATCTTCTTCTCATTTGCTTATATTTCTTTCTATTTCACAACCTAAGAGTAATGACATACGCCTTGGGGACTTCAGATCACTGGGAAGGCATCCTAGTCCGGTTCCCCGACAGCTAAGGCCAGCTCTACTTGTCTTTAGATTTTCAGAGAGGCATTTGTGTTAGCTTGAAACACATTTGTGTTTGCTTGAAATGCTGCTAGTTCAACAAATTTTTGTTCATGAATGTTCAATAGTCTCTTGTTTTCTCCCATGAAGCTTAACATTTGTTCTTCAAAAGACTAAGACCTTCTTTGGCCCTGATTCTCAATTCTCTAGTTGTTTTGCTGTTGTTATCCTTGGAAACCATGTTAACCATATTGCTACTGATAATTCTACACATGTATTTGTCCTTGCTGTACTGTAGGTCCATATGAGAAATTCTCATGGTTCCTTAAAGCTGGTGTATGCTGGTCGAAGATTTGCATCACAGGTTGCAACCCTTACCGCCATTGACAAACTGAACTTCCTTCGCATGATAAGGACCATCATTAGCAAGTCCTTCATCATTCAAAACTCTTTGTTCTTCTTCCACTGTTCCCACTAGATGGGCAAAATGGTTTCTTCTTTCCTGCATGCTAACTTTGTTCATCAGTGCATCCAATTTTGCCTCTATAGCTGACATTTTGTTTAGCTTTATCACACCACTTCCTTCAAATGACACGTCCTCAAGTCTCATGCGCCAGAAGTTTCTTTGCTAGATCTTCTATTAACCGGTTTGCCTCTTGAGCACTCTTTCTCTTGAATGCTCCACATCAGGTTGCATCTATGATCCCTATGGATGTTTAGTTCATGGCATGGTATAAAATGTCCATCTGTGTGATCTGATCGATCCCATGCATTGGACATCTCTTAAGCAGCTTCTTATACCTTTCCCAGCATCAGGAGACTCTCATCTTCACCTTGCTTGAATACAATGATTTCTCCCCTCCTCTCCGAAGTGAGAGCGTGAGGGAAAAATCTACTCATGAATGCTTCAACCAACTCCTCCCAGTTGTTCATTGATTCATAGGGAAGTGATTCAAACCAACTTGCTGTTGTATCCCTTAAGGAAAAGGAAACAACTGCAACTTAATCACATCAAGTCTCACCCTATTTAACTAAGAAACCTCCCCATATGCTCATTGGGGTCTTCACTAGGATGCCCAATAAACTGATTCTGCTGGACCATGGTGATGAGTGCAGGCTTAAGCTAAAATTGTTTGCTTCAATTGTAGGTTGCCTGACTGCAATAATCATCTCTAATAACATGCCTCTAAAAGTCTTCCATAGTTCTCTGTCGTTAAGGTCTATCAACTGCCATAATTGGAATGTTCTGATGTGTCTCCCTATGCTCTGCCATAACTACTACTTCAACAAATCTAACTTTCTTCAAATTTCTCAGTGTTCTTTCCAGTTCAGTGTCAATGGCAATAGTTCTGCTTCTGGTTTTCGATGCATGTACTTACTACCTGAAATGGAATTACACTGAGATCAAATAAGGTCAGTAGACAATATCGATATATTATGATATGCTCATATAAGAAATTAGTAGCTAAGTCAGCAACTGTAGTTCAAACTGTTTTTGAAAATTTTTTGTTTCATGAAAAGAAAAGAAATTGTCCAAACTAGTTATTTTCTTTTTGGTAAGAATATTAATCTTTATATTTCATTTCAATCCCTGGAAACGGCGCCAAAAACTTGTAATTGACCATATCTAAAATACCAAATTTTGAAACACTATTACCAAAGACTACTTTCATTATCCCTAGAAACAGTGCCAAAAAATTGTAGAATGCCTAGTGTGGACCTAACTTTTCAATCTAATCAGAGATTATGATACCAAACTTCTCAGTCATTGCTAGCTCAAGAATCCCAAAACTTGATAGATTAGATAATTAAAATATTTTTTCTTTTGTTTAAGTAATCATTTGCAAATTAAATTGGTTTTGGTAAAACTCGCAAGTGCAATGTGTCATATAAGTAATAAAGTGGATGTTTAAGTCCAGATATCATTCTCATGAGGATTGATTAGAGAATTGAAAGATTAACTACCCTCACTACTCAAAAATCTCACTATTTGAACTTCTAAATTTCAAGATATATTTATCTTCTATAGTAAAATGAATCAAAGCAATAATGAAATTTTAAAATACATGATTAAAGAATTCACTGGATTGAAATAACACTGGGAATGAAAACAGTGTTGTGACTATCATTTTGCACTTTCCAAATAAAAGATGGTGCCTTGGAATGAACATTGAATCATCTAAGATATTAGATGTAGAAATGGATTTCTCCTAACACTCGCACATTTCACCCTCCAAATCTACCACATTTTTATCTCTGCATAAAGGCTCAAGAGCTACTTGGTGTGGATTTATCCTCTTTTAAGATCTGACTATTTTTCCTTCTCAGTACTTCATAACCATCTCTTAGGACTAGAAATTGCTTACCCCCATAGACAGGGTAATGCAAGCCCTCTCCAAAATAAACGATATCTTAGCCATCAATTAGACAATAATTCTTTCTCCCTTTGATTAAATCTCAACTAACACAGGGTTGAAGTTATTCCTCTCAATTAAGGTGAAAACTCTCATAATTAAATTTCTAAATCAGTAAGTAGATCATATTCTGGCACACACTCATGTTGTCACCCAGGAGGGAACCTTGAAAGCAGAGGTTGGATCTTCACTAGTGATGTATCCAAGTAGTCCTAAAAGTGCATTAGTTCAAATAATATGCAATTTACTCCCGTTACCGTCATTGCTCTCGTAGTCTCAACTGTATCACTTGAAGGGATCTTTGTGCAACCAGAGCAATGATACAACTCTTCGGGTTACCAACACCGATATTCGTAACAACTCACAATGGAGTAATATCAATTAAATCACTCCAATTTCATACCAAAACAACATTACACTGCGTCAATAATCCCAATGATGATCTTCCTGCAGGAGTCAGCCTCAAACTGGATCACAAATGACAATGACAAGTTGATCAAACAAATTGATTGAAATTGTAATCAAAACTGAAAAAAAAAAATGAATTCTAGAAAAATTCCTAGATTCCATTTAAATTAAGACAAAATTTTAAGCTTCAATTGACATTCATCTAGCTACGAATTCCTGTTTAGATCACTACTCTAATCTAAAAGAAGAAAACTAAATCTAGAAAACAAACTAAAAAATAGAAAATAAGAAAATAAAATATATACAATGAGAGACTTCAATCCTCCTGGTGCCAATACGACTTAATGAAAAGCTACTGGAAGCAGTGCACTATTCCCTAGGAGCTTCTATTTATAGGCTCAGGTCTTGGGTCCTAAAAACGAGGCAAGAATCACGCACTTCGAAATGCCCAAAAATGCTGCCCTAACTGTTGATGTTGTGGTGATGTCACGACATCAGAGTTGTTAATGTCGTGTGTTGCATTTGATGTCCGACATTGACAACTTTGTTGGGTAATTCTCAATTTCTAGTGATAAGTTAATGTCGTGATGATGTCATGGCATCGAGCCAATGTAGATTAATTACCATGTTACCTATTATCTTTCCCGTCGCGACATTGAATTGATGTCGCGGATAGTTTGCTGATGCCTTTGCTCTTACCTTTCGCCTCATGTTCCGACACGCTTATAGTTCACTTGGCGGGATGTCACGACATTGCATCTATAGTTCTAATCTTTACCGATGTCACGACATTCACGCGGACATCGGGTCGCTAAGTTCATCATGACTTCACTAGGCTAATGTCGCACATTGCTACTTCCAATGTCACTTACATTGAATCTTGTTGTTCTGAAGCCCTTTGCCAATTTTTTCTAGTTGATGTTGCAACATTTGTTCGATGTCTCGACATTAGACTTGTCTCACAATCCAGGCTACTTTGATATGATGTTGCAACATCACTAATCCGATGTTGTGACATTGGATGTTTAGATCTCCAATTTTTTAAGCCTTGTCTAATGTCGCAACATTGCATGTTAGTCCTTCTGCTGATATCGCGACATTGGATGGCTGCTATAGTTTGACTACTGGGGCTACTTTTGATGTCATGACATTGAGTTGTACTGTCATGACATTAACGTGATGTTGCCTTAATGTCGTAATGATGTCGTGACATTGGAATATATTTGCCTTCCCCTCTTCGGCTGATGTCCTAGCTTTGTCGCAACATTTCAATAGCGTCAAGACCCTCTCCATATAATGTCACGATGACCGGAAATCATTGTCATGACATAAATCTCTTTCTCTCTATTAATGCCGATTTTTAATATTCCATTTTATGTCGAATTTCAGCTTCTTTCTTTGGGTTTCAGAAACATAACCAGAAAGCTCCATTAATTTTGCATTAAAATTAACTTTTAAGCCCGAAATATACTTGGCACAATATTAAAAATAGATGAGTTTGCACTAACAAGTATCCATCTAGAAAAATACTCATTACCAACCAGTCTGTCTAACATTTGATCAATAAATGGGAGTGGAAAATGATATTTTCTTGTTACTTTGTTCAGTCTCCTGTAGTCAATACAAATTCTCCACCTTGTGACTATTCTTGTGGGAAACAGTTCATTGTTTTCATTATTTATCATTGTAATCCCTCATTTCTTGGGTACTACCTGAACATGACTCACCCATGAACTATCATAGATGGGCTATATGACTCCCGCATCTAACCATTTCAATACCTCTTTCCACACTACTTCTTTCATTTAAGGATTTAAACGTCTCTAAGCATCTATTGTAGGCTTGATATATTCCTCTAAGAGTATCCGGTGCATACACATAGAAGGTTTGATTCTTGAGGTTTGATTAGATACATGCATGTGGTAACACAAATCCCACCCCCACTACATTCATCCAATCACTTCTTATGCTCCTTATGACCTTCAACAATTTCCTTCCTCCATGTTAGAAAGAGAAGATGATATGACACAGTGGATGCCTCCCCTAGATACACATATTTCAAATGAGTAGGGAGTGGTTTCTCTTCAAAAATGGGTGGTTTCTCAACAGACGGAATCAACTGGCTTGGGCTAGCCCCTAAAGATTCAAAATACGTTCTTCTATTCGGACCGAAAGAATCCACCATTGCACATACTCCCGAACCAGATCATCTTCATAAGAGGAAGGGTCTTCATGAGTTAGGCTAGTCTCCAATGGTTCTGAAGGACCCAATTGGTTAGACACTATAGCCTCTATTACATCCACTTTGAAGCAGTTGTCATTATCATGCGGATGCTTTATGGCATTGAAAACACTGAATGTCACTTCCTCTTCTTGAACCCTTAGTTTGAGTTCACCTTTCTACGCATTGATCAACGCCCTTCCGGTGGCTAAAAATGGTCTTCCGAGGATAATGGGGACCTCTTTATCTTCCTCCATATCTAGAATGATAAAATCGGCAGGGAAAATAAATTTGTCCACTTTCACTAGGACATCCTTTATGATACCGCGTGGACAAGTGAGGGATCGATCTACTAACTACAAGGTAATTATATTAGAACATGCTTCTCCCAATTTCAACTTTTTGAAGATTGACCACGACATGAGGTTGATTCTAGCACCGAGATCACATGAGAGTTTTTCGGAAACTGAATTTCACAGCACATGGAATAGTGAAGCTAATGATCTTTTAGTTTCAGAGGCAACTTCGCAAAGATGGCACTACATTCTTTAGAAAATACCGTTTTTACGCCTCCCAACTTCATTTTTTTGGAAAGAATGTCCATCATGAATTTCACATACCCCGACATTTGTTCAAGTGCTTCGGAAAATGGAATGTTTATGTGGAGCTTTTTAATGATTTCCATAAACTTTCGAATTAGTTATCCAACCTATTCTTCCTCAATCTTTGCATACTTCCAGATAATAGGTTTCTCTTTCTTAACCAAGATTCCTTCACTTCCACTTTCTTTGGTGTGCTTGGGGCTGAATTCTTCAATAACTTTTCAGCTTTTTCCACATTTTCTACACTGTTTTTCTCACCTCCCATAGAATTTTTAGCATCTTCATGGTTCTCGACTGATTTTTCTAAGGTCTTTCAACTTCTAAGAGTTATAGCTTTGCAATGCTTTTTTCCTTCTCTCCTTAGGTTGACCTTCGAAGTACTAGGAAAATTGCCTTGTTGCCTTTCATTGAATAATGTAGCCATCTGTCCCATTTACACTTCTAATTTTTTAAGCTGTGCTGCTTGATTGTTCAAAGAAGTTTTGGTTTCGTTTTCAAACTTATTTTGAGATTGGAGCATATTGATCTGCATATCAACTAGTTGTTCCAATTTCTGATCTAAACTGGACTTCTTCTCTTGAGGTGGTGGGGTAGGTTTCACTTGCTCCATCGAATTGACTGCATTCTGATTCTTCCATGAAATAGGATGGTTCTTCCATCCTAGGTTGTAACTTTAAGCATACAGGTTGAAGTTCTGATTAGGAGGAAACTTAGACAAATATTGAGCTTGCTCAATTGTCAATTCTCCCATGGAATTCATCATTGAACATTGAGAAGTGGGATGAGCTCAATGACAATGATCACATGTAGGTTGACTTTCTTCAACCATATGTGCAGATACTTGAGGCCCTTTTTGTTGTAAAGTTTGCAACTGCTTAGAGAGTGTGGTGACTTGAGCGGCCAATTTTGTAAACACATGTAAATCATACGCCCCAGCTTGTTTCTTCGGCGCTACTCTTTCAACTGGCCACTAACAATTGTTCAAGGCTATGTTCTCAAGAATTTGATATGCCTCCACTTCGTTCCTTCCTATAATTGCTCCTCCAATTGAAGCATCAATAAGAGTCCTCGTAGGTGCATTCAAACCATTGTAAAAATGATGGACTTGCATCCATTTAGTGAAACTATGATGATGAAATTTTCTCAACAAGTCCTTGAATCTTTCCCATGCTTCATAAAAAGTTTCTCCTCCATATTGACAAAAATCGCTTATGTCAATTCTCAACTTTGCTGCTTTTACTGGTGGGAAGAATCGAGCAAGAAACTTGTTTACCAATTCATCCCATGATGTTATGGAATCCCAAGGTTATGAAATAAGTCAATGTTTGAATTTTTCTAATGAAAAATGAAATGTTCAAGAGTTAAATGAAGTTTCATCGCTACACTACGATACTTTATTGTATCATACACTCCAAGAGGTTCTAGATATGAGCATTCGTGATCCTTGCATTGCAAGACTCGAATGGAATGGCTTCAGAACAATTCGGAAAGTGACGGACTTGAGTCGAATTTGTTTTCATCGCTTGCCTCCCTGATCATAAAGAGAACCGATGGTGGGAACAGCACAGAACCCTTGATAAGTCTAAAATGGGTGTCCATAGTTACACCATCGTGGTGCAACACCACTCTCTCCTAGATCCAACTTCTTCCCCGAATCCTTCTAAGTGTTCCAGAGGTTGTTGTTACATCTGAGTAGCTTCTATTTTACCCTTTCTAATTCTTTTCAAATTCTTCTTTATCTCCCAATCCAAAGGTATAAGATCTTTAGCACCCAATCTTCGCATACAACCTATTGTACCTGAAAGTGTTCTCGTAAAAGGTACAAAGATTGTTAAAAACTTAATAAAATAAAATAAAATAAATGAATGACTGAAACAAAGAAACACTTGGTATTGAGATAGCATAAACACCGTGATCCTCCTAAGAATCTGCGCCTAAAAACTTGATAGGCTTATGTGGATTGTGCTTTAAAATAAAAGCAAGTAAAGAAGAGTGCCTAACCACGTTAAGCATATGCTAGTCAAGCACAGAGTAAATTAATGCAACATCATCCAGTAAGATGATGCTACAACAAAATTATAATATTTATTTGAATATTCAAACTACTGCTTAGATGGATCCATCTAATTAAAACTAACTTAAAGCAACTTTCTAGGTAATCTTTGAGTTTTGCAACTAGGAGTTATCAAATGATGTAAAAGCCTCGTGTCGGTCTTATCGTAAAAAAAAAGTATTGTAAGGGCTCCTCCTCCTATAGTGCTAAAAATTCCACTTATTATCTTATGCACTGTTTTTCAAGACTAGCTCTTATCTAAGGTAATTAAAGTCATTCTCAGGTCGATAACCTACCTTTAACACTGTTTCTGTTCCTTTATACCTCAACCCCAAGCACTAGAGAGATTTACTAGAATCAAAGAACCTCTAAGCCTCCTAATTATTGATAATTTCTATATTATTCAATTAATTAGGTTGACTCATCTATGTCTAATTCTTCATTCACTTCTCAGATCTCACAAACAATCACTCACCATACTAAGATTTAGAAATTAGTATGTAAATTTCACAGAAGTATGAGTTAATGGAAGAACAATCATGAAAAGATAATAGAAATATGAAATTTAGCAACTAAACATAGTATTCTGGGTGTCCACAAACAACCAACACCCTAGATCACGAATTTAGAACATAATGTAGGTTTGATCCATTACAGGTTTAAGAATAAACATCAAAGTAAAGAGAAGAAAAAAACCTCTAATGATCGAGAAGATAATGTTCTTCAAGGGTCTTCAAGTTTCTCCTTCCCAAAGGCCTTCAAATCTCCCCCAAACTATGCAAAAGATGACCCGCTGTTCCTGCACGCCCTCGCGAACCCTCACCTCCTTCTCTTCCTTTTACAACGTCGCGACATTACATCGCGACATTGAGACGTCACAACGTTACATTGCGACGTTGAGACGTCGCGATGTTGGAGCAGGGTTGTGAAATCTCCTTCATCAAGTCTCCAATAAGCCTCTAATTGCACCGATTTACCTACAAGATCATAAATAAAACTAAATATTAGCAAAATAACAAAATAACAGGGTTCTTTAAATTCAAAATTGAACACAAACCCACTAAATCTTGGGTATGTAATGAGTGTTTTTGGATACTCATCACTTAACTGCATAGAATCAATATGTATGTTTACTAAACTTAAATTTTAGGTTAGAGAAATAAATCATAATTTACTAATATAAACCATGTACAAAAATAATAAATCTAGCGACATAAGACTTATCTATGGCTTGGAGTTTTAATACAATTAGATTCATTTAACTATATGGAAAAACTATGAAAATATGTTTATTTTCTCAATTCCTATGGATAAATCAAGAAATATAATATGATATTGCACCTTATCAATTATACTAAATTTAATAAAAATTATGTGAGATAAAATCTATTATATAAAGTATAATAATCATAATAAATGTCATATATATATATATATAGTTATATATATATATATATATATATATATATATATATATTATTATATTATTGCTACATATATATATATATATACATATATATATCCAAAATCAATTAATGTATGATTATATATATCCAAAATCAAATTAATGTATGATTTTCTTACGGACTTATCCCTCTCCACATTATGATATTGTCCATTATGGGTTTAAGCCCTCATTGTTTTGTTTTTGGGTTTCTCCCAAAAGACATGATCAAAGTGTAGCCCTCATTATGTGTGCATAAATATATTGACATGATATGAGTTTAACTGGAAATTATATGCAATTAAGATAATTGTCTATGATACATGATGAATTGTGTGGTTTGAGTTGTCCATATGACATTCCTTACATATGTGGTATGACATAAACATGTAGTGGCACATTGCATTGCATTATGCACAGGGACATCGCATGACGTTAGTGTGAATGCATGATATGAATCAACACTGTGTTTGGTGGTTGATTGGCGGACTCGATATCGTTGGACGACGTCTAATAAAGTTGCACGGTTGCATACATAGAATTAAAAATGTGTTGGGGGATAGCAAGCAGAGATAAATTCCCTCTCGGGTGAAAGACCCGGTATATGTGGTTGATACGTGTCCAACGGTGAAAGCCCGTGAAAGTGTAGGAAGGCATGCGAAGCCTGCGGTGAGACCTAAAAAATTCGCTGCCCATAAAAGACACATGGTTTTGTAAAAGAAACGGTCATTCGAATATGACATCCAAAAGTTTTGGTTTAAAGAACAAATAACTTTTTCTTTCAAAATGATCATTGGATGCGATTAATCGATGACAGATTTATCATGCTTGGACATATAGTGGTGTGTGGTAGGAGTCGGTGATTGACTCGGGGTTTATTACGCATTAGCATCAGGTAGAGTAGTGGAGTCGGTAATAACTCGGAGCATGGTACATGATTGAGTCACATCTCATTTCAAGACATGGCATATGGTATTCCATGCTAGAAGTGCGTGTTTTGTATGGAATGATTGCTGTGAATGTATGAACATTACATGTGCATTTAGGTGGGGAGTAGCCTCTGTAGGAATTTTCTTTACGAAGTAGCTCACATATATGGAAAATATTTCGAATCACGAGGAAGTAAGTGGCAGTTGGACGGCGCTCATGCGGAGCCCGCGGTGTGAAGCTTAAGGTGTGACTTGTAAAATCTTTTTGTAAACCTTATAAGCAAACTAGTTTTGCCTTATATTTTAGTTATGCAAGAGAATTGTAATTAAACCCTTATGGGTTGTTTTTAATTATAATCTTGCATGTTTTGAATGAAAATAGATAAATGGACCCATAGTGGTCATTTAGTGAAAATTTGTGGATCCCGGTTAATGGGACATAACAAGGTGGTATCGGGGCACTCGATATCCACGAGTTTTTCGTGGGTTGATGGTTGGTCAATAGACCCCCGGATTGTGGGACGTCTCACTCCCAAAAACTACCAAGATATATAGTCGTTCTTTGATTGATTCTCGTTATATATATATATATATATATATATATATATATATATATATATATATATATATATATATATATATAAGTGGGATGGTAAGTGTGGAGACTGCTATTGGAAAATATAATATATGTGGTTCACATATGTGATAAATAATTGCTATTATATAATTATGTCTAATTTAAAGTGATATAAATATGGTAAAATAATGAATTAAGGCATATAATAAAGTATGGTATATTATGTGTAGAAAGAAGTATTTTGTTCTTTCTGACATCTCATTATCAGAAAGAACGAGAGAGAAATTTCTGAGTATACTTATTATATAGGAAAATTTAGAACCCAAAATCATCAACTTATGAATCCAGGTTTGTTTCTGCACTTCTATGAGATTATTATTCTTAACGATTTCAACATAGTTCTTGGGAATATTATGATTGGATTCACATGTTTATGAATATTGATATAAGTTGACATATTTTTAATTCAATTCTATCAACTGGTCATACTTATTCTGTTGGACATGGCTGGCCGCCAAGAGTTAAAAAATTAACGAAGATAAAGATGACATCCCTATCCACTGTGCTAGCTAGAAAATAAAATTGAGTGCCAGTCAAAACTACTAATTAACTTGTGTTTTAGGGAAACTTGTGTTTTGGACCAATTGATTAGGGAATAATTGTAACTAAGTCATAAAGAATTCAAAATATATTGGGAATAATTAATGCAAGGAAGACAAAGAATGCAAATACATGGTTTAGTATGATTTTACGCAGAATATTGTGTTTCAAGTATAAAAATGATAAAATACTATCTTAATAAACTATAAGTATTACTTTAATAGTCCTAGCTAGGTACTATCATAATGAACCGTGTTAATTAAAATAATACATACAGTTTATTAAAGTAATACATCACCACCTTCAATTTTTTTGACGTCACTACTTTCAAATTAAAAACACAATTACTGCTTCTTTTTTTTTGCAAAACCTACTAGACTATATAATTTGCATTATTTACGTATTTTTATTAATGGACTGAAACAAGAGTTTCCCTTATTTTAAGTGGGTAATTATCAATAATATCGTACTATTAACTTCTCAAATCTTTAGGTCATCCAACTTTAGCGTATCCCTATTTTAGCAGGACAATAGTATTAATATCATTACTGTGCTTCTCCGTTCCAGATTGGCATCAATTGTTTAGCATCATACTTTGATCATAATTTGGAATTCACAATATAGTTATTTAAAAAAAAATTAAAAAAAATCCAGTAAGAACCATTGATTATTTTAAGTTTTATTTTATATTTTACTAATTTTACATTTAGCAGGGGAGTTTTCCATGGTCTCACTCTATTCTCGTTTATGACATGATATAAACTTTTATCTATTTCTATTTCATCATAAAGTTGATGTTATAAATATAAACCAAACCGTACATATTTTCCCATTCTTATACCAAGGTAAAAGGAAGATATTAATAATGATGAGGTTTGAAGAGTAATGGCGCGAGGCCCAGGCCTTAAGCCAAATGTCGGGATTAAAGGCGGGCCCGTGCAGCGTTAGGCGTGTGATCCCAGTGCGGACTGAAGCGGGGGCCGAGCTGGCCCTTTTAAAGGAAATGGTGGCCTAAAGGGTCAGGTATTAGAGGAAAACACCCAATCTCAATCGGGGAAAGTGGGATGCTACAATTGTGTGTATTAATTATCCCTTATTAATCGGTTTACAATAAGGGAAAAAGAATCTCTTTACCCGATGGGACGAATGTAATCATCACCCTGAGGAAGATGCATTACATTGTCATCATCCAGTAGGAAAGTTATCATGATCATCGTTATAAATACCCGGTCATCCCGACGGTAAAGGTACCTGAGCATACGCCTGAGCTTCATTCCCTAGCGGTTGATCTTCTCTTTACGAAATAGCGGCTTAGGCATCGGAGAAGGCAATGGGCGAGCCCCGGAGTCGATCCTTTCTGTTTTACAGAGGAGCGGCATCGAGTGTTGAAGCCCGGTAATTCTGTACGCTCCGGCCAGTTATTGTTGAAAAGCATCATCAATTTGATGCGATGCAGCCAGAACGACGGTTCCTTTACCGTCGCGATCTCTAGAGTGATTGATGGTATCCGCGGAACCTGAGGAGCCACGCTTGATCCTCGGATCTGGTCTAGAAGGCGACATAGATAAGCAGGCCTCCGGCGGAACTTTTGAAGCTATCGGGCAATCTGAATGAGATGGAAACTCAGCCTCGCTGACAGCGTCTGTGAGAGGTTGGAACAACTCTGGGAAAATCTGGCCCCTGGAGCTGACGGGCGAAACCGCGACGAGAAAGATCAACATTCCACTACTTGACATGATCAAGCGAGTCCACACCTTATGCCATTTACGAAGGATTTGTGCACGGTAAAAAGCGAATTTGAACATTGACAGCTTTCCTAATGAACAAGTCGGTGCCATTATCCAATCTGGACTCGATGAAATACAAGATCTAGGATCCCCCACCATCTCGACCCGACATCGGAGGGACGTGGCGTAATGCATAGACGAGGCATTCTTTGGATTTGGGAGCCGGTGTCAGCCTACTTCCATATCGTGTATAAGCATTTGAGTTTGGGGGTAGGCTTCTTGACATCACCACTATTTAGTGGATGGTCGGTGAAAATACCCAGGGGATAGTGGAGGATGTTTTGGTAAAGGTGGATAATTTCTATTATCCGTGGATTTTGTGGTTCTTGATACGGAATTGATGGCGGAGAGTACTCACTAAATGCCGTCATACTTGGGAGGACATTTTTGGCCGACTAATGCTATAATCATTTCTTGGAATGGGATTATGCGACTCGCCTTTGTGACATGACTTTGGAGCTCAACATTTTCATCACGAGTAAAGGGATAAGCCGGGTTGAGGGTGAGAGCGAGAAGTCGAGAAGAAGTGCCTTTGTGGCCTGAAGTGGAGGAGAAAGCGGTATTCACAAGCTGCCGAAAAATTAAATGAACCCGAAGTAGTGGATGAAGGATCCAATTGCACGGTCGGCCTCCTGCATCTTCCATGCCATGACACCACAGACGACATAATGCTTGATATCCGGGAGGCGAGTTGGATTCAAGCGCAGTACACCTCTTCCTGAAGCATGGAGGCCTCCTCCTTGATCCCCCCTTGAGACTCTTTTGACATCACGGGGGTAGTTCTGCACGGAAATTGGAAACCACTCCAAATTTTAATTAGATTTTTGTTTTGTTTTATTACAATTTTTAAATTAGGATTGTCATTAAGGTCCTTTAATTTCCAAATTGTGTAAATTTTCTAATTTTTCTAGTTTAACTTCTTATAATTTCTGGTCTTGTTTTGTTGCAGGTGTTCAATTTGGAGGACGGAGATATGCTGGCCGATTTTAGGGTTGTGAAGAATTTTGCGACTGCGAAAGTTCGGGTTGCGAAATTTCGTAACTGCGAGGAATTTCGCGGGTTCACTGAGAATTTCTGGCACAGTCTTTGTTCATCTTCTCCTCCTCTCCCTACGACTACATCATTTCCTATGACTCTCAGTATAGCGCTTTGAAATTAATTTTCTAATCTTTTGAGCCATTAATTAATGGTCGTAAAGCCATTAATTTCTTCATCTTCTCCATACCCTCCTCCCTTTATAAACCTAGTTCCCATTTCATTTTCACCTCACAAATCATCCTTCCAGTTTAAAGAAATATCATCTCTTATACTCTAGGCTTGCTCTTCCTCGAGTCTAGAGATGGCAAAGAAACGAGAGGGCTCACATGGGGCGCGGGTGCGCTGAGACCTTCCCTGCGGGGCCCTCTCTCTTGTCGTAGGCTCCTCAGTGAAGCAGCTACATGCCGGCCTGCACTTGACTGGCCCCTTCCTCCGGCCAGGCGGCCCTGTTGTCGTAGTTGGCGGCAGGCCAGTGCCCATGCGCTCCCCTTTGCGCCTTCTGTGGCCCATTGTGCCTGGCTGGCCTTTGCCTTTCTTTGCCCAGAGATCTTGCTGGGGTTCCTCACTCTGTGCGGAGGAGGTATCCTTTCGGGTTGGGCCCATGCAGGCCGCACGCACTCTGGAGCCGGCCGGAGGAGGGAACCACAGCCGGCGAGGCCGGACATCGGACCCGGGAGTCATACATCGGATCGGGCGCGCCCGTCCGCGCTCTCGGGGTATTCTGCGGGCCAGACTATCTCCGTGACCTTACTTCCCTGCGACCCCATCCAGGGAGGAGATATTGCGGCTGCGAGGATAGAATTTTCATGGGGAGGTGTACTGCCGATCTACCATTCTTGTGGACCAGAACTCGAGACTCATTGCTCCTCTGTGATACCATCTGGAGCCGATTCATGGTGCCGCGTCGATGCCTATTATCCTCGGGTCGTCAAGATTCTATCGCGCGCGCGGCAACATCCGTGACCTAACCGTACTCTTTATTTCTCTGTGACGGCCGGGCCGGGGATGCATCGGGCCCCTCGGGTATCACGTGACCCTCCATCGCCGGTGGTGGTGCCGCCCGTCGGCGGTTATAGGCAGTGGCCCCGTCAGCCCGACCCGGGGAAGATGGTCTGACTCCTCTCTATGGATGCTACTGGTGGGTCGGTATTGTTCAAGCGCCACCTTCCATAGCTTATTCTTATGATAGACCACGTTATGAGGTCTAATATGTTTCCACTTCAGCATATAGTACAGAGGAAAGGAGCTATCCTAGAGGTGCTATATCGTATTCAGGATCTTGTAGTTGACTGCGAGCGATTATGACAGTGGTCGGGTTCGAGGACGGGGTCCTTGTGGAGTCTTCCACGAGGCGAGTCCACTGTCTCTTCTGTTTCGCCTATTATGTCAAGTCTTTGGAGCATGTCGGCGGGTTCCGGCCCGAGCCTCGTGTGCGGCGTCGATGCGTGAGCCACCCTTCTGGATTAAGCGATGGCAGACGGAGCCTCGGCTTTCCATCTTTGCTCTCAGGGATGAGCAGGTGTTGGATGATGATGATCACCGCCAGGGATATCTATCAGTGGACCGCAGAGGCCTCAGACTTTGATGTGTGACTCAACACATGAGGTCTCTTAAATCTGGCCACTCTGTAGCTCAAACAGTGGGCCTCAGACCGCCTCTGCCTCTCTCCGTGCCGGGGCTGTACACCATTGGTCCATTATGGCGAGCGAGCACCTCCACACGGCCACCACGGTGCATTACCACCCTCGCGAGCCGGCTCTCATGAAACCGGTCGCACATTCTCGGCCACTCGGTTTCTTTGCGGCTTCTCGAGGCCCACTCTGGCGAGAGAGGATGACCACTTGAAGGCTTCCGTAGCTCAAATCGAGGGCCGGCCTTCCGTCGGTTGAAGAGTATTTGGGCGCACCTGCTATCTCCTCGAGGCTCTATTCGGCCGCGTTGTCCCTCTCAGGCAGGATCGCACCTCCACCGTGGCCCTGCGGCTTCCACACAGATGTTTTGGCGGCCGCGGCATCGGCCACATCTGTGACTCCTCGGCTGCCCGGGTTGAGATAGGCCTTCTCGGCCGATTGAGGAGGTACCACTTCCTCTCAACTTTCGTTCGTTCTTTGGGATAGTTAGTGTTAGAAGTGATGTTCATACTCTTGATGTTAGTTTTACTTGTACTTCATGCCCAGCAAAGCCCTTTCTGTGTTTATATGGAGGCTTGCTGATTACTTATGTTGCAAAGTGAAAATTTTGTAAGTGCCTTGATATATATAATTCCAAATCTATTTTCCTACTTTTGCATCTCATTTTGACCACCTTGTGTGATTTTACACTACACAGTAAATTGAAGAATTGGAAACCTTTGGCAGTATGGCTCAAATCTTAGAGTGGTTCCATGCATATGATGAGTTTTGGTCGAGTTGATGACCACTGGTAATTACCTATCTTCCATCACTCTCACAGCCATACACAATTCACATTAGTTTCTCTTCAATGGGTTGAAGTGTATCTCCTCTTGCTTTTTACAACACCGACCTTAGCCGTTGGCGACTCTTAATGATTATTAGAGTTCCTTATGTATGAAGGCGATGTGTCTTCAAAGAAAAAGAAAAAGAAAAAGAAAAGAAAATAAAGATAAATATGCGCCAGCTTTGCCTTGAGAAAGAGCGATACAGTCAGGGTATATAGTAACCTTTAAAACTACAGTGCCCTAAACCAGTAGTTTGTGATCCTTGAAACTTAGTGCTAAGCTACATGGGTGGACGGGTTGTAGGTCTTTGGATTCGAAATCATTGATCGAGGGTGAGAACACGTAGGTTTGTGGTTGAAGATCCTTTGACTTGATGCCCTAAACCTTAGTTGGTTGGGGTGTCGAGTGGATCATTACAATGAGCTTTGGTGAAGTCGAGTTTTCAGCATTGCACCTGACCGAGTATGAACTAAGTGAGAGCTGAGTCTATTTGGGTTGGTCGACATGTCTAAGGTTTTGTGATTTGGTTGGGGGGAGAGTGGTTCTGACAACTGGCTTAAATAATCCTCAAAAACACTTAGAGTTTGGTGGAAATTCAGAGTGATTTCCTTGGAATTTATGCTCTAATGAAACTTATTACTATATAGAATTTATTTCTCCTACGTGCAGATGTCTTTATCTGAGTTCGATTTGTCATACTAAAGGTTGGTATTAATTACATACTTTTAGACAATCCATTTTTGCAAAGACATAACATCATGTGTTTATTGCTAAGGAGTTATGATATCTCGGTTGGGGAGTGATTAGTACCCAAATAATTTTAATGAGCCTTGTTCTCTCTGTGAGTTTATCTGACTTTGTGTATAATCGACCTTGATAACTCGATTGACATGTTAGATTTACGGTTTTGCTCGATCACATTTTGTAGTTATTTTTAGTAGTTTTGGTCAAAGTATATGATTCCTCAATTTGGCTGAGAGCACAATGAACTTTGACTGGGTGAAGACTGTGATCAAATCGATGCAGAAGTGGGCGTATTTATTGAAGATTAAAGGAACTGGCCCATGGAAATTTTGAGGTTAAAATTTAGCAACCTGCAAATTTCAGCGAGTTCTGAGAAATTTCCTGAGGTTGCGTTTTATAACCTCACTGTGACTCACGCATCTCGACTTCTTTTTGATATGGTGGTTTTAATACAAGTTTTCCCTTATGTAATTTTGATTTGTCTTAGGAAATACACTTTTGTAATTTCCTCTTTGAGCCTATATAAACATCATAAGCATGTCAAGGCATCTTGTAATTGATGTGGTGTGGCTTCCTCCGCCTCCTACATGGATGAATTTTCTCTTACTACTTTCTTGCATTTTCTTGGTTTCCAACACATGATGACAAATCGAGGATGCTTGGCTAATCTTCCTTGATCCTTGAAGGGAAGGCCAGGTGTCGATTTTTAGGTTTAAAGCATGTTCTCATGTTCTGCGTGTTTTTGCGTTTTGGGGTTTCTATGCTTTGTTTTTAGCTGAAGTTAAATCTCTGCTTTAAGCATCTCTTTTAATGTGTATTTGGCAGAAGCTTTTTGGGTTTAAATGGATTCTTTCACTGAATCCATTGAGGCTCGGTCGTTGTATCACCGCTAGTTGTATGCAGTAGGGTGAGGTTTTGAGATGTGTTTTAACTGTTAGGGACATTACTGCCTAATGAAATGTTATATGCTTTCAAAAAGGAAAGCTTTTAGGGTTTAGGTTTGCAGCTAAAGAAGATCAGGTTGGGGAAATGATATCATGCTCCCAATAAGGAAGATGGGCATTACATATTTGGTTAACTTAGAACAAGTCCGATTATTTAAGCAGTTACTCTTTAACTGCCTTGATTATTTGGGTTTACAACCATTCACACACTATTTTCCATACATCCTTTTAATCGAGGCTTATTTTCAATGCACGTAACCCCTCTCTCACGAAAGCCCATCTGTTCCGACCTAGAGCCACTATATGTGGCTTTGCTACGTCGATAATAGAATCTAGGTTATAAATTTTGTTGATTAGAAGCACTGCACGAAATTAGACCTGAATCGGATACTAAGTTGGGACTTCCCGGTGACAGTGGTTTGAGTTTTCCCAAGGTGGTTACCCGGCGCTAGGATCGGTTTCTCATCTTTGGATACCTCTCCTCGGCTCTCTGTTCATTGCAATAAATGGTAGTACATTGTACCTGTCTGCAGTTCTGGGCCGGGCGACACTTTAGTTGAAGTACGAAACGACAGTGAAATTGAGGTTCTTCCCTCAGAAGGGCTTACTAGGATGGCGGAAAACTTGGATGGTTTTGATCTTGTGAGAGACCTCCTCGCGATCACGTCCCCGTTTGGAAGGCTATTTTCATGACTTTGAAAGAAGGAGGCTTGCATTTTGTCAGGCGGCCTTGGACATAGGCGGCTCGATTAGTAGCTATTCTCGTCCCGGTCAGTTGAACTTCACTGGCGTTTGAAGGTGGTAACATAACCGAACCTGACTTTGATCTTGTCTGGGTTTCCTTATTATCGGATGTTATTATAAAACCCGAGAACTTCGGCGGGAATCTGGAAAGCGCGTTTGGCTGGGTTTAACCTCATATTATAGCTTTTCAGGACTTGAAACGCCTCGGTTAAGTGGATGATGTGGATCTGGTCTTTGCCAGTTTCACTAACATGTCATCTATATATATACCTCCATAGACGCTCGATTTTCATTTGGAACATCTTGTTATGACCTTTGGTAGGTGGCTGTGGATTCTTAGGTCAGGGCATCACTTTCGATAGCGATGAGTTCCTTGCTTACGTGATGACGGCGTCTTCTCTTGGTGAAGCTGGATTCGATAAATGATTGGCAGGAAGGTGTCCGTAAGCGAGAGTTCGTGGCCGAGGCTGTGGCGTCTACTATGAGGTCAATTCGGTAAAGGGAAGCTATCCTTTGGGCATGCCTTGTTGATATCTGTGAAATCGATGCAAAGTCGCCACTTGTCGTTTGCTTTTTTGACATGAACGACGTTGGCTAACCACTCAGGATATTCTACCTCCCTGATTGTATTTGCTTAGAGAATCTTACCGACCTCTTCATTGATCGTCTTATCTTTGAGGCGAAACTCCTTATCTTTCTTGATTGGTTAAAGATGGATTAATGTTAGTTGCTTGGGTGATCCTTGTTTGGGTTGATTTCACCCGTAATATCTTCTTACAGGTAAATACCTCCATGTTCTTTTTTAGAAAACGGATAAGAGGGCTTTTGATGTCTTCGACCATCTTAGACCCTATGTAGACGAGGAGTGTTAGTTGGTCGTTAGAGTTGTCTCTGTCTGGTTCTAGAGAGGCGCAGTCGGGTACTTACTTTGTCTCGCATGTCAAGCTCGTCCATGTAGATGTTGTTGACCATTTTTTGTTTCATCGATGCTGAGTAACATTCAGCTATCTGCTGGTTCCCAGAACTCATGCCGTTTCTGCGATTGAATTTGATGACCATGTGATAGGCGGAGGGAATGGCTCTTATGGTGTTGAGAGAGGGTCTTCCCAACAACATGTTGTAGAAATTGACAGGGCATCTGTAAATCTTATTGTTGTCGTGGCGGCATGGGAGGTCTGAAGGAGCGCCGATCTTGGGCCACAGTGCTCCCTTTCTCCAATCCATAGGTAAGTGTTGACTATTACAGCTTTTCCGCTGATACCCATTTTATCGAAAGTAGATGCAAAGATGATGTATTAGAACTTCCATTATGACGAGGACCCAGTAAGTTATTTTGTGGCCGGAGCCCGACCCTTATCACTAGTGGACCGTCATGGGGATCTTTGCGATACCTCCGTGTCGGAGTCAAGAAAGGTAATGATGAGTATCAGGCGGAGGGTTTGGATGTGGCCTTGTACTTACAAGGTTCCCCCACAATTTGATCTTTCTTGTGGTGGGCCTTCTGGCTAAGTTGGACTCCCCACCTGTGATCCTCAGATTACATGGATCTCTCCATGGGCGGAGTTGGTCTTTAGATGGAGCGGCGAGTGTGGTATGCTGGTCACGACATACGAGACGGCCTCTTGTGGAGAATGCCCACGTCGGATCGAGATACCAATTCTTTCCTTGGATTGGATCACGTGTAGTTTGTTCGGTGTCCATGACCCTGGCAAGACTTGCGGTACTTGCATCGTCCCTTGTTCTTGGGTGCGACTTCATGCGGGATGGCACCTCGAAAATCATATTGCACTTTGAAAGCGGGACCTATGGCTGCGAGGCCGTCGAGAGGTGGTGCAGGGTGCATCTGGCTGCGTAGCTTGGTTGATTGGTCTGGCGGTCTCTAACATTCCTTGCCTTTTTGGGCTAGCACTGTTTCTCTATTCTCGCCGAGGATCATCCATGCGCACCTCTTGGGAAGCCGTTCCGTTCTTGTCAACCCTGCTCTTTTCCTTTTGAGTAGAAGAGCTCCTTTGCTTAGATAAGAGGGCTTCTTCGCCATTGATAAACTTCTCTATTTTGGCTAGCACCTCAGCCATGCTCGCCTGAGGGTTTTTTGAGATGGAGAACATCAGATCCTTTAAGCTGCTGTACTACGATGAAGGAATTGTGATGGCGGACTCTCGTTGGGAATATCTACCCAACCAGCGAGAGACTCACGTTGAACCTGCGAACATATGACCCTGAGCGTCGCCCGAGGTTACTGTTTTTGTAATTGGGGAGGTGATAACTTGGCTTCCTATACGTCCTTGCTCCAATAAAGTGGGAGACGAATGCGATGGAAAGTTCTATGAATGAGATGGAAACTTGAGCGGGAATACATTTGAATAAGGTATCGCTGACCCTTTAGCGTGATAGCGAGGCTGCGCATCATATGGGTTATGATACGATGCGGTTCATCTTCTTGTATGTGAGGTGAGTACGTGGGGTCTTTCGTTCCATCGGCAGCCGATGCAATGGCATTCTAAGCTGTCGGAAGAGAAGTCGGCACATTGTGAATAAAGTTCGATTTGTTGAAGTCCATAGAGATCGGGCTGGCCCTTCTGCAGCACCTTCATATAGTGGAAGCTCTTGCTGGATAATCACAAACCTCACTCCCAGACCGCTCCTCTGTCTCCTGTTGATAAAGGATAGGTCCATTACCCTTATCATTCCTACCATGCCTCTCCTCATTGTGATCCTCTCCAGGGGGTTTGTAGGGGTCGTGCTCCTTGGCGTGGCTAGTTTCTCCTTCTCCATCTACTTCCCGAGGAGGGTCGAGGTGTTGTTGTTCCTTTGGGGTAATGGGGTTTTTTTGCCTCCTTGGGCTGTGTCGGCGCCTCTGGGGAACTTATTGCTTGTCTGTGGCGTTCCCGACTCTCTTGCAAGCTGGGTTGGTGAGACGGAGCGCCTCCATCGTCCGGTATTGGTAATCCAAGCGTCTGGAGTGCCTCTCAGGAGGTCGATATCTGTCGCCTTCTTTGATCTTGCATCCTTGGAGATTGGTGTAGCTCTGCTGTTGCAAGGTTGATACCATCGGTCATTAAAGTCATCTTATTTGTAAGAAACTTTCATTCCACAGGCGGCCTTGTGTGATGCTTTTCAACCGTGGGTGGGCGTGTTAGGAATCATTGGGCAGATCCGAGCCTAAGGATGTCGGGCTCTTACGCGAAAATAAAAATAAAAAGGATCGGTGGGGATCACGTAGCCTCGATGCACGTCGATTTTTTCTAGTGAAGAAAATCATTTAGCAGGGAATGAATTTTTGTGCTTACCTCTCACCGATGGGGCGGCCTGGTATTTATAATAGGCGATCTTGGTAGGTTTCCTAGTTGGATGATGACACATAATAGTATCTTTCCTTGTTGAAGGATTATACGGTGTTTCTACCCCGTGTTGGGGCGGGGATTTTCTTTCACCTTGTATCATTACTTGGGTTGTGGGGATAATTGAGGAGCGTTAGGAGTATCACACTTTCCTAATTGGTAGGCATTGGGCGTTTTTCCTATATCTACAGTTCTTTAGAGTGACTAACCTTTTAAAGTGACTTAGGCCATCGCAGAACGCCTTATGAGGGATATATTGAGTGGTTTTCTTGGTATTGGGCTTGCTTTTTAATCCTGTCACTTGGGATCGCGTCTTGGGCCTGCGCACCTATTATTTCAACTTGATCAAACCTTATCGTAAATTAGTTATTAATTAATTAATTTTCTTTATGTTGACCTCGCATATATGTATGTTCATATTGATAGACATGTTTATGCTTATTAAAGTTCAAAGTTATTTGTTATCATCTACAAATGGATATATAAAATTATTGTAGAGTTCTATAAATGAAAGAGGACAATATAATTATGTAACAACTTTCTACAAACATATAAAAATAATTATTAATATTAGAACAAGTAAATACAACGATGATTCAAAACCGTGTATGACTTTTTTTGGACAACTTTTATTAGGATTTGAACTCTGGAGCTCATCCCTCTTTATGGTCATACCTATTTAAACGGACTATACGATTCTTAAAAAGATTCATATTTTCTATTCTATCTTTGGCAGTAACTATTATTGAGGAAATCTTTAGATATTATAAGATAAATATTTCATTCAAAAATCAATATGAAATAAATGAAAATTATGAAATTTGATTGAATTATATTTATATTTATTGTTAATGAGTTTGACTCAATAGTTAAATAGTTAGGTGAGACATAGAAAAAAATTAGTCTTCATGAGAACGAAATACTATATTATAATGAAAAGTAATTAGATAGTAAAAAAAGTTTTAATAATCAGTTCGTTTTTAAAACATTATGTGTCAACATAATTAGAGATGTCATAACCATCGTCTATAAGTATTGATGACATGGATTTTTTCTTGGTAAAATTGGTCCAATGTTACTGGCCATTGGAGTATTGTATTCCCCTTTGGGCCTATGAGTCTATGACCACGTAAATTTGCATGGGTAGGGTTGTATGCAAGTGAAAACCGAGAAAATTTATTATTATAACCTATAAAATAAAGGAAAATAAAATTGATATTAAAAATTTATAAATTATTTTATATACTTTCCAAATTAATTTATGACATTTTATTTTAAACCATAAATAAAAAATCATTTTCTTAGATAATATTTTCTTTCTTTACCTTTCTGAAAATCTTAATAAAGCACATTGTTAATTAATTTAGATAAATTTATTTTAAATGCAAAGCTTTCGATTGGAATTAAGATGTTATTAGAGAAGTAAAAGAAATAATGGAGAGGTTTAATTTTTATAGACCTATATCAAGTTTACATATGCCACTCAATTGGTTTGAGCGTTCAACGTTTAAAGGCGGGACATACTTGTAGGCGGGAGGTTGAGATCACAATCGATGATTTATGATATTATATTTAAAGTAATTAGCTTTAAAAAATAAAGTCATCAAGGATGTTCAACTTCCATAAAATTTCAGGATAATTAAAAATGAATAATAAATAAATCATTAAAGAGAAAAATAAAACGAAAAACTAACCTATTCCATTTCTTTTGACTCTATCTTTTTTCTTTCAATTCTAAAATTTTCCAACCATTTAATCATTTAAATACAACAAAGAATTGTTCTGCCGTATGACTCATTTAGCTAGTAATCATATGAAAATAAATTGATATAAATCGACTTGTTCATCGTTTAACTAGATAATACAATATAATTGGTCTAATCTTGTGCTGCATTAGTTAAATTGATTATATACATAAATGGATATGAATAGTATATATTGACATGATCCTATTATTTTATCCTCGTACGAGACCTATCTTAACATGATTATAACGTAATAAAATTTTAAATATATAAAAATATTATTTGTTAAAATTGTACTTCTTCTATTGCTTCAATTTTCAAGTCATATTTTTTAAATTCTTAGTTAACATATTCAGTCATGATATCAGAGTAGATATGTAGAAAATATTAAAAAAAAAATCGAAAGTTATTTAAGAAAATATGTTGTATTAAGTTGTCTTACAGGTAAAATGTCTGAAGAAATACAAATTAAATACATATCAAACAAATGAATAATCAAAATAGTTGATGCTTTAAAACATACTAATTAGAACTTCAATAATTTGAACGAGGAGCCTTTTGATGGTGTTCTCATTCTACTCTACCACTTACAACTTCACACTCCAATGGTTCTTGTGTAATGGTTAGTCAGGTGTATTACAACGACAAATAATTCTGTATTTTCTCACTTCAAGCAAAAGTAGTATAAAAATTCATGTTGTGATTCATGACATAATTAAATAATTAAATATAAAAAAACTAATTCAAATAATTCGAATAAAATTTTAACCACAATAATTCTATACCTTAGGCCTTCCAATTTTTATCCAGGTAGAAAGAAAATCTGCTGACTTCTAAGAGGATAAACTTATACAAATTTTAAATAAATTATATTGTAATAATAAATTTTTTGGATACACACAAATTTTCCTTCCAGTTATTAAATTTTTATTAAAGACTTCTCAAAAAAAAAAAAAAAAAAATTTCTTTAAAGATATTAAAAAATAATACATAATTAATACATTTTTTTAAATAAAATTTCTACTCTATGAAAAGAAATTATTTTGAATTTCTAAATATATATATATAGAAATTTTATTCTAAAAATATGTTATTCTTTAGACTGAGGTCAAGTCTTTTAATAAATAAATAAGTGTATGTGTATACATATAATGATATACACATTGTAAATAAGTATTTTGTAGCTAATTCTTATATAATTACTTGGAAAAATGAAAAAAGAAATAATTTTATTTAAATTTGGAAATAAGTTTTTATGGCGAAACGATAAAATCACTCATCTTCGCTTAAAAAAGAAAGAAGAAGGGCGAAGAAAGTAGATAGAAAAGGAGGAAAACTAAGGTTTAAAGTACAATTTTTAATTCATGATATAAATGTAAAAATTAGTTAAGGAATTTTTATGCTAAATTTCCTTAAATTTAAAAATCTTAACATTTAATAAATTCGTAATCTAACAGATGTCGACCATATTTGTAATTAATGAAAAGAAAGAAGGCGTGCCTTGAGGAGAGAGAGAGACGATGAAACTAGAAGACATGTCTTGATCTTTTGTGGTGTATTTGTTTCTCGGCCTGCCTGGCTTTGAGTTATCATGATTCTCTTGTACTTGAGGTCATATATATCATGAATCCCACAACTTACACTCATGATATCCCATAATACAAGCGAAGTTGTTCAACACGGTTTTGATACTTATTAATCTGGAGATTCGAGGAAAAGAGACACCATCGATGCAGTTAAACCCTAATTATCATAGATATTATGCGTCATATCAGGCATATTGCCATTCCATGAGGTATATGGTGTTAGCCTTGGGATATGCTAAATTCCCGATAAGGAGGAAAAGGATTATATAGCTTGTCATTATCATTAGGATGATTAATATATAGACAAAATGGAAGAATAGAAAATCGATATTGTCATCTTTATACCATTTATTTGGAACTCTATACTTACTTCATCCATTGCTCTTATCCACCCCAACCCGATGCGGTATTCAGTCTTGCCTCTGTTGAGGAACGATACCACTAATAATTCCCTTGAAGTCAAGGCCCATGTCCATGTCTCTTATGCATCTAAGATTCTGCATATAAGTAGCAGCAGCAGCGTGTAAATTAATCTCATGTCAGCTTTGATAAAAATGTCATCAGTATATATAATTCGATCGATTCCATACTATACTGGGTTTTAATTTGAAGGAGTTGAGGAGAAGACCGAGGTAGTATGTTTCTGTAGATCATGATAAAGCTTTAAGGCATGGACAACCATGTGTTTGTATTAGTCTTAGGCTTGGTGGAAGCTCGAGGGGATTTCTTGAGCGTTGAAGCGATGATTCATAATAAGGTTCTAAGTAATAAGTTGAATGATCTTGGGTGGGTATGCAACGGATATTGTTTCTACTCACATCAAATCTGACAATGAAGATAGGCACCATAAATCATTGGGGATCGCTTCTTCCATCAGTTACCAACTTATATCTAGTATGCAAGTGGAATTGCGGCTTCTCTCAAGGTTGTCGGGCAATTTTTTTTGTGGAGCTTTGAACAGTTGTGAACATTAAGAAGTCTAAGACGTGCCAAATTACCGATGTTGTTTGGAAGAGTCACTAGGTTCTCACAATTTATTGTCCTTGAATCTGAAGAAGATCTTTAGACGATCGGAATATTGATGGGCACCTGCATTATAGTTGCCACTTCACCCCGAATGAAGTTGTTGCAAATGTTCCACATCTCCTCGATGATCTCCCGAAGCCATACATATCTATGTTTGAGCAACCGAGATGGAACTCTATAATGGACTTGAGATTCACACATCTTGCCCGAGATTCTTGAGCTTTTGCAATTTCCAACCTTAAGGGATGTGTTAGTCCTTAAGATGAGCTATTAGGTAGAGCTGATTCCTTTAATTGCGGTCCCTGACTAGAAAGATTGAGTATAGGTGCTCCCACCATATTCCTTTGGATCTCAAGGAACTTCTCAGATTTGGGCAACCATGCAGTGAAGCCTTGAAGGCCTACAGCGACTAATGTTATCCGGGAGTTCCTCTAAGCAACTCCATATTTCCTTGTATCTCTGGAAATTTCTCAAATTTTGAACAATTTCTGAGAGAAATAATTTCCAAAGATTCTAAACATCCAATTATACTTGGGAGTTCCTTAATAGCAGTTCCATAAAAAATAAAAAAAAGCATACATAAGCATTACCGTATTTCCTTGAATCTCATTTCTCTCAAAATTTGAATTATCCATCAAATCAATAATTTCCAAGGTTCCAAATATCAATGCTACTTAGAGTTCATATGCAGTTTCATTCGAAAAGCAACTTTAAGCATTTCATCTCCACCATCTCTGGCAATTTCTCAAAGTGTGAGCAACTTGTGGTCGAAATCAGAGATTCCAAATATCGATGCTGCTTGAGGAGTTCTTTAGTTTTGGTTTTCACATATAAAAGCTATAAGTGTGCCGTATTCCCCGAAATATCAGTGATTTCTAGAGATTCTTATCTTGAAATATGAAGAATTTCAAGAGATGTCAATCTTGAATCTTTGTGAGTACTTCTTTGATTCCAATCATACAAGCGAAGCTCAGTCAAAATTTCATGAAATGCACGATAAAAGGAATGCAATTTTAATTTGTACAACCTCAATATTCAATATCTCCAAATTTTGGCATGATTGACAATTTTGGAATTTTAATGGTATTATAGGTAACATCAACGAACTAATTTTCATGATGTTGTAACAAAAAAACATTTTTAACTAAAAAATTCCTTAAACTTAATTAAGGTACTATAAAAACAATAATAATAAACTCAATAATGGTTATACACCTTCTTCCCTTTCCAAAGTTTTTTTATATTACTAAACTTCAAGTTGATTGCAACAAGGTACTCAACATCAAAGTTCATAGGCAAAAGACTCCAAACCTTCCTAATGAAGATATCTTAGTTTACAAGGAAATTCAAAGCCTTTGGGGAGAGATGTTTTATACTTTTTTCTCATAAGATCATCATTGTAATAGACTCTGAGTAACCTAAGTTTCTTCATCTTAGCAAACACTTCCTTCATAATTGCAAATGTTTCTTTGGTGAACCACATTTCAATAATAAACTTAATAATGGTTATACACCTTCTTCCCTTTCCAAATTTTTTTTATATTACTAAACTTCAAGTTGATTGCAACAAGGTTCTCAACATCAAAGTTCAAAGGCAAAGACTCCAAACCTTCCCAATGAAGATATCTTAGTTCATGAGGAAATTCAAAGCTTTTGGGGAGAGATGTTTTATACTTTTTTCTCATAAGATCATCACCATAATAGACTCGGAAGTACAACCTAAGTTTGTCTGCCGACGCTTCAGCCGTATTTGCAAATGTTTCTTTGGTGAACCCACATTTCTTTTGATCTAGATAACTCTAGGAATATCGTTTCAACATTTCCATCCCACAATAAAAGAACAAATAATAAGGGAACAATAACAGGTAAACGTCTTGACTAATAGTATATGAGTATGTATATCATGTTCTATGAGATATATTTTTAAATATTTAATCTTTCAAAAAGGAAAAAGTAAAGTATTGAGATTTGGTTGGATTCTCGCTATCTTCACTCACTTAAATGCACGAAAAATATCATTTGTCTTCCACAATCTACTCCATTTACTAGGGTCATTAGGATGTTGTTGGCGGATAATTTCCCAACCCATTTCTTATATTAAATCATGCATATATATCTTGTTATGTGTGAAAATTTATGAGACATTTGCCTCTGAAATCGATCCCACTCGATGAAACATCTTACAACCATCGATATTTTGGAAACAAAGTTTCTATCTTCTTCTTTAAACAAACAATTTCTAGGAATATTGCTTGTTGTGTACGATCTAACTCATCGCAAGCTTATCTTGCAGGCACATCTTGGCTTTTTGCATTGGGGATGTTTTTCCAATTTATACAATTACTCTCAGGTCCTTGTTCGACTTCCGTATAAAAATGAGCTTTTAAAGCAGGAAGACTTTGACAATAACATATAATAGCACTTGAGAGAATCTTATAATCTGCTTTTGGAAGATTTTGTTGAAAGACATATAGACTAAAGAGCTGGAGAGCATCTTTATGATTTAATCCTTGATCTAGTATATGATCAACTTTTATCGCGGCAGATTTTGATCTCTAGTTGTTATTAACACTTTCTACTTCCTCTCACATTACAACAGGTACTCAGTACATATTCTAATAGTTTCAAATCATCATCAATATCATCAAAACAATAAGAGCCTTACGAGATTAGAAGTATTTTGCTTTTATCTTAGGCTCCTTGGCTATTACTTATATAATGGTTTTCTGTTACATCGTGGAAGAAGTTGCTTTTGTAAATCATGTAGCCCCTCAACTAAGTTTGTGATCTCTTTAACATTTTCAAGAAAGCTAACACAATCAAACTTAGGAGCGATTTGATTATATATAGCTTTGGCAATGGATGTCTTGCCAATTCCACCAACTTCCCAAATCCCAACTATTCGGACATCATCATTTGGTGAATTTTCAATTTGAGTCAATTCTCTCGAAATAGGAATCCATTCTAACTTGAATTCTCCCCAAATAAACATTTATCATTGATCTCTTGCAAATGTCTTATTTCCTTGATGAACCGATTCGTACCTGATACATAGAGTATGTTAGAGTAAGGTGAATAAATGAGCGAGTGATAATAATAATTAGTTGGTTGGCTAGAATTTAAAACAGCTTATGATGTATATATACTTGACAATTAAAACAAAATTCAATCCAAAACATAAACTATAATTATTTGTGTTACATAAGCATATTAATCAATCACCTCATCTTATGGTAAACTTCATTATATCTAATGATCCATAAAGTAGGTGAATTGGTAACACTTAGTTCTGAAGCTCACATCAAGGCTACTTGCATATCCCGACCTTTTAAACCATATCTCTTTATTCTCTTATTTATGTTTTATTTTCTTTATTTTAAAGTGCTTTGAGCAAGGAGATTTGTTCACTATCAATTAATTAAATGAAAGAAAGTTGTGCTATATTTTGTTTCAAACTTGATATTCAATTTGTAATCGACTCTAATCATTTTAAATAAGAGTTGGTGACTAATTACTAAAAAATGCGACAATAAATTTATTCAAGTTGAAATAATCCATGAGCAGACATTTCTTCAACTAAATTAGAGAAATTTACAACAATATCCCAACAAATGTATTAGTAAATAATAGCAATAAAAATAACATAAGCAGATGCCTTATATTAAAATTCAAAGATTAGAAACTTTATGTTTTATTTGATGCATATATAAAAATAGTTGTTGCTACGTGGTTTGAAATCTTAAGAATGCATAGGTCACTTTTTTTTTTTGTTTCAAATTATTAATGAAATGCCTATTTATTTTTAAATAATTAAATGAATTTCTTTAAAATTGTAGATTTATATTGTTTATTTTGTACTAGATTTTAGCAATTATACAAGTATCTTTAGAAAGTAGGAAGTATCTATGCTCATTCATTCCAATCAATTTGTTTTTATGTGTTACCATAGTATTCCATGTCCCTCACAAAAAAAAATCAATCTAGAGGTCATATGAAAACTTATTGATAAAGAACAAGTCTCGGATTAAATTTGATATTACCTATTTTCAAGATGTATTTCACTTGTCAGACATAAAAGTATAAAATTATTTAAAAATTTCTAACAATTGTCTTTATATGTAAATATAGACATAAGGAATTGAGAATTATATAGGTTATCCGTTCATGGAAATAGTTGCTTCCTTCAGAAAAATTTAAAATAGAGACGTAATGGAATAAAGATAAGGATGTGCGGGCACACAATAGGAATAAAATGCATAAATGCCCCCGAGGTTTTCGCCGATAACCCTCTTTGCCCTCGAACTTTTTCTGGTCCCAAGGTACCTTTAACATTTACTTTTGTGGCTCAACCATACCCCTCTCGGTTAAAAAAAAGAAAGACAAAGTCCTCAATGGCCAAACGCCCTCTGACATATGTGGGGTGTTTAATTGGTGTTTAAATAGATCTTTGTCCTTTTGTGACTTTTTATAACGTAAGGAGTATGAGCGAGTTATGATAGTAAACATACACGAAAATGTGAGACATAAACAAAAACGTGGGACTAAATTAAAAAAAAAAGTTGAAGGACAAAGTGAGACATACACGAAAATGTTAGGGGCCTTTGTGCAACTTATCCCTTCAACAATGTTAGTCATAGTGTGTTTTGTTGGAAATTAATTGGTCGTTAAATCATTGGTCCAAAGTTGAAATTACTAGAAAGACGTTCGAAGAAGACTAGAAGGTATGTTGCACAGCCAGCATGTTCAAGAGATATCACAAGATAACCTTTTAGCATATGAAACAACGGAAGAAAGTACTTTCTCCACATGTTGAAGGTGAAGATTCTCAACCCAAATTGACTTTTCTAATCTTAAAAGGAAAGTATGGAAGATCTTTGAAGATAAAATGGAATCTAGAATTGAAGATGGAAAAGGAAGATGCTAATTGAAATAAGAGCTTGAATATGAAACCTTTATTCAAGGAAGAATCTTGAAACAAATAGGAAAGTAATAAGAAATCAAATAAAACTGATTTCATACCCAGTTTCTATATAAGAAGACCTTGTAATCTGACCACGGAACGAAGACGCATCAGCGAGGCTACCTAAAGATCAGTCGAAGGTATGATATTAAGATGCGGATGCTCTATGAAATTGTGTTACCCGTTAAATCCTCCATTTGAGAGATGTGTTTTTGTTTTTCTTTCATTAATTTGTTTGGAAAGAAAGGGTTGAGAGGATTAGGTGTTGTGTTAGAGAGACAAGAGATTTGTTCGTTCACTAGAATATAAGACTTGGTGGCTTGCATTAGAATGTTGCGGTGCAGCAAATAACAACAGCGATAGCGATGTGAGACGGAGGGAGGGAGAGAGAGATTACAAGTTTATTGCGCAAGAACTCATAAGAGAATGTTGTTCCTCACGATTCAATTTAGACAAAAATGGGATCTTATTCCGTGGATTTACAAGCAATTAAGGTGGATTCTAATATTAATGGAAGTCAGTGAAAGAATCATGCATAAGAACGAATTTAATTTGCGGAATGGTGGGAGCTCACAAGAATTACAACAACTGACTTTTTTTCCTTTTTTTTTTTCATTCATATTATTACTTTCTCCTAGGCGGAAATTCATTATATTGTTGAAGAGAGGGAAAATATCGCTAAATCATGTTAATTCTCAACAGAGGAGAGAGAGGCACCGAGAGAGAAGACGAATCAGATTGTAGAGAGAGAAACAATTGTAGAAAGAAACAAATCCAAATATCGAAAACATAAGATACCGGATTGCGAACGAAATATCATATTGTAGAGATCCAAACACCAAAAACAAAAAATATCATATTGAAAACAAAATACCATATTACAGTCTACAGATAGTCAAATGCTTACGACCCACACAGAAATGCCATATTACGTAAATACACCATATTGCGAGAAATAATGGTAGTGAAAATCAAACGCCAAAACCTGAAAATACCATATTATTAGGAAGCCTTAGATGCAGTGGGCTTGGGCCTGCTAGCAGGCCGGTGGACTAAGGACACAGGGATGATGATGGCTGACCTACGGGTAATCGTTAGGATATTGTCTAAATTGGCGGGTTTAATTTACAGTCCATTGACATACATCCCAGTGGGTGGGGCATATCTGCGCTAGATCACGCCTTCATGCCGGGATAGAAGATAACGAGGAAAGAAAGATAAATTCCACTGCATGATGGATGATCAGTTTGGCTATCAGGCTTTCACTAATACTTAGCATCGTGGAGCGGGCATCTGTCGTTTCTTGTTTCTTTTTGAGGAATTCTCTATTTGGTTGTAGCCAAGTTGGTTTTAGTGATTCGAAGCTTCAAGAGACCACGATTAGGCTGCGATGCGTAGGAAGCGCCCGGTAATCTCATGAGCGATACGTGAGAGCTTGGGTACACCCAATCCCAAGTGATATCCCATTCCCTGAAGCTTTGGTAGTTCCTGATCATTCCACCGTACCATCGGAGTTTATCACCATTTCTAGTAACCTAGAGAACCAGCCAATTGAAGACCAGTTTCTCCGCTAGCGCTAAGAGATGGAGGTGAAGCAAGAGGAACATGCCAGAAAGATGGTAGGAGTGCGACACGCAAGCGCCGTTTTGCGCACTAGGAGAATGAATGCTTGCGAACGTTTAGAGACCGCCGGGGTGAAAACTGCGAACTGCTTCATCACGCACGCCTTCAGCCCGAATAAGGAGTAAGAGCCCATCGCATGAGAAAATGTTCCCCGGCGGATAATGGAATTATCTTAAAACCTCTCCCGCGCGCCTTGGCCGCTCCGCACCCGAACCGCGAGCTAAATCAAAGGCCCCACGTCGACCAGTGATCCAGCGAGAACGGGCGCCATTGGGCCTTACGAATATAGCGCACATTGTTTCGAAGTGATGGCTCCTCGATTTCACATTACGCTCGCCCGTTAAAGCGTCTCATCGCGTTTGGTTTCTTTTCCCTTGTCGGTGCTTGAGGATATATTGTCCTCACTGTAATGCCCCAATACCACAGAATTTTAAAATAATTTTTTATTATATATTCAGTATAATTAAAATAACCCAGGTTTCAGGAAAAATGATAAATTGTTAAATGATAAATGTGAAATGAATATGTGAGCATATGATTAAAATATTCCTCTTGCTTCAAAAAAAAATTGATTGAACAGGAAATAAACCCAGTGAAAAAGACGAATTTGGAAATGTGGAAATGAGGACTGGGGTCTAATGAGAATGAGCTTAAATGCCAAGTGAATTAAATAATAAATGAAAGTGAAATGAAAACCTATAAGTGAGTTAAAATGCCAAAAATGAGAAATGAGATTTATTGATGTGCCAAACATGGCCTTTGGGTGAAAATATGACTTAAGGCATTTTTGGTGTTAGAATGCTCATTAGATGAATACACATTTGGGGGTTTTGAGAGAAAAAGGCTAGGGCAGAAAGTGATTTTGGTGTGATTTCTTCCCACGCCGTTCTTAGATCAAATCTTGGGTGAAAGGAGATTCAAAGGATTATAAGGTAAGGAGCAAACCTAGATTTCTCTACCGTGTCTTCCAGGTTAGAAAATCCATCATGAAGTTTTGCTCATATGGTTGGTTTAGGATGGTATTTGGATATCTTTGGGAGTGATTCGTGTTTAGTTTGCAGTTTTTGGAGAATTTTGGAGAGAAAATGGCAAAATGAGCAGGAAGGAAAAGCGGGCAAAAATCGGATTCGCCATAGCGAAGGCGCCTCATATTGTGAGGTCGAAGGCCAATTGCCCCACGCTTGGCTCGTTGCGATATCATTTTGTCTTCTGACGTGAAGCGCCTGCCATGGCGAACGCATTCGTGGTACTGATTTTATTAGAAAGCCTCGTGTCGTATGATTATTTAGGAACCACAATAAGCGATTAATAAGGGTTCGATTAAGGAGTAAGCTAAGTGAAAACCATCAGTACCTCGTAAGCAGGCGCGAAAAGTATGGGTTGTCTTGTTCACTAAATGTGATGTGTGTGATTTTCTAAGGGACCGGTGGTCTTTAACTTATGGCTAGGGTGTAGGCAAGGCAAAAGAAAGAGATGATTGGTTTTTGTTCCTCTTCTCTATTCTCGTTTCAATATTTGAAATGTTTGTTCTAAATTTATAAGACAAGCATATTGATTTGTTTTAAATGATTGTGAAATGTTTATATATGAAAATTGCATGATAATTGAAAATGAACAGTTTATACAAATGTATTGTATTTTAGTTAAAGGGATTGAAACGCCCATAATAGTGTTAGTTTAGTCGCATTAAGGATAGGTGGGTATACCAATAGAGTCCAGTGTATCTGCAGAACAGACATATTGATGTGTCACTCCGTGATAACCAGTAAGGATATCTCCCGGTAGTGTTCAGGAATTGATTTTTAATAACTAGTCAGCAGCTCAACGGGACCGTACTTCTTTATAAAACAAGATGTTTTTATGCAGGCCCCTCTGACCCGGACAGTGAAGTGATTAGATGCATTATGTAGAAACATAGGTTAAATTCATTAAGGTAGAATAGAGGCTGAATTGATGTTAGTTGTTGACATATTAGTATTGAAAAGCATGATTGCAATTGAATTGAAAAGAGCATTGTGAAATGCATGATTTGGTTATAAATGATTTATAACATATGAAAGTGTATATTTGGGATGATCAATGAACCATAAATGACTGTATATGTATTGTATTGACATTTATCATCCAAAAGATTTGAAAGTTTTGTTTAGCAAAATTGCATGATTTGACTTAAAGCGGCAGAAGAAGTGGAATTGTATGGAACCGTAGCATGAAATGCTTGGCGTATTGTCTTTAATATCAATGCGCAGTCTTAAGTGATTGATAGTGATTGAAAGCGGACCGAGGTCGAGGAGAGCACGAGTCATTCGGAAAGTTCACGGGTATGCTCAGGCCATAGCCATTCACTCTATTTTGATTTTATTGATATTTTGTAAAAACAATTTGAAATCTGAACATCTATTTTGTAAATCATATTGAAAAGGCTTGATATGCCTTTATGGAAATTATACTTTTGTATAAATGTAATGATTTATGGGCCTAGGAATTGCATTAATTTGTAAATGTTTATGGGCTTGCCCAAATTGAAACCGCTTCCGTAAATATTTAAGAACTATAACGTTTTCACACGTTTTCGATAAATGATTTTGATAAAGTGATTGAGTGATGTAGGAGCATCGGTTCGGTTCGGACTGCCGGCTCGAATTAGAACCCGGAAAGGCGCTACATCACTAGGCCACGTATTTTAGTTCTGAGCCCAGCGGCCGTTATGCGGTCGTTTTCTATTTACGATGGCTGCCGGCCGTCTGACCCTTATGCTACATTACAACCAAGCATGATTCTTAACCGCGCATGAAATGGTGCCTCTTGTTTAAGGTATTCGGCCGTCACGAAGGGGCGCTGCGGCTGGTTCCCTGAGCTCGAGAGGATCATAAACTGTTCGGTGAGCGTGGGCGCGTTCATGTCTAATACTTATCTCGGTCAGATGAAGGCATTATTTCCTCGGGTCATCCTCAAGAGGGAAGATGAATCTATCCGGGATTTCATTTGAAGATTTGGATAGGCCGTCCAACAAATTGATATTTACAGCATGGACACGATCCCGCAGAACATTCGAAGAAGCTTCAGGTCGACCCCTTTCTTTCAATATCTATCCCTGGATCCACTTGCAATAATGGAAGAATTGTATCGATAGGTAGACAAGTATTCCACACTGGATGATAATATATGGGCCGCTTCCTGGACAGTAATGATAACTGCTCAGAACAGCAAGGAAGCAACTAAGGGCCAACCCGAACAGAAAGGAAGTCAAAACAAGAATCAAAAGCGCTCCCAAGAACAGTTAGAGAAAAAGAGGGAGCCTCCCCAATTCACCCTTCTCAACATTTCTTATGACCGGCTCCTACCTCTCATCCAGGACCATCCCAATTTTAAATGGCCCTGCCGATGAGAAATCCGATCGCCTGTGTCGATCACTGGTCGCGATTACCATAGGGAGCCCGACCATGAAACCAATAACATTGCTAAAGCCCTAAAGTTCATAGTAGAAATTGATCCAGTTTGGGCACCTCAAAGGTACATTGGGAGTAGGCCGCGAACGAAACAACACGCCGGCCAAACGGATGGAGTTGCTGGTGCTGAACACCCATCTGAGCCCCGACCCACCATCAACTTCATATTGGGAGGCCCAGTCGATGATCAATACCAATCCAAACGGCGGAGAAGAAAAATACTCATGCGACCACGATTGAGCCAAATAAACACCATAAGTACAGCGGAGGCGACCTGACAATTCATCCCAGTTGACCCCATATCCTTTCCTCATAAACCCGACCCGGGGTCATCACTCCCTCATTATGATGCGCTTGTACTTACTTACAATGTATTAGCAATTTTGATGTGCATAGAGTCCTTATTGATCCTGGCGGCCACGGCGGTTGCATTTGCACCTTCCGGCGGATAGAAAGTTCCGCTTGACCATCTCGGTTGTTTGGTAGAATTTTTGTTTGAGTTCCAGCCTGGGGCCACCACATTCGCAGTGGGTGACTCATTGTTCTTTCGTCGGCCCGGTGCAGTAACACATCAAGTATTGTTTTCAGTGGTTGAGGACTTGGGACCATACAATGCTATCGTGGGTCGGGCCTAGTTACACGCTATGAAAGCAGTCCCCTCAACCTATCACCAGACTATCAGTTATCTGACTACATCCGGGCAGGTTGACCTCCAAGGTAGCTAATTAGCTGCTCGCCAATGTTATCAACTATCAGTGCAGGAGTGTAAAAAAGATGAAACCTCTAACGACTCGCCCCCCGAAATTCAACCCTTAGAATAGCAATCACAGATCGTTGCCCAGGCCGCTGTGGAAGACAGGGAACAGTTGGCAGTAGATCCTCTAGAGTCCATACTCATTGGCAGGCCTAGTAAGTGCACCTATGTTAGTTCCCTCCTGTCAGAAGAGGAAAGGGCAAGATTGCAGCAAATACTACAAGCTAACGCCGATGTATTTGCTTGGACCCATTCGGATATGATAGGGAATAAGCCCTATGCATGCTTCTCAGAAGTTAAATGTTATCTCATGCGCTGGGCATGTCGGGCAAAGTAGGCGCTCCCTTTACATACCGCATCAAATCATCGAGCCAAAGAATTTGGATAATCTTCTGAAGTTGGGTTTATCAGAGAAGTCAAATACCCGGAATGGCTTGCCAACGTGGTGGTAGTTCCTAAGAAATAGGGCAAGTGGAGAGTATGTGTAGACTATACGGATCTTAATAACGCGTGTCCTAAGGATAGTTTTCCTTTACCCCGCATAGATCGGATTGTTGACGCATCAGCTGAGCATGGCATGTTGTCCTTCCTCGATGCATTTTTAGGGTATCATCAGATCCCCATGTACCCACCTGATGCAGAGAAAACATCTTTTATCACCCCACACGGGCTCTTTCGCTATAACGTAATGCCATTCTGTGTTAGCACGTTTGAGCCACCTGCCAGAGATTGGTAACTAAGATGTTTCGGCTGCTGCTCGAAAAAACCATGGAAGTATATATCGATGATATGTTAGTAAAGTCCAAAGAGCGCCCGAATCACACTCAAGATCTATACAGGCATCAGCCCTCAAAGCATACTAAGACAGAAACTCAACCCTACAGTAGCAGACCTGGGTCGGGCCACAGAGGCCGGTTCCTAGGATTCATGATGACTCGTAGAGGAATGTGAGGCCAACCCCTCTCGCCTACCAAGCTATTTTATAGAATCCACCTCCAAGCTCCAAAAAAAGGGGGTACAACCACCGACCTGGCCTGTCGCCCTAAGGCATTTATTTCCTGGGCTCACGATCCTAAAGCCATTTTTTTCCATCCTTAAGGAAGCCAACCGGGCCCGATGGAATGAAGACTGTGATCTTGCTTTCACTCAGATCAAACAGTACTTAGCCAACCCTCTAATTCTCGCCAGTCCGGATGCTAACGAGACACTTTTCGTATTTATAATCCGCAGGCAAAGAAGTAAGCGCCGCCCTATTCAGTTAAAAATAACGACATACGCAAAGCTCAGCTGCTCTTCATTAAAATCCCTCAGCCCGATGTCAAAACTGTATAAATACCTTGGAGCAAGCAAATCTTTAGCCCTCCCGAATAGTAGCTAAGAAATTCACCCATATTTCAGGGCACACCCTAATATATATTTCAAATTTCAACCTTCCTCTCTAGAGCTCACTCCATAAGCCTGACTTCTCCAGAGAATGGCTCCTCACATCAAACTAAAGGCAAGTATGGCATCCAAAGACAAGCCATGGGTATAAAAAGGGGCGTGTTTTAGCCGACTTTTGCTAGAAAAAAATCCCCCCAAATTCAAAACACACCTCAGTTCGAATCAGGACACTAATGTGGATTTTCGGGTAAACAAGACAACCAGAAATGGAATCGATTCAGCTTGAAATCCCCAACTGGGGAAAGAATCGAACAAGCAATCCAGTTAGGCTTCAATGCCTACAACATTGAGTCAGAATATGAAGCCCTCTTATCCGGAATTGAATTACCTGTCGCCGTATCTGTCGATAAGCTCCTGATTTAGAGTGATTCCCAGTTAGTAGTTGAGTAAGTCAACGAAGAATTCGAATCCCGAGACCCCCGAATGGCAAAATATGTCTTCCGGGTAAAACTACGCTTGGGCAGTTTTTCAGTTTGGAAGCTGGAACATGTACCTAGGGACTACAATGATAAAGGCATGCCTCTGCCGCGTGGTCGCCTCGCCACAACTAAAAAACAATATTCTTGCCCATCTACTATCAGCCGTTTTCCTCAATCACTCCCTCCCAAGTAAGCTAGGTAGACGAGATCCTCCCTCATGGATGGACCCCATAATACACTACATCAGCACAAGAGAACTCCCTAGAGAGAAGGATAAGGCCCACAAGGTGCAAGTCCAGTTGACCAGATTTTCCTTGATCGATGGACATTTGTTCAAACGCTCCCTGGGCGGTCCGTATCTGAAATGCTTGACGCCTCGAACAGGGCCATTATGTGTTGGCTGAACTGCATGAGGGAATATGTGGAAATCACCTAGGCGGCAGAACTTTGGCACACAGGGCTCACATTCAAGGGTACTATTGGTCATTAATCCCAGTATCCCCCATTTGCGATTACTTATGGGATGGAAGCCATAATCCCTATAGAAATTGGTATGCTTACCATCCGAATAGGGATTCCCGACCAAGAAAATGCAGAGTTAGTAATCAAGGACCTAGACACAATATGAATCAAGGCTAATCACCAGCATATGAATCAGAGAAGGCCCTACTAACGCCATCTGCAATTTCTTACAACAAATGGGTAAAGCCTCGGATGTTCCAACCATGACACCTAGTCCTAAGAAAGGTATTCTGTAATACTATCACCCGCCGGTCGGAAGTTCCAACCCAATCCTGGAAGGACTGTGATCTTGTAACAAGAGTCGACAAATCCATCTACGCTGATGTCAGATGGAAAACCACGTGCCTAGAATGTGGAATGCCTTACATATTAAAAGGTATTATCAATAAAGTATGATTCAATATATTTTTGTCCATTTTTCTCATCATACAAGGTAAAGTTAAAAGCCCGGATGGCGCAGTAAATGACCTATCCGGCCTAGTATAGATAACATCTAACTAGTCCTCATAAAAGCCTTGATGGCGCAGTAAATGACCTATCCGGCCCAGTTAAATAACATCTAACTGGTCCACATAAAATCCCGGATAGCACAATACGATTAATGACCTATCTGGCCCAAAGCCTAGTTGGCCACCCATATACGCCATTCGGCTAATTGAGAAGAAACTATTTCATCCACAACCAAATTCGACACATTTCGTAAAAGCAGAAATTAAGAGGTATTGCAGAATGTTAAGATGCCGCAAAAGAAACAAAGTAAAAAAGCTCGGCTGGTGATCACAAAGTTTAAATCCTAGTCCTCAGCTGCAACGTTGGATTTGTCATCCGCTCTAACTGGAGGCTCCGACAGGATATCTATCCCATCAACAACGGCTAAAGGACTAAAAGTCGGAGGTTCCTCCCTAATAGTCAGGCAGCTCTGAAGGCCTGAGGAAGCACTCGGGGCACGGGGTTACGATAAAACTCTAGAGGTAGCGGCTTTGACATATTAGGCATCCCGGTTGGAATCATAGGCTTACTCCCGCATATAATGTGAGAAAAAGAACAGTAGCCATAGCCATAGTTAAAGATCACATCACTGCTCGCGTCAAATTCCTCCTCCATCGCTTTCCTTTCCATAGTCGCCTTTACCTGGAAAGCTTTGAGTTCCTCCTTACCAGTCCCGAGCTCCATGATTAAAGACAGTCGCTCATATGTTAGACGAAAAATCTCTTCCTCCGCCTTCCGACAGCTCCCACTTAGTCAAGGCTTATTGAACGTAGCTGTTCGGGGACTGGGCTTCAAATTAACACCCTCCCAAGCAGTCGTGGCATGCTAGAACTCCAGCCAACTCGGGGATGCCATCTATGCCCAGTGACCGCCCGCCGCTGGCCGGCCCTCATCGTGGCCATCCCTACTGCGGTGGGTCAGATCCCTCTCCTCGCCTCACCGAGCCACCCTATCCACAGCCTCTTTAGCCTCCAGCTCCCACCATCGAAAGTATCTTAACTCGAATTCTCCTTCAAAGAGGTATTCAAGATCTCCCGACGGAAAAGCCTAACGAACATATAGTCAAGCTTCTCTCAAGGCCCCTCAACCGGAGTTGGAATTCATAATGCTGGAGGGCCATATTCTGGATGGCAGTGATTTCCTACGAAGAAACATATTAAGAATACGACAGGATTTGATGCTAGCACTTTTTATGAGTATTACTACTTTACCAGTTCAGTAGATTGAACGTAGTTCCGGTTATGGATTTGCATCCCATCCTCGATAATCTGCTGAAGATCCTCTTTTATAATACTAATAGACAGCAACGGAATACTCTTCACCCAGTCCACCGGCAACTACAGGCATCCGTAGTGTTCTCGGATACAAATCATCCAGACGATCAGCTGTAGATTTTCCCTGGTTAAAGGGTTTCCAACGGTGGATAATATGCTTGATGTCTTCTGACCCGGGCATTGTCACTTCCTCCATCGCAGAGCCTGGCCGCGAGGGGGGATATAAGAATTCAGCAGTATTTGATCCTGGCAACCCGCCTCTTGCCCAGCCGGGAGTTGATCACCTACAATGCGAGCCGGAATTGAGGACTCTCCCTTGGCTCCCTGCAGAGCAACATCCCCGACCCACCTGGTAGGCCGACCACCCCCGCCCGACCGGCTCCCTCTCGTAACTCTCTCGCCGCCCGCTTCCGCGCATAACGGTCGGGCCCACATCTCTTCCTCCTCCTCTTCTTCTTCCAAATCCACGGGCCTACTAGATTCAGGTCGAACCTAAGGAGCAAAATCTTTCACTTGGGCCCCGGGAGCGTTCCGTCACCGATGTGTCCTTTTCTTTTTAATCTTTAGTACTCAAGGGGCAGAACTAGTCCCCTTTCTTGATAAGGGAAGGCTTTCCGGTAGCTACCCCTTTTGCCCCGACCAGGAGTGGGTTGAGTAAAGTCGGAACCTCCACTGGTAGAGGCAGATGATCCCGACGAGGTCTGGGACACTAGTTCCCGACTCGATATTTCAGCATCCAGATCCCTGGATGAAGACGCACCGCTTGTTGTTAAATGTAGCAGGTCAGCAGTAATGAAATGTTCCCCGTCCACTATTTCTAAAGGCAGCGGGCATGGGATAATCGGAAGGATGTAGGGAGTCGGGTTCCGTCTCACACCGGCTAGGTTCCTTAAAGTGAGAAGAACCTCGTAATGGGGCACCTGCTCAGAAATCTCCAGTAGCCGACGGATTTTCTCAAGGCTTGCCTTTTCCACCCAAGCAGCTCAACCTACCCTCCGGTTTTCCTTGCACCACAATCTACAATCAATTACGCATAAAAATTCATATGTATACACACACATTGTTAAACTCAACCTACCCCTTACACACACTGGAAAACTCGAGACCGCTGTATGGTGCGAAGCCGAGGGAACCCGGTCTCATCCCCGAGGCCCTTTACCAAGATCACACCTTTGCCTCCATCTTGTGAATCGGGAGTCCATTAACAAACCGCAAATGGAACTCACAACATCGACATCCGGCCACCTTACGCTACCCTCAAGGAATAAGCAAAACAAATCTCAACCAACGAAAGGTCAAGTTGGTATAAGAGGTTGAGTACACTGCATCCGGTTAGAATCCGAATGGTGTTGGGATAGACGAGTAGGACCGCGGCACTCGTGAAATGCAAAACTGCTGACAATGGCAGTAATGGAAGCGAAGCCCGACTGCAAGGTGCTCCCGAGTAAAAAACATTGCGTTGTGTTCTCCACCCAGAGTGGACTCATCAAGCTCCTCCATCAATTTGAGGTCGATGTTATCAGGGATATTGCAAGGAAACGAAAGTTAGCCCCAAGCCATATACCAAATTGGTAAGAAGGAAAAATCGCCAAGCCCGAGCGGCAAGATCGGTGACTCTAAAAGCAGCCCTAAACATACCTCTCCCTAACTTCCATAACTGAAATCGTCGCTGAACCACATTCAAATACTTTACAAGAGGAAATGGGACTTAATTGTGAAAATGGTGTTATATCCGCACCCGTCAAGGAAGAAATTACAGACCACACCAAATGCATCTTCAGAGAAACTTTAACTTAAGAAAACTAGTAGACACAATACATGTGAAACTGAGTAAAGGCACAACTCAATGATGGCTCCTCATATCCCAAACGATTCTAAATCAATTATAATAATGACAAGATACATTGCATTATTAATTCAGAAAGTTAAAAAGGAAAAGAGGAATGTGCTAAATATGGAGAGAAACATGCACAGCATGAGGCGACGATGGTTTGATTTCAACACTCCCCTCGCCCGTGACATGTTGATCATTCCACGTTTTTCCGTCGATCTTCGCGGGTTAACCTCGAGCAAGAGCTTTCGTGAGAATGTCACCACATTGACAGCTTTGTCGGAGTGAAGCCGACTTTAAAAAAACCCTTCAAATCTTTTCTGATAAAGTGTCGTATCTATCTCCACGTGCTTAGTTCGATCATGACTGAACCTGGATTCTTAAATGGACATCACGGCGTCAGCTCGTCGCTAGTATAACACTATGGGATGCTTCAATGGAACCCGTAATTCTAACAACCTCATTGCTTCAACTGCATTCCTCATACCTTGTGCCATAGCATCGGAATTTCGCTCAAAGACCGCTACTGCTACCACCGATTGTTTCCTGTTTCACATGTAAATCCTAAATTCCCAAACAAACGAACAATACTGGGAGTCGATCTCCTCGATCACCACCGAACTCCGGGCCTAACTGCATCCAAAAAATCTCAATCTCTTTGCTGGTTCTTGGAAGAAAAGACCTTCGGTGCCATTTTGAGGGTAATTTTCAATATTCCGTCATAGCAGCTATGTGTTTTTCTGCTGGATTATTCATGAATTGACTTACCATACTACAGAGAAGCCGATGTTCCGGCCTTGTATGAGAAAGATAGATGAGTTTCCCCACAAGACGCGTTGATATCTTCCTTTATCAATCGGAGGACTTCATCACTCTCTTCAAGTTTTACAATGAACGTTAGGTGTTTTTGCCATTGCATCCTAGCATCCCTGTTTCATTTAGTAAGTCCAGAACGTATTTGCGTTGTGAGACTGCACCTTCTTTCACCTAGCAATTCCATTCCGAGAGCACTCAGGCTCTAAGGCCCCGATCTCAAATTCCTTTGTCAGTAATTTTTTAAGTAGGTCAATTTTCCTTCATGATTACTAAACAAATTATGTCATTCACATATACAAATGATAATGGCCATCTTCCCTTCCGGGAAGTGCTCTTTACAAACAATGTGTGATCGATTGACATCAACGAATCCGCACTTTCACTACCTTAGTGGAACTGCTCAAACCAGGCCCTAGGAGATTGCTTGAGACCATACAAGGATTTTCGAGTTCAAGAACCTTGTTGAAATTCACAGTCTCTGCCCAAAGAGGAATGTCCATGTAAACTTCTTCCTCTCTAAGTCACCATTGAGGAAGGCATTTTTCACATCAAGTCAGAAGCCAATTAACGAGATTAGCCGCCAAGGATAAGGCAATTAATGTTATATTTGGCAACTGAGCAAAAGTTTCTTGATAGTCAATACCATATGATCGGGTGAATCCTTTCTTTTATACCAACCGAGCCTTTATACCGCCCACATTACCATCTGCCCCTCGCCTTTACTGCGGAAAATCCACTTACACCCAACTGGGTTTCTTACCTCTCGAGGTCGCAAGAATTTCCCACGTACTACCCTTGCCGCGCCTAACTTCTTCATCGATCGCGCCTTCCACGATACTTGAAAGCTTCCAATATCTCGAGGAACTTGTATCTCCGTGATGTTAGAAGTGAATGCACGTAAACGAGGTGATAGCTTATCATAAGAAATAAAATTTCCAAATGGATCGAGCGCATGATCTAACTCCTTCCTCAAAGCTATAGGCATATTAAGAATATCATTTTCTAACTCGAATCAACAAAGATATCTATCCGGAAGTTAGGAGCATTGCTACCTGAATTTTGCTTGATTAGGAACCCGCCTCAAATTCTCATATGGGTTTGCCGAGAAAGTGCTCCTTCCTCCATTTCCTCGGATGTGCTCATTATCCCACAAGTCAACAATGAACTCGGCCGATTACATGATTCTCTATAGAAACTTGATTTTTAGTTGTGATGGGTGACTCAACACACGACTAAGGTTCCAAACTGGATTCCCGAAGGAATTCCTCCCCGAATATCAATTTTGGGATAGTAAGGCTGGCTCTAAAAATGTGACATCCATCAATTGTAGAATTTTTCTCGTGACCGAGAGTAACACTTATACCCTTTTTTATTTGCGTAATTTCAAGAAAGATGCACTTGAGTGACCTAGGATCAAGTTTACTCTATGTTGTTGATTGATATGAACAAAAACAGTAACACCCGAAAAATTTTTAGTGGGACGATGGATATGAGACGAGTGGCCTAGCGATTTAAGGAGTGTTTGACAAGGTGTTTGGAATTTTAGTACCCTAGACGGCATCCTATTGATGAGTAGGTCGCCGTAAGGGACGCCTTCCCCTAATAATTTTGGTACATTCGTAGAGAACATTAGCTTACCTAGCCACCCTAACAAATGCCTATTTTTCCTTTCAGCTATTCCGCTATTGTGGTATCAACACATGAACTTAAGTGAACTATCCCTTCTTTGCCAGATATTCTCCTAGAATGGAGTTGAAGTAATCCCTAGCATTATCGTACTTTAGAATTTGTATTTTTTGATTGGAATTGGGTCCGAATCATATTTTTGAAATTTTGAAAATTTGACCTCAAGCTGGATTTTTCTTTCATGAGGAATACCTACAAAGTTAATCTAGTGTGATCATCTATGAATGAGACACAAACCACCTAGTACCGGTTGGGCATTTTTTATTCTCCGGACCCCGGATATCGCTATGGATCATTGAGAATGGACTAAGGCAGCTTTATAGGGTTGAATGGGAAAATGAGAAGTAGAGACTTGCTTTGATAATTGATTTCACACTCCAAAGGATTTTGGATTTTATTAAATAATGAAGAAATAAATGCTTGAGATACATAACATTAGGATGACAAGCGATAGTGCCACAACTTATAAATTGCACTATCGTTATTTTGACTTATGAGGCAGAAAAGAATTACACTTGAAATTACCATTTGAGTTGTTCTTGTGGATCGTGGTGCTCCTTAAGGATGTAGAGTCCGAGCATTCCTCGGCGGCATTGCCAATCGTCTTCCCAGATCCAAATCCTGAAATTCACGTTGAGTGGATGAAAAATTAGTAATACACCACTTTTCCTTAGTGAGTTTACTAATTGATAATGGTCTGATCAAGTTAGAACAAGGAGGCTAGGGATTTGAGAGTAAGATCCCTTGATAGCACAAAGCTGAACTGTCTGAAACAGCCTTTGAAAGTGAACCATCTGCTATTCGATTTTGTTAAATTATTTGGACATGGGCTATATGTACAAAAATTGTCGCATCTCCGTCATATGTTCAGTGCTCCCGAGTCCACGATCCAAGGTTTTTATGTTTCTTACCAACAATAAAGCGGCAAGAATTACCTTTGTGAGCGAGGTTCGGAACCAATGACACGATTGGAAGATGTGCGGAGTTTGTATTTGTATTGACATAAGAGGAGATAGTAGTTTCTGAAGCATCTCCATTTGCTCCTTGTTAAAGGGCTGGCTTGATTTGTGGCGATCGTTCATCGGCAGCCACATGATTACCTCGTCCTTCTTTCTCAAGTGGTTGACGTGGCTTCCAATCTGCTGGTTTTCCACGAATCTTCCAACAAGTTTCTCTCGAGTGACCCGACTTTCTGCAATGATCACACCAAGGTCTTCCTCCTTTGATTTTTTGACGGTTGTCAAAAGGAGTGAATGGTAGCCATCGAGAGGAAGGAGGATGAGTTGAGTAGCCATTCGACGCTAGGCAGTATTTAGGCATAAATGAAGATGGAGAAGAAGAGACGAGGATTAAACACCTTTCTGATACCATGAAGAATTTGAGCAAAAACTCTAGAGGAATCTAGTCTCACTTCTTATTTACGTAATGAAAGAAATGGCAAATAAATAGCTTAATTCCAGACAATTACGGAATGTGACAATATCCTGGGACGAATTTCTCTTCTGAGAATGAGAATTAAACCAGGTCACCTTCTTTGGAATTGGGTAATCATATAGATGGTATATATATTTATCCTAAGCGATTCTAAATCAATTATAATAATGACAGTACATTGCATTAATCCAGGAAAGTTAAAAAAAAGGAAAAGAGGAATGCTAAATATGGAGAGAAACATGCACAGGCATGAGGCGACGATGGATTGATTTTCAACAGTTGCTGATTGACCATTTATTCCGGACCAGTCTATTCCCGGCTACGGCACATTATGTGCGGCGGAGGGCATATCTTGAGGAGGCTCTTTCTGGGATCTCGAGAGGGATCTTGGTTTACAAAGATTATCCGAATGTCATCCGCTTCACTTCTTCAAATGCCTCATCCCTTGGCACATACACTCTGTTGCTTCTCGTCTCCGTCATCGGGTCTACACCGATCAGCTAGAATTATATGATAAAACACAATGCATAAATGTTATTAATTATTATATGTACCCTTCTTGCAGCGTGGACGCCCAGTCTTGCATCTCCTAGGATAAGGATGAACCTTGCTGCCGAGAACAGGGCGAGCAAGATCGCCGCTACTACTGTCAGGATCTCCAAGATCATTGTAAGTATCATAATCATGGATTATATCAGACTTTTCCCGTTTTTGACCGTCATCTACGCGCAGATTCTCCAACTCCGTCTCCCTCAGCTTCTTCAACCCGGTTGGCGTATCTTTGGGCAAGTAAGACTATTTCATAATTCATGCGTTAAAATCACGGCCGAAAATGTGACTTCCCACATCGCTAATATTAGCCCAAGGGGCCACGCACACACACATACACACACATACACACACATATACATATATATATATATATATATATATATATATATATATATATATATATATATATTATCCAAAAAATTAAGGGAATAATATAAAGGGGGATTAAAGGATATACCTTGGTTGGAGAAGAAGATCTTCTTTGATGTGGTTATCAAACTTGGAATGAACCCATGAGTCGCAATTGAAAATGAATGGGGCCACTGGGTAACCCATCAAGGACTATATGTTGCTGAGGAACATCTCCCCGTGATGTTCATTCTCAACAAAAATACGACTAATCTCTCTCCAAAGCCTCTGAACTTTGAACTTACTCTCATATATCACCCCTCCTCTTTTCACCCTCACTTTGTGGGCATACCCTCGATTGTTTCTCCAACCCCCGTCATCGCTCTAAAGCAATGCAACATATACAATTATATTAATAATATTAATTTTATATTAAATACCCTTATGCCTATACATATGTATATACAGGCTGACGATGTGGGGCTATGGTGGCTACAATTGTAAGTATTTTTTTAAAATTTTACCCCGTTATTGCCCACTCCACTTTCAAATGACCACTCAACACCCAAATTTCACCACTCTCCTCCTTCAGACTTTGTTTTTGCTGTCCTAATCAGCATAGCCCGAGATAAAAAGGGTTTGTTGGTCTCCTGCTTTGTTTTTGTTATTTTTTTTTTTTGAATTGGGTTTGTGAAAGAAGTTTGAAATGTAATGTTCACATTTTTCCGTCTTAGATCTCGATCGAAAATCGCCTACGATTTGATGGAATTAGCATCTATTGTGTTCTCCTCAAGCATATTATTTTAATGGAGGTGAAGTTTCAGTGTAGTTCATGTGCCTGGCTCTGGTCGAGACGGCCTTGGAGCGTGTCTCGATTCGCCGTTGTTTTTCTCGTGTCACCGTCTCGCTTGCTTTTGCCGTTGGAAATGGAGATTTAGTGGCTTTATTTTGTTTTTCAACAATTGATGGAAGGATGGAGGTTTGAATTTTACAAATGCTAATTCGATTTTTCTCTGGTATTTACTTTTCTCATGCTTTCTAAGAACCTAATACCTGCCTGAGTTCTTGTTTCAGCAGAGATTTTTTTTTTTTTTTTGTGGGGGTGGGTGGGTGGTGTTGTGGTGGTGAAGTTGGTTTGTGTGGGAGGTGTGGGCTGCTATATAAAGAGTTTTACATGAGTCTCAATCCTCAAGATCGCATGGTGCTGAAGTTAATCTCCTTTTTTTTAGCTTTTTTCTCCTTCCCTTTTCGTGATTAGGCTTCATGGTAAATTTCGAGTTTCCATTTCATTTTTTTCTTTCTGTGCAATTCCTAATGGGTTCCATGGATCTAGGGTTTCAAGCTTAGCCAACATTAATGCTCGGTTTGTCGTTCAAGGATCATTGCACCTTATGAATCGCTTGCTATTTGTGGTTTATTGTCGAGATAGCACTCTGGGAATCGAATATTTCAGCTCTGTTTGATGTTAGCTAGCATGAGTTCTAGTCTTCAAGATCCGCTTAGCTTCTTATCGAATTCAATTCGGTGAAGTTGCCGTCTGTTTTGGCCCTAAAATGTCTAGGAAAATTTATTTGTTGAAAAGCTGCGCCTACACAGGATCCTTCCTTTTATTTATTTATTTTTTCTAGCACCTCATATTAAACCTCCACCCTGGGCATCTGCTATGTCACCTTGTATTGATAAGGGTGTAGTGTGCCTCAACCCCATCCCCACTTAAACCTTAAGGTAATACTCACCATCATCTCTCGTCATTAGCTCCGCACCTCTGCCTTCATCTCAGCCCTTGAGACTGGGCGATCCATAACGGCGACCGAGCCTCACCCAGTGGCGACTGGGACAAAGAGGATTGTAGTGGCCATTTTACCGTGACTCGTGGAATCTCCGAAAGACCTGTGAAGTCTATGTTTATATTTTTTACAATTAATTTTATATATTGCTATGCTATATTTCTTTAATATATTTAAAAGGATAAGATTTGACGATATGAGGTTAGTATGAGCCTATTGGAAAACCCTATTCAGGTGAATCGACAAGTAATTAATTGCTTATCATGCGACCGATTTTATCGACAAATCTTATCATCTTAGTACAATTGAATAAAATATTATGTTATTTAATTCACATTTGATCTTAACTTTTAAATGGTTATATACCCACTCTTATTAGAAGTTATTGATATAATGAACAGTCATCAAAGAAAGAAAGGAAAATCTTTTTTTCTTTCTTTTTTAAACGAGAGATAATAGTCCTTCTTCATCAAATGTTGATACCTAGTTCCAAATCGAACAACCTCCTCTAAATGTTAATCGAAATCGATAAGATTTTTATTCCGCCTATCTAAATACACGTAAATCCTATACTAAGAAGATTCGTTAATCAACGATGCATTTGTATTGTTTTATATTGAGAGAACTTATGTAAAATATCGATAATGCACTACACATTGCCGAATCTCTAAAAGAACTGGTAGAAATACGCTTCATTGAATGAGTTTCATTTACTTGATTTTTACTTGAATAAATATTTACTTTTTTTCAAACTGAATATTTATAGTTATAAACATAAGTTAGAAAAATTATAATTTCATTTAGCTTACATACACATATATATGTCATTACATGTTTATGTTTTTACTCTAAATTTCTGCACTTGAAATCTCATTCGCCCTCGTATATATTATAAATAGGGTTTTAAAATATAATTTGTTTATCGTGTCTAGTTCAAATAATAAAATATTTTTATTTCAAATTGACAAAAAAGACATAATAAGGCATAAGAAAAGGGTCCTAAGATTGGAATCTGAAAGATAATTTGCCATATTGAAATTAATCTCGTATGAAGAAAAATAGCTTCCACTGTTTCACCATCACATTAAAAAAAAGACCCACTTTTATGATATTCTATATATATTATCATAAATAAAGTTCACAAAAGCACTGTGGAAAGTGACCTCACTTTTTTCATCTTTTAAATCGTACATAAAACTTTTCAGACGTGCAGGTAATTAAGTGCTAGCGTCACCCATTAAATTGACACGTGGCATATTTCCAACATTTGGGTGTCGCATGAAATAATATCATCCAATGAGAAACAGCCACGTGGCCATCTCATCAAGGTACTTGTATTCATATTTAATTTCCTGAGACCTTCATTTAACCATCAGCCATCGTACATGCCATGCATGTTAAAGCAGCTCTGCAGGAATCTTATCTAGAAAATTATATTAGCATCAATTAATCCTTCTATATCAAATGAGTACGTAATCAAATCTTTAGATATAATAAAAAGTTTGAAACAAAATCAACCATGAGCATACAATGTAAAATAAATAGTTATTATTATTATTATTATTATTATTATTATTATTATTATGTTAGTGTGAACTTTACCCGAGTCGATCTCTTGGCTAACAAGCTCTAAGAGTAGCGTTTTTCCGACCAAATCCTGAATGACATCAAGAGGTTTGGTAAACCCTAGATCGGACAACCCTGGAGCAGTTGCTCTGACAACAGCCTTAACCGATGAAGCATTCTCCTTGGAAATCTCCACTCCTTTTACATGATCAGTGATAGAAGCTATTATGGATAAGCGCTTTTGCTTTCCATGGAATTCTAGGGTTCTTATTCTGGTGGGAAGAAGACATGCAGGACTGCTTCTGCTACTTATTGCATGGCTGACAATGAAGGGTTTGGGTAAGAGGGAGGAGGGTGGTTCAGTAGAGCTGAATCTATGGAGATGAGAAGAAGCATTCATCATCTTCTTTGGTGAAGTTTTGAAGGAGAAAAGATAAAAGAAAGAAGACTGTATGTATCTCTTGTATCTCTCTCTCTGTAAGCTAAAGCCAGAATTTATAGGGGCAGTAGATTCAAATCCATAGAAGTTTGTTGTGACATGAACACGTGATATTTTCTCATGAAAATTATAATTTATACCAATAAAAGACCAGTAAACATCATTATTGTTTGTGTTGTGTACTTGATTCACCGTGAATAATTGAGAGTTTTCTCCCTTTTAAAATAAAAAATTTCACAAACTAATGTCGGCTTAAATGTCCTTTTACGTCTATGTCCCATTTTACTTTTAAACTTTTTTCAGTTTCGAAATATCATTGATGTCTCCTTCTGTAGTTACACTTGCTCACCCCATTAAAAGAAATCCAAACCAGGCTAAGAACTTTGATACGTACTAAGTGTTTAATGAGGGTTTTATCAGACGTTTTAACAGGTATTTGTCCTTTTATAATGGTAGGGATATGGTTAAGCCAGTAAATAAACGTAATGTATCTAAGTGACCTAAAACTACTTGTAGTTGAAATGTGAGATGTATACGCAAAACTCATATGCATTTGTTCACTTTATCCCCGATTTTAAAAATTAGTTCTACATCCTCATCATATAAGATTTAGGTCATTAAAATGTAATTGGTGAGTACGGTTTAAAATTTTTGGTTACAAGACATTTTTGTCTCTCAATTATGGCTTAAGTATCAATATCACCTTTCACTAATATTTTTTATCATTTTTGTCCCTCAATTATGGCCAAAATATAAATTTAACCCTTCATCGGTCCACAACCCCTCTGGAATTCAATTATGAGGCGTAAAACACGGAGCCCCATGGGCCAAGCATCAATTTAGGCCCTCATCGGTCCACAATCCCTCTCAAGAATTCAATTATGAGGTGCAAACCACGGAGCCCTTTAGCCCCTCATTGGTCCACAATCCCTTTTTAGAATTCAATTATGAGGTGCAAAATACATCAATTTAGCCCCTCATCGGTCCACAATCCTTCTTTAGAATTCAATTATGAGGTGCAAAACGCCCTCTCTAGAATTCAATTATGAGGCGTAAAACACGGAACCCCATGCCCCAAGCATCAATTTAGCCTCTCTTCGGTCCACAATCCCTCTCTAGAATTCAATTATCATACACAAAACATGAATCCCCATGCCACAATAGCACAAGCCCAAAGAGGGGCTACTTAAAGGGGTACGCCATGGAAAGCCTTAATTTTCCAAATGAGGTTAAGGTTGAATAAGGCTTTAAAGCCTTTTGTGGTGTCTCTCTTTTCGATGCGGGCACAAGATCGTACATTTAAGCTATCCTAATAAACGCATTATATATATATATATATATATATATATATATATATATATATATATATATATATATAAGTTAAGCATAAATATAATCAATGCTTTTATATTTTTATGGTACTTTAATTTTTATTAAATATAATCAATGTTTATATTTGGGGCATTTAATTTTACATAAAGAAATGGGAACAAGTTTATATATATAATTTCACTTGTTACTTAAAATTTAATTCATTTATATTTAAATATAATTTACTGACACATTGATCACTAATCTTATTTTTATATCTTTATTTAGTCATTTCAATTAAAATATAGAAATCAATCACTCACATTCACAAGTCTTGTAGGTATCATTTGGATATTTTAATAATATTCTAAAGAAGATACAGAAGGAATAAAAATCTTTTTACAAGTAAAAACTGAAAAATAAAAGCGCAAAATCAAATATCAAGGGCTTATTTGGTTCTTTGTTTGAAACTTATACTGGAAAACAATATTTAAAAATATAGAGAATGATGATGTTCTATGAATTTAATCATTGTTATTTGGATTTTTTTTTTTTTTTGTGTTTTTGTATTTAAAGAAAAAAGAAAAAAAAAAAGAACCAAACATAAAACAGTTTATAAAAAGTGGAACGAAAGTTTTTCTCTCAAATTCCTTAGATGCACCTCATGCCAGACATGTTAAATCCGAAAATGAATAATCATTTATTATGTTTAGATAAGATAATACACCACTTTTTTTTTTTGACAGCAGATTAATACCCCACTTAAATCTTCATCTTTTAATATGATTATTAATTAGGGTTTAAAAACTATATCATACATATATAATATAATAAATTTATAAGACATTTATATTTAAATTTACCTCATTTAATATAGATACAAAGACATCAGATTTTGGATACAAGGAAATTATCAATTTACAATAAATAGAAATGGCAACGAGGTAAGTTTGATATAGATTGTCTTCATCTTATCCCACTAAATATTTATTAAAAATTAATTTTATTTTAATTATATAAATCAGTATATTTTATGAATAGTTAAACATCTTATGATTTTTACATTTATATTATTGAAAATATCATTGTTTAAAAATCAAATCGAACCATTGATCGAAGACCTATCTATTCCGATTCCAAATCAGTTCAATTTCGATCGACGACATTTCCACTCCGATTTCAAACTAAACTACCTTTCCAGTTCGGTTCCAAACTAGTTCGACTATGACCGATGACCTTTCCTTGAACCATAAATCGATAACTTTCTCGACTAATCATTAGTCTAATTTAAACATTGAAAATACTATAATTATTATTATAAACAATCACAATAGAATACATATGTTTTATTTATAATTAAAATACTATTATTGCGTTATTATATATTAAAAATAAAAGTAAAAATGCTTTTAAGGCTTGACTCAAATAATAAAAGAGTGTGATGAAGTATTGAGATCATAAGTCTAAATTTTATAAAATAAAATATTACAATATAATAATAAATTAAATTAAATTTTAATTTTTTTCTATGTTAATTGAGTCACTATGAATATTAAAACGATATTACTTTTTTATTATATCTAATCACTTAGTATTGCTAAACGTTATAATATTTTGTTTAATAGAGAATCGAACTTGGTTCTTCTCGCCAAAACCCCAACCTTAACCACTGAGTTTCGACCTATTGGGCAAAAATAATACTTAAACCACCTTTTCTTTAAATCTTATGCACATTGACATTGACCTAAATAGTAGAAATTTATTTTAACCTTATGTAATAAATAATTATGTGACGCCCCTATCCTGGGGATCACTACAAGAAAAATCAAAATTAGAGACGGACACGTTTCTAATCCGGCCCGAAACTGACCGGACGGACAGACCTAATTTTCTACTTTAAAACGCCAGATCTAATTGTGTCCGTTCACCTCGCCTTCATCGACGACAGACGGACCAATTCATCGATCGTGAGACCGACGGATTCCGTCGACGAGACCGATTTGATTCCGTCGATCGAGACCGATCTGATTCCGCTCTCTCGATCGTAGATCACTGATTCCGTCGATCGAGACCGACCGACTCCGTCTCTCGATCAAAGACCGAATTGATTCCGCCTTCGATCGCAGACCTGATCGGCATCGACCGATTCCGCCTCTAATCGTAGTGATCGACATTCCGCCTCCGATCGCACTTTATCGTAGCGGACTTTTCCATTCCTAATCTATCAGAGACATACCGAAAGCAATTTTCACGCGTGTTTAGCTTTTATTAATTGAACCTATTGGTGGCTAAAGATTCAAATTATATGTAATCATAAAGTTCTAGATTTAAGAATTAAATTACTGTATCGCCATTAAAAGTCAACCACTATATTTAATAATGGCAAAATCACACACGAGATAATAAAATAGTAATATTAATGTCAAATGTTCCTAATACAATATATTAACTACTAATCAAACTACACCCTAAGTGTCCTCAAACATTCTTCCAAGTATACTGCTCTAAGTCGCCCTGCAAATCTTCTTATAGCTTTCTACAGCACTTCATGGGGTACCAACCTCGTGATGAAAATTACTTTCTTGTTAATTACATTATACGTAAATTACCATCATTAAACTTTATTTTATTTTAATAAGCGCACAAATGCACAATTGCAAACTAAAGTTTTTATCTATAATTAATCAAAAGCATTTATTAATATTAAAGCAATTATAAGAAATTGTTGGACTCATAATTATGATTAATTAGTACACTTATGGAACATAATCGATTGCATGGGAATAGTGGCTTTCCATACAGTAAGGTACAAAAAGCATGATTGTCTTGGAATACCACTATGTTGTAATCACTGTTGATTATTTATGAAAAAGTAAGCAACTATTGAAAAATTAAATGGTATTGATTATGTCAACACATGTATGAAACTTCAACATGTTAAATAATTCTGCTAGTACGACAAATTCCTTGTCCACAACTTTATTGTCTCCATGAACAAGCACAATGGAAGCTGGTAGAAGCTTTAAATATCAGATCTCTATATGAGAATACAACTATAACTGCAGAAGCTTTATAGGACTCAAAAATAAATATCACCGATGTGGGATGGTTCAACCATAAACCGATCTATATCTCCCAATTATGGTTCGACTTTTGATCAATATATCAATTGCAGAGGTGTACAAGCAAACTTATTCCCATTGATGCTTCTTAATTTATGTCCCGTAAGAGTTCCCATATCATCACCCTCACAATACTAGCCATAGTATGGAAGATGTACACCACCTGAGCACATAAAAATCTTAATATTGTAAACTTAAGAGGGTTTGATGTCAAGAATTCATAAACTAATTTCTTTCCATATTTCTAACATCAAATAGAGTAAATGTACTTTAAGAGTGCAGTAGTGAATGCATGTTTGCCACTGCTCAACTTGAGAAATATCCAAGAATTCAAGAAATTGATCATTAATAAATGCCGCAAACACAAATCATAGAATTTCCTTCATAGTCAAAAGGCTAAAGAAAAGCTTATGCAATTACTCGAATTAAAGAAAATAATGAACATAGCCTCACTATGGCTGCTTATAAACAAAACGTGATGTACTTCAAAATCCAAGAACTACATCCTTGAATTCCTTTTACGCCCCACTTCGCAGTGTTCACTGCGCCTATTTTTTTTTCTTTTCACTTTTCCAAAGGTTTATAAAAACAAATAATCGCTTATAAAGATACTAGAGGAAGGGAATAGAGACATAAATACCACTTCCGATGTCAACTACCAAGGGTTGAAATGGATGACAATAGGCTGTATTCCAATCAATCTCAAATGGGTATGCCTGCACAAAGCAACAACCATGAGGTTATGAAGTGCTAAGAAGAACAAGATGAACTCACCATAAGGGTTATGAAGTGCTTGTGAGAATTCCAAATAACCATAAAATAAATTATTCTAAATCTCTATGAAACTATAAAATAACTAAATAAAAATCCAATCTACAAGTACCGAGTAGAGAGCAAAGGAACAAGAAATGATGTTAGACAAAAACTTGACTCTCCGCTTATATGGCTTTTTAATGGCATATATTTGTTAAAATTCTTATCTCAGCTGTAGGAATTAACAATCCAATATTCCTGGGTCAAAATTAAAAGAACAAACTTTCAGCCATAAGCAGTGTTACTAAGTGCATATAGTCATATGATACCAAGCAAACCACTAAAGAAGCAAAGGCAAGAGAATCATTGGTATGTCACTATCAAAATATAAAAATAAAAATATAATCATTACTATTGAAATGAAATCGATATTCATTTTTAAAAGCCATGCATTTATATTCACATTATTGTCCTGTGTGGAGCTAAGGACATAGCATTGGTTAAAGTGTGCAAAAGTTTGTGGCTTACATCTAGAAATGTTAGAGTTTTTACTTCAAGTCTAGGTATAAAAATAAGAAGATGATATCAAATAATACTTAGAAACCGTGCCCTGTATACTCTATAACAAGGTGAAAGGAATAAATGTTTGAAAGCAAGTTTTAAGGTTGTGTTTGGTTTTTAGAAATTATTAAGGAAAGAAAGAAATGATAAGGAAAATTCTTCTTATGTTTGATTTGCCTAATGAAAAATATTAAAGAAAAAATCAAATATAAATAGAATTACTTAAAAAAATTACTTAAACCTTACATATTCTTAAATTATTTAATCTTTATTTTTCCTTTTCACGACTTTTCATTCCTATTTTCTACTCCCGACTTTCTCAAATACTCGAGAACCAACCATAGCTTAAAAGAAAGAATACACAGAGAACTCTTAATCACAACGATACCATATCAATTTAAATGTTGTTTTCTTACAACAAAAAACAAGAGCAATAACAAAAATCATATGCAAAATATATAAAGAAAAAACACCAGACATTAAGGGACACCTAGATATACGCAAATGCTTTAGTCAATGCTTTCATAAAGGAACAAAACATACCCGATATAACCCAAAAAACTTGTTCTACCTCTGCCGATCAATCATAGCCAAGAATCTCTATATCTAACTTCATGTTGCGACTTTCCCGCCAAAAGTCTTAAAATTGATCATTTTCATTTGAAAGAAGGACCCAAAATATTCAAATGAAATCCATGTAGTAACTTCATAATGTAGGGGGAAATGGTCACCCAACAAAATCTCTTCATTAATAAGAGTGGAGTTTACCTCAAGCCACAAACCTCGGTCAAGTCTTTCTCCACAGGAGCTGCCGTCCGCTGACAAGATCTTCTCATACACAAATCAATCCGGGCCGTGTAATTCATGGTCAGAGCCCATCAACCGACTTAATTCCCAATCGTAATAATCCTCCGCGCAAGTATCCAATCGCGCTGATCAGGAGCTTTAGCGACTGGCGTCGCATCGCTAGTCGCCCCTCCGCCATCGGGCGGCCCTCAAATCACAGGCCATCGAAGGAATGGAGAGCCTGGGGGAGCAACGAACGCCAAATCGGGCGCAATGCGTGTCCAATGTCGACGATGTCGATTGATTTGCCCGAAGACTGAGATGGATGGTACCGGTATCGCTTTTACCAGGCGTAGGATGGCTGATCCGACAATGGCGAGGCGAATAGGAGAATAGAGACGGGTCCGAAATTGGAGAGGGAGTTTTCAATCGGGAAAGAGAATCGAAGCCAGCGGAGAGACGCTATGACTTAAAACTCCCGAGTGAAGGGCTGAGAGGGATCGTCACGACCGAGAACCAACCGATGAGGGAGTGAAGGGGGACTCGGCCCAGCGAGGCGAATAAGGGCGAAACATGCGCCAGCGGAGTCGTGAGAAACTGCTGATGGTTCCGAACGCAGGAATCGAGACCTGCATGACAAAAGAGGAGAACTGAGGAGGAGCTTGCCGGTCAGTCATCGGAGAGGAGGAGGGTTTATCTGGGAGACGGGCCAAACGTATCGGGCGGTAGTGAGGAAAAGAGGAATGGGAAGCGGAGATTCCCATGCCTTGAGCAATCGAATTTGTGGGAAAACTGGCCGAAAAGTTTTTCGGGCCACAGGAAGGATAAACTTATAAATTTGATAGAGGTTTATGTGTGAGGTGAAGATTTGACTTTCATCACTTACTATACTTATCCAATGATAAGTTTTTACAATAGTTGAGTAATTATTTCTAAATAAACTGAATAACTAAAGAAACTAAATAATGTTACATGTACCAAGAGTATGAATTCCTTGAATTGATGATTTCCTTATAATCTATTTGAATGAAACCATGAAATTATAAAATAAACTAATAATTGAACTAGCAACAACATTTGACGTATTGTTCAATGAAATAAACTATAAATATTATAACATTTTGCAACATCTCTGGATAGTCGGATACTTTAAGTCAGATTCTATTGGTTATTTTTAAACATATTTATGTCTTTTCGATAATATTGTAGAATAAATATTTTACATATTTTTGTAAAATGTTAATACAATAATTAATAATTGAGTAGTGAAAAATAAAATATTATTAGAAACTCCATTTATTTTGGATAATATGTAATTTAAATGATAATAAGGGTAAGTATGTAAATAACATAATTTTCAATATTCAACATTTATCGTTATCAAATAATATATTCATCTTAAAGATTCAATTTGTCGTAACTTATCAAACAATTTTAATTTCATATATTCAATACTTATAAAATTCGCAGACTTAATTTTTCAACACTTAGTTTTCAAAGACTAATTTTTTTCATTCTATCAAACAAAGCCTTAGATCAAATATCGCGGAAATAAATTATTTTGTATTTTTTGTTGAAATTTCAAACCTCATCATAGGTTAGGCTTTTTTTTTTCATGGAATATAGCAACCAGTATTTTCATGAAAACAGAAAATGAGAGAGCAGTGAGCCCAAAGGAAAATAGGAAAAGAAAATGAGGAAGTGAGAAAATGGATAAAGAAAAGAAGAAATAAATAAGAGAAGGAACTTATGAGGGAGATCCAAGGAATTTGATGTCATTTAATTATCAAACTGAGCCAATCAATTTCAAATTTTGATATAACATTCAACAACAATCACCGGATGGTCCTCATAAATTCTCACGCTGAATTTTCATGGCCTCGTGGTTATTTCTGCATTTTGAAATCGGTTTAGCATTGGCAAGTCTGCAAGAGTTTGTTTTCATTGTTAAACTAGATCCTCTTATATTTTTTATTATGATTGGAAATAATACATAGATGTAGGTCATGAACTGCGAATTATATTTGTAGATTCTATTTGAAATATACTGTTAGAATCCAATAATATGGATTTTGTTTCAATTTCGAACGATTTTAGTAAGACTTTTGATCATTGTTTTTAACCGGGTCGATTGCTCAATTTGTATGCTTATGATAAGACATCATCTGGGGACAGAACAGAGATTAGATTTTAGTCATGAATATTCATATTTCGCATGGGAAACAAGAGCTTGAGCTTCCAGCTGAAGATAGAAAATCGTTTTTCTTTCTTTCAATCGTCCGCATTTACCGAGGCCCGATCCCGTCATTTGGTGGTGTGGATCTATCCAGCCTCGAGGAGAGTTTTTTAACTCATAAATATTCATTACGAATCTAGAAGATTGATTTGAGTCCCGATTAGTCATATTTCGCATGGAACTCAGAGTTATATTTCCGGTCTTAAGATAGAAAATCTAGCTTTTCTATCATTCGCATTTCATCGAGGTTCGATCCTCTGCCTGTGGTGTGATCTATCTAAAATTTATGGTAGCTTAACTCATAATATTCATTATGAACTGGAGATTAGGATTTGATTTCAAAATATTATGTTTTTGGTAAGATAATGCTTATTTGAACTAGAAATTTTTTATTTTGTAAATTAAATAAAAAGACAAGTCATCAGTCTGTGGCGCCACACACACCCATATTGATCTTTCTATCTCTTCATCACTTTAAAATCGACCACCATCATATTATATGCTGGATGGAAATTGAGAATTATGAAACATCTAATTTATCACATGCTGCCCACGTTGTAAGTAGCCTCACACACCCTACTAAAGATTTATGCACCATGCCAAGGATAGTACGCCTTGTCTTTATTTATTTAATAAAGGGTCCATTAAACTATTAAAAATTAAACATAATATATATCCTAATGAAACAAAATATATTTAATAAATTAATTTTCGCCAACAAAACCTACCCAACGCCTATTCTCAACACCCCAGGCACCCTCCCCACCCACTCAATTTCATCCAACCTATCTAATATAGTCTATCTTTTTTTTTTTTTTAAATTGCACAAATTTTATGATTTTTAATTTCTTATTTTCAATTCATTTGATAATATAAAATATTATTTTCACTTATTTGGAAAATCTACTAAATATTTTTTAAAATATTTTATTTACTCATTATTTTGTATTCTTTTTTATTAAAATTCTTATTTTGTATAATATATATATATATATATATATATATATATATATATATATATATATATATATATATATATAAATTCATAATATTTCTATTTATGATTTGTTTTTTTATTTTATTTTTTTATACTTTTATATTTTTAAAATTTAATAAACTTGAAAATATAAAAATAGAAATAAAAATATTATCCAAAAGTTACATTATTCTATACATAAAGGTAAAACTAATTTAAAATTAGTGATAATCGTTTAAAATTTAATTTGGAATATTTTTTTAACTACCTCAATTTTATTTCTAATTAAATGATTAGCTAATCAATCATTTAACTACCTCAATTTCTCATTTACTTATGTTTCATATATATCCCTTTCTTGAAGGTTCTTTTTTGTTTTTTTTTTTTTTTGAAAAAAAGATAAAGTTCTTATTCGAGTAAATTAATTGCTATTTTTATTTTAAAACTAATTATTCCGTTATTTTTATTCATTTATTTTTCCTAAACATTTTTTTAAAATAATATATATATATATATATATATATATATATATATAAAGATTGATGGACAAATTGACATTTGTTAAAAAATGAAAGAAATTTTAAATTAATCATATTCAACAATAATAGACAAAAAAAATCAAAGTATTGGTTTTTTAATTAAGAAAGCTTAATTAATTCATTTTTTAAAACTAAAATGATTAATTTATAATTTATTTGTGCATATGTGCTCGAGTTTTTTTTTTCCCTTGGATATGATGTGGAGAAATTTTAATCATTTTCTAATTTATTGTTATTATAGGGTATATGTTTTTCAATTGAGGTAACTAGTATATGTTGTGATTCTAGACTTTTTATTTATAAACAAATTATTTAGTTCTTTTTTTTTCATTTTGTGTTTTTTTTCATTACTTATAAAAAAAGTAGAAAAAAAATACAAAGATATTATAGACCGAAAGATGACAAATATGATATTTTCTAAAATAAAACAAATATTAGTGGATAAAACCTAGATTGTTTCTGAGGACAAAAGAGATTTCGAATTTTTTAGTCTCATACTTTTTTTTTTCAAAGGTCAATAATTAGAAATGACTGTAGACGATTATTCTGGCTCTATTTTCGCCTTCTAAATAGACGGACGCATTTCCGTCCCAACACCAGACGGAAATTATTCCGCTCTATTTAGAGACTCGAAATGTAGACCGAATAATTTCTCGTTCCTAATCGTAGACTCCGAATAAAAATCCGTCTCTATTTAGAGATTCCTAAATGTGAGACCGAATAATTTCCTCGTTTCAATCGTAGACTCGAAAAAAGTCGTTTTTTGGATTAGAGACGGAAAATTCTGGCTCTATTTCGTTCTAAACAGACTGGAATGATTTCCGTCTCGTTTTGAGATTCTGAATCATTCCGCCTCTATTTAGAGATCTTAAATAGAGACCGAATTTCGTCTCTAATCAAAGACGGCTTTTCCCGCTCTCCGACAGACTAAATTATTCGGCCCTCTATTTCGTCTTTCTAAATAGAGACTTAATGATTTCCGTCTCATCTGGCCTCTAATTAGAGACGAAAATTATCGGCTTCTATTTCCGTTCATTAGACGCGACAATTTCCGCCTCGCATCCGTTGAACCGAGACTCGAAATCATTCCGTTTTCTATTTAGAGACTCCGAAATTCCGTCTCTAATTAATTAGCACGTTAACCGTTCCTTAACTGCTTCATTTAGAGACTATGCCCCGTCTCAAATTCGCCTCTAATCGGGATTTTCTTGTAGTGGATCCCGTTGACAACCCATCAATCTGCAGAAACCTGTGGATTTCGAGTGTCTCGATATCACACTCACGTGTCTCATATATGGAGACCTAATCCTGTATAATTTTCTTACAAAAACCCATTTATTCTAAAAATTCACAAGAGTTTGATGTACAACTCTTATACACTTTTTACATGTCAAAATATATTAAAACTGGGATTATTCTAACAGATTTACAAAAATGCTTCAAGACCACAACCCTGGCCTTTCAGACTTACGCCGAAGGAGCGCCCCGTCTTCTCAGACCGAGTGGGGGGATCCCACGACTCTGGCGAAAGCAGTCCCAAGAGTGATAATCTCCTACAAGAGCTACCCACCGGCGTGCTCAAGTACGATCTCACAAAGAACACACATCCAAGTAAAATGTCTACATGAATGTCATATGTCATGCATGAAATGTCGTCATGCCCATATCCCGAGTCACTCACCGACTCCCTCACACCTACCTATGCCAAGTGTGAACTATTGTCATTTTCCGATGACAACCAAAGATTTTTCTTAATCTTTCAACATTTTCATTTACAACCATGCGTCTTTTGTGGGTAATGGATTTCTAGTGTCGCACCAACGAGCTCTATAAACCCAGACACTTTTACGGCCTTTCACCGCTGGGGACTATGTCTGACCATAATTGATGTGTCTTTCACCCTTGGGGGAATCTATCCCAACTTGCTGATACTCGACACATAATTATTCTTTACCATTTCCTTAACCAGTGCAACTCATTTGGACCTTGTCCCACTAACCGAGCCCACTTATCAACACCATAACAATGTATCCATGACACTCCATCAAACACCTAACACAGTGTCGATCCCAACCATGCACTCACACCCATGTCATGCGATGTTTTCGTGCACGTGCAATGCAATTATGCCATTGCCTACTTATACCATGCTACATATAAAATGAGAACTATATTTGCACGCATACTCATGCATATTCATCCATGCATAATTTGGACATTTATGTTAAAGTGCATACAAATTCCAAACCATGATATCCAACATTCCACATATCAAGTTCAAGCATGCACATGCATATTAATGAAATTCCTCAACGTACCATGGATAATTATAATTAATACATATAATTCTCCTCCATGCACAACCTATGTTAATACATCATACCGCATACATTAACATGTTATATTCACACTGCATGTTATTCAGGCAAGCCATAACACACAACCTAACTGGCCAGCACTAACCTTCCTAATTACCCAATGTCCTCCATAGGAACATGGATGCAATCTTGACTCAATGATCTTTCCATAGAGTCCAAGAACACCCGGAATCGTTCGGACGGCTAGCTATGACCTTCCGGTCGGGAGGTCACACACGACCAGCAAATTACCCGACAAAATTTACCCACTTCGCCTCGGAGCCCTTTTCGCGCCCAAGATTCAATGCCCTCCTAGGCATATTGATGGAATCTGACCTGAGACGCAGGAGCCGAGCCACCTTCCTCCCTCCCCTTCCTAAACGGAGTTCGGACGAAGAAGTTATGACCTTCCGAAGTTGGAGGTCACACATGACTAGGCAGCCTTACCCGAACAGCCTACCTGACCTGCCCGAACACCCCTTTCCGGCTAGCTCCAGCACCCACTACTCTTCACAGGCTTTCATATGGAAGTTTGACTCAATGGGCTTTCCATAGAGTCCAAGAACACCCGACCCAGTTCGATCTACAGTTATGACCTTCCGGTCGAGGTCACACTCGACCAAGGTACTTTACTGATCGCCACCCGACCTGCCCGAACGCCCCTTTCTGGCCAGCTCCAGCACCCACTGCCCTCCACGAGAATTTGGCTGGAATCTTGACTTAATGGGATTTCCATAGAGTCTAAGAACACCCGAAACGGAGTTCGATCGAAGGTTAGCGACCTTCCGACTGGAGGTCACACATGACTGGGGCACTTTACCCAGACAAAATTTCTACCTCGACTTGCTCCCTGATGCCCTTTCCTCCGCCAGGCTCCAGCACCCACTACCCTCCACAGGCATTCAGCTAGAATCTTGACTTAATGGGCTTTCCATAGAATCCAAGAACACCCGAATCAGAGTTCGGAGGAAGAAGTTATGACCTTCCGAAATTTGAGGTCACACATGACTAGGCGGCCTTACCCAGACAAAACTCTACCCATTTCGCCTCGGGAGCCCTTCTCCTCGCCGGCTCCTGGAAGACCCACCGCCCTCCAAAGGCATCCCTGGGCTGGAAACTTGACTCCAACGGCTTTCCATAGAGTCCAAGAACACTCGACCGGAAATTCGACGAAGAGTTATGACTCTAAGTTCGAGGTTATGCATGACTCAATGTGACGGACCCAAATAAGGGTGACCTGTTGGCGGACTCAAATGGTGAACCTACCGTAGATCCGGGCCGGGCAGATTCACTCATAACCCAAATTTACGCCCTTCTACTAGACTGCTCGTATAAACGGACCATAATCAGCTGGCGCAGGTCCGGACAGAAATTCAAAAGCCTAACATTAAGTTCACTGATTGGCAATTTACCCAAGGACTCACTACCAAATTCCCTTTATTTACTACCCAAAAACAAGTTCTAAAGTCCAGTTAATGTGTACTACCACAATATGGTAGCTTCCCATGGTTCAAAACACAACCAAACATTCCCCTTGGGGCAAGACAACCAACACTATTATTTAGTTTAAGTCTAACACATAAAAATGCACACAAGGAAAATTACTTAGTCCAAAAATCAGTCCCCGGACTATCCGTAAACAATCCCGGAATCTCTAGCACACTGTCTCAAAGTCTTGGAACGGTTCACACAGCCACTCATGGCCTCACACAACCCATGCCATTTGAATGACCCTTAAACAAGGATTAAACCAAGTAGGAGAAAACCCCTACCTCTTGGAGTTTGTCACCCTTAACTCCGGCTTCTATGCGCGGCCCCGTCATGAGGATGAACTTCTCCTCCGTCGCCGAACCGTCATCCGATCACCCAAAAAACCTAGAGAGAAGGTAGTGCCTCCCAATCTACTTTCTTTCTCCCTCCCTTTTCTTTCTCCCTCCCTTTTCGTTCGCATTTTTCTCTTCATTTAGATCACCATTTACCGTATTGGTCCGGAGGAAACTTCCTCCCCCTTTCCTCCATTCTTTTCTTTATTTCTTTTATTCCTTTTATTACATCATACATCATGTGGCTAATTGTGAGCCAATTGTTTATGAACCACATGGCTCGCATGTCACTTCCTGTGGTGCCATGTGTACCCCTAAATCACACCATGTGTCATCCGAGATCTAGAGAAATTCTGGATTTTGACCGAAATTACCATTTTACCCTTCCAAAGAAAATTTGGATTTTTCGGGGTTTCACAAATTAAATATTACTTTACATACATTTTTTTTTAGAGAAAACTATGTTATGTGACCCTAGCATGAAATATTTGAAAATTTAGGCCCATAACTTATAGAACTCATCCCAAGTCCTATTCAACAAAATAATTGATAAAGAACCCGAATATTTGATAAAGAGTCTATGAGGCGGCAAAAGAAAAATCCCTAAAATACTTTTATTTATCTTACCCACAAGCCCTAACATATTCAAACATCCCCTTATCCTCTCTCAACTGGTTTGACCCGTTCTTCTTCAACCCCACATCTCCCTTTCTTCCTTTCTTCTTCTCCTCAACCCGTTTTGCATCTCCCCCTTCCTCTCAAGCCCGACCTCGTTTATTCAAGATCGACCTCTCATTTGACTCAAATCTCTAACCCAAAAATCCCATAAACTCATCTCATTTGAAAGAGAAACTGTTGATCGACCAAAGCACTATAAGGGAAGCACATGTCTAGCCTCAAATCATGTTCTATCATTAATTCTATATTTGAATGTAATTGTAACAATAGCTTAATTTTAGCCTTACAAATAGAATTAACTTATGTAATTAAATAAAGAGCTTAATTTTAGCCTTACCATTAACATGTTTACAAATTAGACTCTCAATCACTCTCAGATATTTAGAACTTCTCTATCAATGAAAGGTATCGTAAAATTTATTACTTTACATGGTATCGTGAGCTACAGATTCTTAACGAGTCACCGATCCAAGTCCCTCATGCCGTATGTCTTCCTCCTCCGATCAAAACTAAACTTTAATCTCCACACCAACCTCCTTCCGTAGCAAATAAATCACTCATTTCACTCAACATTATTGCCCAAATCAATGAAAAGTTAACTCCCCACCACTCTTTCTCAATGGCGTGCCTTCAATTTGAAGCACCTCATCGGGTTACGATTTATCGAATTATGTCCAAGGCACCCTTCTGTCCCTTCCACCGGTACCGCCTGTCGACGTAGTCAGCAAGAAGACCCATCGTTCACCAGATAAACTTATCCCGAGCTATTTTAGCATCTACATCTCCCTCCATCACTCCCACTTATCAAGTACAAAGACAGACCTCTCATGACGCTTGACAAAGCTAAAAATTTATATGCTAATGATCCCTAACTCAAGCTATGCGCTAAAGGATGAACTCACTCCATCCACATGGAACTCCTGGTCAATCACGTAATACCTTCATGCCGGAAGGCCTGTCGATGAAATACCATTATTGATCATCCACCCTCGAATGACGACCTAACTCTTTATGTGTGTCAATGGCTTAGGTCCGCATTTTCAGAGATCGCAAATGGGCCTCTATTCGAGCCCGAGAATCGTCATTGGCCTTTGAGGAGTTGCACGACCTTCTGGTTGGACATGATGCATATCTGAGGCGTTTGGAAGCCGCAACACAACAACCGGGACATTTCGCCAACTTCACGAAGACGAAGCATTCTGCACCAATGGGGAGTCAATCGTGGTCCTTCAAGAAACATGACTCTACCCGTGGGCCTCTAGGTTCCAACTTAAGCAGAAACTTTAATGGAGCCCAACGTGATGGTCGTCGCTCTAATAACATCTCTGGGAGGCCCAATTATTCCAATCGGCAGCACAAATTTCAAATGCCAACTCGCGGATCTGGGGCCACATTGCCAAGTCTTGTCTCAATTCCATTATCACGTTTCAATAAATTAGAAGCACCTCATCTAATTGAAGGGATAAAAATTGGTTACTTTGATCTCGACCGGCTTCATAATATCACGTGATCTTTCCAATTTATCTATTCATTCAATATGATGGAACTAACTTATAATCTCTGATGGCTCAGCTCGTAAATTCCCACATATCGTTCTTCGATTTCAGACTCTCCTCACCTAACTTTACATTGCCCGATACTTTGTGTTCCAAACCTTGCAAAATTTAATTTTCATTCATCATCTCACCAAACAAAATAATGTCTTTGTCAATTTCATCCTTTTATTTTCTCAGGAAGACAAGATCTCTGGGCGATTCTACTAAAAGGAGTATGTAACAATGGCATCTACACCTTCTCGGAATCAATAGTAGCATCAAAAAGGTTGCTAATGTGCATGAACAGACTTCTATTGATGCTGGATGGCACAAGCGCTCTCGGGGCATCCTTCATTAAAATTGTCCATCATCTCGTTAAAAAAATTTTCTCTCCCTATTTCATCACTCAAAACTTTGTCTTCTACTCATGTCATTCATATTCTATCAATAAAGCCTATCAACAACCCTTTCATGTCAATAGTCTCCAAAGTCATGAGCCACTGAACTTATTTACACTGATGGGTCCAATATTATACCGGAATTGATGGATTAAGATATTACCTTTATTTTGTCGATCATTATACAAAATTATATATGGTTTTATCCAATGGTCACTAAATCCGTGTTTCTGTAAATTTTTCCACATTTCAAATGGTTTGTTGAAACCCGCTTCAAAAAATCAATCAAAACACTATACTCCAACAACTATGGTGAGTTTATTGCTTTAAAATCACATCTCTACTTCACGGCATAACTCACTACACTCATCAAGCCCCTCACACACCGCAACAAAATGGTGTCTCCCCGACCACATCGTCATCCATGAAACAGCCTTACACTCCTTCATGATGCCCATCTGATTTCTTATCGGGCCTTATGCCTTCAAACACTCTTTCCTACCCCCATAAACGCATGTACCCCACACCTCTCTTCTTAAGGAAAATCACTCAAGTCCTTTCGTCAAAAACACCAAATTATTTGAAATTAAAAAAAATTTGGATGCATTTATCATCTCACACGCCTCTATAATCAAAATAAAATGCACTAAACTTGTGCTGCTTTTTTTTCTTTTTTTTCTCCTGCCTTTTCTCGGGCCATTCACTCAACTCAAAATGCATACAAGTGTCTTCGAACTCAAACAAAAAATTCTCTTCTCCCTAAGACGGTCGTTTGATGAAACCCAAGATCAATCCAAATTTCTCTCAACACCTGCCTTCCATGCTAACCCGTAAACCTCTGCACTCTCCCCCATTTCTTCCTTTCTTTTCTAAGGCTCCGTCGTTAGCGGTACCACCGGGCGCCCATCGCATCAACATCATTACAACCTTCTAAGGTTCACCGCCACTGTCGCGCCTCTCGTGTACTTTCTGACTCTAAGTTCTTACTTCATGATTCCTTTCCCATTATAAATCACCCCCATCTCATCCGACTCCTTGGGATGATACTAGGACTGCTTCTCCTTCAATCTTCCATCCTACCTCCTATTCATACTCCGTAGACACCTATCTCCATTCGCATTTTTCTCCTCCATCTTCTCGGATTTCACAACCTCCCAAACCGATACTCCTCCTCCCTAACGCACTCATAACATGACCACAAGATCAATGAACCAAATCTTTCAAACCCAAACATCCATACAAGGTCCAAACATCCTCTTCCCCAAACCATTTGAAATAACCAAGCAGAGCCAAGCTAACCTCTCATCATGTGAGGCCATGTCCACCGAAAGCCATCGTCTAATGAAACATGGGACTGGGACCTAGTTTTACCACTCCTAAATTGCGCCACCGGGCTTAGTGGGCTCCGAGTAAAGGCATGTCGATGGATCCGCCGACATATTCAAAGCCCGTCTAGTCAAGTAAGGGTTACGATCAACACCGTATTTGACATGGAAGAAACCTTAGCCCCGCTGGTCAAACCAAGAACTATTAGGAACCGTATTCATCGATGTCATGAAAGGTGGGACGAGGCAAATGGATGTCAACAATGCCTTCTAAATGATGCAATAATCAGGATCGTTTTTATGGCACAACCCCCAGGTTCAAGGACTCGCTCCAAACCAAACCATGTTCGTGTTAAAAGGTGATTTATCAAGCTTAAATAAGCTCCACCAAGCATACACAGCACTAAAAATTCCATTCTTCAGCTTCTGGTTTTCACAAAGCCCAAGGTCGAATTCTCCCTCTTCATTTACATTCACAATTCAATCTGTTATTTTCTCGGGTTTATGTCGATGATCTTGTTATTACCGTAAATAAATTCAATTCTCACGGCCAATATTATTGCAACTCCTGGATATGTTTTCCTCAAGGATACGGGTTCTCTTCATTTCTTCTTGGGGATTGAAGTAATTCCTACTTAGGCTGGGTTATTTCTCTTACAACATAAATATGTTCGTGACCTTTTAGCCAACACAAGTATGAGTGGTGCTAAAGATGTCTCAACCCCTATCTCTACAACTCAATCCCTTCAATTGATTGATGACACCGGCTTTCCGTGGGATAGCCCGAGTTTCATATCAATTGGTCAGCCTTCAATACCTTTCCTTGACACGTCTCGACATCTCATTTGCAGTCAACAAACTTTCTCAGTTTATGCACAAGCCAACTACAAATCACTGGACAGCAATAAAAAGGCTTCTCCGCTACTTAAAGCAAACCATTTTTCATGGTATTCGGGATCCACAAGTCGCTTCCCATCTTAAGAACATATCCGATGCCGAATGGCTGGAATGTGGATGACCTTCAAGACACAACCTCGCCTATATCATTGGCTCTAATCCCATTTCGAGCTCAAAGAAACAACGAAATGTCTACACGATCCACAAAAGAGGTCGACGCCCTAGCCACGCTCGAAGACAATGTGGTTGCCCACTCTTCTCAAGGAACTAGCATTTCCAAATACGTGACCTCCCAACCGCTAGATAACCCCTGAGCCACACATCTCGCTTTAACCAAATAATCATTCACGCACATGAAACATATTCAACACCTCACTTTGTGCATGACTTAGCAGCATACAAGCTCTGGGTTAAACATGTGCATACTAAGACCAAATGAATGATTCATCAGCCATTGTCAAGACAAATAAGACTTTAATTAGCACGTATCAAGACTGGTCTCGCTGATGGAAGCTCAATCTCGCGGCGTATAAGTGGAAAGCATGCCCATTCTCAAATCATGTTCGCTTATTAATTTACATTTGAATGTAATTGCAATGTTAGCTTAATTTTAGCCTTATCGCTGACCAACTTTATGTAATTGTAATGTAGTTTAATTTTAGCCTTACCATTAACATGTTTACTAAATTAGACTCTCAATCACTCTGTATATATTTAGAACTTCTATCAATGAAAGGTATCAGAAAATCTATTACTTTACAAGCACGACCAAAATTCCCATCAATTCATTGTGAATAAATTTATTTATTTTTAAATCTTTTTTTACTCAATGTAATTTGTCAGAAGAAGATAGAGGGTTCAGTTTGGGTTAAAATTTTAATTTTAAATGTCACCCAGGGGCCTCAACATCACGGTCATTGCATCTTTAAACATATGTTTAGCCTAAGCTTAGTGGTAATTTTTCAAACATTTTCATGCATTTAAAAGGTTTCCAAAGCTTTATACACCATTGTTTTCTTAAGTGAGATTTAATGTCTTAGGCTTTAATGTTCAAGAGGATTCGACTTTACATTATCAAGCTAACCCTAAATATAAGTTGGTTCACAATTGTACCTAAATTTTGTGAGTTCCAACAAATTAGTAAAAATTTTATATAACTTTCAAAACTTTTCTTTTTAGTGTAGCATATGACACTACCCTATACCCACCTCTCCCTATGCTACGACATTACTTAGAACCATTTATTATTGAAGAATAGATTGTTTTTCACACACGCGCACACATAGTCATGCGCCCGACACACACACACATATATATATATATATATATATATATATATATATATAGTATGAATTAATTATCCAAAGAATTAAAAGAATAATATAAAGGTGGATTAAAAAGGATATGAAACCTTGTCGAGAAGAAGATTCTCGATGGGGCTATCAAACTTGGAATGAACCCAGATGAGCTGCAACTGAATGAATGGGCCATTGCAACCCATCAAGGACTATAAGGTTTGAGGAACATCTCCTTGTGATGTTCATTCTCAACCAAAACAGCACCAATCTTCAAAGCCTGCAGGAACTATGAGCACTCTCATATATCACCTCCTCCTTTTCAGTCCTCACTTTGTGGGCATACCCCTTGATTGTCTTCTCCAACCCTGTCACTGCCCAAAGCAATGCAACATATACAATTATATTAATAATATTAATTTTTCTTTTATTTAAGGAATCTATAGTGCTAATGATGCAGCTTCTGTTATAACAAACTATTACCGAAAGAAAACTGATGCCAACAAATCTCTGCTGTGTAAATTAAAAGAAATTAAACTGTGGGCTAAATAAATAGACTGCAATCTATCACAAAAGTATGTTTGAGTAAGCACATAAAATGTCCATTAATTGGCGAAATGTAAATCATTTTTACAAATTATAAATATAAAAAAAAACATGAAGTTGATGTTCACTAGAACAACATGGAGTAATATTATGGAAATCTGGTTGACCTAGGCTTCACTTCTTATCAACCTTAGTTGTGGAGAGTGTAGGAAGCCAAATACCTAGTTTAATAAGAGAAGTCATGGACCTTATATATATATTAAGGTTGACTACGGCGATGTTTGTTTTTTTATTTGTCGTTAATATAACTTTTTTCAATGATGCAAAGTATTTAATAATATTAAGTATTAAGTTGTTTGTTTTTTAATATTAAGTAGTGAGTATTGCTACCTCTCCTCTTTATTTAGCAAATGTGGTGTTTTTTGTTTTGAAATATGACTTTTTCTAAATAAAAGAAGCCATATTTTTTTAAAAAAAAATTCAACAATAAATCATGAAAAAGTTAAAAAAAAAACAAATAAGTTGAATACTGAAAGCTATTTAGTTTTACCAAAAAACCAAAAAACATACGCCACCTAAGACCTATTTTTCTAGATTCTATTGCTAGTTCTTGTATTCATTTTATTGGACATTAAAAAGTGCTTGGTAAATTAAATAATGATTTATTTTTTTCCTTTTCTAAATTTAATGCTAATGTAATTTTGTCTTTAATTACTTGTTTTTAGATGATTTGTGTTTAATTTTTTTTTCATTTCTTGTTTCTCAAAACTGAGAAAAAAATATCGAATATTTTTTCTATTTGTACCGAACGCTGTGCAACTTTTAAATGTACCAAGCACAATCTAATACCCTCAATTACAACTTCATGTCTATATATCTTGTAACAAAAAATATATGTGTATCTACAATATTTTAAATGAGAAAATGAATAAATTGATTACTTACTACTAATGAAAATATAAATTTTAATTAATGAGGGTAAATATTTTTTGAATAAATTCAAATTTAAATGTTTCTAGCAATTTAAATACTTTAAATAAAAAACAGGTAATGAGTTTTTATTTTTGAGATAAACAACTTAACAACAATTCAGCTTAAATCACTTTTATAATTATTAAAAATATGAAATTTTATTGAATAAAGTATTACAATATAATAATAAATTAAATTAAATTTTAATTTTTTTGTTATATTGATTGAGTCATGATGGATAGAAAAAGATATTACTTTTTTATTATATTTATTCAATTAACATTACTGATGATGCCTTTTTTTTCAACCTAACTGGCCGGAGTATGCGGGGGTCGGGCTAGACCTGATTCGCTTGTGAGCCGGGATGTATCCGGATCGCCTAGGTTGAAGGTAGATCGTGTGGAGGGCCTCGGGCTGATTGGCGGTGGCCCGACGTAGCACTCCTCTGCAAGAACAAAAGAGAAAAAGGGGCTCATGAGGTCGCGGCCTGCGGGTCGCCTCCAATGCTGCTCGGGCTTTCTTTCCGGCAAAAGAGAGACTGCTTAGAAGGCGAATGTGTTGACGTACCTTTCACCGATGGGGTGGACTCGCATTTACAGATGACTTCGCACTGGATGGTGATTAGACTGTGATCCCATCGATGGGATATTTCTTATTTCAAGGAGACCGATTTGGGTACATGATATAGAAAGAACTGTTTATTTTGAGATGATCCTCCTTCCTTATTGGGGGGAGATCCAACTGCGTATGATCCAAGGGCTATTTTCCCTTCCTTATCGTAAGATTTGGCCTGACGGCAAGATAATATATAGTTATCTGCTATTCTATTCTCCAGACTCATGGGAGTCTTCCCATAATTGCTCCTTGCCGATCTCGGGTTTGGTTCATGGATCATGTCACAAACTATCCTCTGTAATCGTCTCACCCGCCACCGTCACAATCTGAATACTCAGCGCATGCCCAACTGGATCTGGCCTTCGTCTCTCTCAGCCTAGTGGAGTGGGCCTGCACTTGCCAAACCCTATTAGTTTCTGCCCGCGCACGCCGGCGGCAAAGGTCAGAATTTTTTCTCAGATCGACATGGTTTCCACGCTGGCCTCGTTCGTATCGGGTTAGTTAAGGCCTTCCGCCATATGTCTTGTGATACGATGACCAGCGTCGCTTCCATTCCTTCCAGCTCTTCCGGCTTTCATGATACGCTTCCGCCCGGACCCTCTTCTAGCCTCCGTCTGGGCGCCAGGCAAATTCTTCGTCAGATCTCCGGGTCCGTCATGGCTCCCAGACATTTCTGGGCTTTCTTTTCGATCGGGTACGACGAAACGTTAGGTTTAACCGATTGGCTTTATTTCATTGGTTACTCCGTCATGGTCCGGTCATTCCTCATGATTGGTGGTGATTCTCCCACACGCGCACGCTGACTAAAGAGCGCCGACCACCCCGCCGCTGGCCGAACTCGAGATGCCTCGGGCGCCTCCCTTCCCCAGACAAGTGGTAAGGGAGAGAGCTCCGATTGAATATCCCGGTGGGATCTCGACATCTCGACCTCGCCTGCTCAAAGATGCTATAACCGTGGGGCCCAAAGAAGGCCTGGCCCTTCATATGGGGCTACTACCGAACGCTTCCGAATTCCTTCTTTACAAACGGTGTGGTCCCCGATGTTTCACTTTTTACGTAGTTCCCGTACCAAAATGGTGTGCTTCTTCAAGTCGCCTCAGAATGGTCTGCTCTTCGCACCCCTTTATAAAAAGGGGTTTTACAACATTTCAATGTTCATCCTTCCACTGCGCCCAACTGGGCTGGGTATTTTAGTTGGCCTATCAGTCTTCTTTTTTTTTTAGGATGCATGACTCTGTTCCCAAAGTAGTCATTTTTATCTTTACCCAAGGACACCACCGAGGGCTTTATTTTTCTAAGCGTCTCCCGGATCTCCTCTGTACTTCCGACTTTCTTCTCATAGGTCATGGAAGGTACGCTACTTCTTTGTTAGTGGCCGAGGCTGGGAATATGACCCTCTTGACAAAGATGACACATCATGCCCGGTTCGACCACCGAGAATCCGTAAGTGTCCGTGTCGCTTTTGGCATGACTCAGGCGCGATTGTCGAATACTCGACATGGTCCTTCTGCTTCCCAAGGTGCTCTGATTGATCTCGCCAACAAGATGATGCGCCGTAGGCATCGGGTGATCGCCGACTGCCCGCCGCCCACACCTGAGCCACTCAACCTGGCCACGCCGCCCTCGACCAGCCCGCCGCCTCGCCAGGCCCGCCTCCCTCCGCGAAAGTCTCCCGTCGGCCTTCGCAGCCAATTCTACCTCTGGGGAGAGGTTCGCTCAATCGAGGCATTATCCCGTAGTTCTCGAGAAGTGAAACTCCAAGCCAATAAAAGATAGCCGCTGCCAAGGTTCCAAGTATCAGCATCTCGCCTTCACTGCTCGCCTGTAACGAAGGTGCAAGTACTCCTCGCGCAAGGGCTCTTATAGTTTTGAGTCGCAGCCTCCACGCCCTCGCCGGCGAACAGTGGATCCCGCTCGAACGTCATTGGCATGCACATCACCGGTCGAATCACACGGAGAGCTACAAATTGATATAACAGAAGAGGCCTAACAAACTACATAGACTTCACTCAACGAGTCTCCCTGCGATCCAATCAGGATCTGGTCTGGAGGCACCGAGGCGGCACTCTGATCGGTAGCCCACCCACTGGCGGCTCATCCCATGAGTCCCATGTCTCGCCGCCTATCTCGCTAAGCACCTCGAGGATCGACCATGTTTGACGCGCGTAGCCACTTATTAGCTGGTTTGGCCGAGAGGCCAAACTAAATGAAAAGCATGTGAAAATTGCTCGGATTTATAAGGCGAAGGCGTTTCCTTACTCCGGAAGCTGACTGCTTTCTACAAGGACGAAAATAGACATCAAGAGGTAGAGAGGCTAAATTGGCTTAAAGCACTAAGGTCGGCCCGTGCTCGGCAAAGTGTAGAGGATGAACTTGAGTAGTTCGATGGCGGTTGAGGGCGAGCCGGAGGTTAGTGGCGAGTTAAGTGTTGTGCAAGACGCATTTGGTCGAGACCCGACGGGCGCACCCACTGGCATGAAGCCTAAATGGTTAGGAAGAATTTATTCATCCCGCGAGCCATGGAGTCTCAGGAGTATATGCGCAAGCCAATGGTGAATCAAGGAGCAAGCTTGCGCAGCCTAGATGCGCTCGTCGCGAAGCTTCTCGAGGCCAAAGCGTCATGAGGTAGCTCGTCGGGGAGGCCTCCGAGGCCGTAAGCTCGCGACACTGAACGAGGAGGTCAGACATGGGGATCTTCATTAGCAGATTCCCTTCTCGCGGCCCGTAGGACGGCTATCGTAAGATCGAGAGGACCAAGCCGGGCCGCTGGGCTTCTCGGGTGGCTCGCTTCACATGGGCAACCGATGCTTATGCACTTGCACTTCAACTCTCGACCTCCCAGCTGACGAGGAGGCAGAGGAATCTTCTCGCAAATTATTCTCAAGATCCCACCAAGGAAACCGACTCCTCTTCTTCGCCCTGTCTCCTCCCGCCGATCGCCTAAATCCTTGTGCTCGCTTCACCAATTTCGACTTTCATACTTTCCTTCCCATGTATACTGCTTTGTTTTACTGGGCCCGAGCCCGAGATATATGTGGCCTACTTCAATAAATATTCATTCATTTTTTTTTTTTATATTGTTTAGATCTCCGCTGCATTCCGCGGCTTCCTTTTGAACGATCTCGAATCGAGAGCCTGGGCTGAGAAACAAGCTCACAACCGGGTCGCGAGGTCGCGTGGCTATTCCGCAAGCCGAGACGAGCCCTTATGCCGCGCGGTGTGTGTAGAATGGTGAGGTCATCAAATGAGCGCGGTAGGCTGGTCACGACACCCGAGTGGCGATGATTCCTTAGGGTCAGATGTCCGACTCAAGCGCAGGTCGCCAATGTGAATGGATGGGTGAGCCTGGTCCGAGTGAATCGATGGGAAGAGCCTCACAATGTGAATTGCCGAGCAGAGCTCGTCCGAGTGAATTGTCGAGGCCACAGCAGCCTGGCCCGAGTGAACCGATGGGAAGAGCCTCGTCGAGTGAATAGTCGAGCAGAGCCTGCTCGAGTGAGCCGAGAGGAAGAGCTCATCAATGCGAATAGTTGAGTAGAGCTCGCCCGAGGGACCGAGAGAAAGAGTCACAAGGTGGGAATAGTCGAGCGTAGCTCGGTCCGAGTGAACCGGGAGGAAGAGCTCACAAATTTTGCATTAGTTGAGTAGAGCTCGTCCGAGTGAACTAAGAGGAAGAGCTCGTCCGAGTGAATAGTTGAGTAGAGCTCGTCCGAGTGAACTGATGGGAAGAGCTCGTCAAAGTGAATAGTTGAGTAGAGCTCGTCCGAGCGAATTGAGAGGAAGAGCTTGTCAATGGTGGCGTTCCAACCGAGTGGCGATGTAGCCGAGTGGCAATGTACTCGAGTCGGGTCCGACTCCCGAGGCGCCGTGGCCCGTGGCGAGGTGAGCTCATCAATGGTGGCTGCCTGCACCCGAGTGGCGATGTAGCCTGAGGGCGATGTAGCCGAGTGGCAATGTAGCCCGAGCCGATCCGACCCCGAGGCGCGGCCTCGTGGCGGAGTAGGTGAGCTCACAACGGTGGCGTTCCACCGAGCGCATGTAGCCGAGTGGCAATGTAGCTCGAAATGTCCGACTCCCGAGGCAAGCCGCGGGTCAGGCGGAGTGTGAGCTCGTCAATGGTGGCGTTCCTCCACCGGCTGACTTGCCTGTGTAGAGTTGATTCCTTAGGCTGTCTGGCCTATGCTGAATTGTCGAGCTTGTCAACGTGAACTATTAAGGGGAGCTCGTCCTCCATGTGAACTGCTGCGGAGAGCTCGTTAGTACGAATTGATGGGAAGAGCTTATCAAAGTGAACCGCCCGCGCCGCGCCTCGTAGTTGAAGAGTTTGATACGCTGAAACGCTTCGTGTTGCCGGTTAATTTTCGATCTTGGAAAGAGGCGAGCGTTTTTAATGCGGATTTATGGAGAATTTGGAACGATCAAGACGAATTTTCGAAAAGCTTGATCTTCTTATAAATAGCGGTTTCATTGCCGTGAGGCTTGTTCCTTGTATATTTTGCTTTCTCTGATGCACAACTGAAATCTACGTGAGATGAAGAGTCGAAGTTTGATCGCCTCGCCTCAAGACTCCTCTCAAGATTCGGGGTCGCCAATGCTCTTCTACATGTGGAGTTGTGTTTTTCCCCAGTCTCCCCTTATGGAGTCATGTTATCTCTAGCTTCATGCTGTGAATGCGTCCCGAGAGGGCGGTGCACTCTTGCAATCGCTTCCTCTCGTTTTTTATTTTTCTTTTTTCTCCTCTTTTCTCCCTCTACTCCTCTCTTTTCTCCCTCTCCTCTTCTCTTTTCTCCCTCTCCTCCTTTCTTTTCTCCTTCTCCTCCTTTCTTTTCTCCCTCTCCTCTTTTCTTTTCTCCATTCTCCTTCTTCTTCTTTTTCATTTCTTTCGCACAAAAATCTTTTCCCTTCCCTCTCTTCTCCAAATTTTTCTAATATGTCTTTCCTTGTCTCCTTTTCTTTTTTCTCCCCTATATATATATATATATATATATATATATTTTTTTTTTTTTTTTGGGTTTTCGAGGGAACTGCTTGTACTAAGTACTTTTCAGATGTAATCGAGAACACCACCGAATGTAACTGACAGAATCAATGTGGGGCCCATTGGAAATAAAGAATAACTTTTACTTTCTTTTCTTTCTTATTTGTGCCTTTTTCTGCTTTCTACATATATGAACCGGCTTGAGACGCCTAACCGGGCCAATCACGAACGCTCCATTTGTCACATAAGATCCGATAAGGCATTATTCAACATTGCAAACTGATGCTTACTGGTAAAAACGCTTAAGGTGTTCCAGATTCCTACGTATGCCGCGCAAGATTTTTCCTCTTCGCTTTCTGAAGTTCACTCGTCGGCCTCGACAACCGGATATGACGTGGCGGACCTTCCCGCCAGCCTAGTTTCCCATGCGCCGGATTCTTCCGCCGGCGTGAGCTAGCACTCAAGTCGCCGGGCATGTAGCCCCGGTCGACTTTTCAATATAGTACCGTTGTTTTCCTTTGATACTCCTCCGTACACCTTTGAACCTGCTCGCGCTTTTCATCTAAGAGTTCTAAGTTTAGACGGCGGGCCTCACATATTTGCGGCTCTCTCGATGCTAACTCGATCCCGGGGACCTTATCTCGACCTCCACTGCCACGCCGCTGCCAAAGGCTGTGGCAAATGGTTTCCCCGAAATACGACTGTGTCGTCTCGTAGGCCCATAAGACTCAGGGAGGTATTCTGACCCAATTTCCTTAAGGTCTTCCAACTTGGTCTCAAGGCGCCTTTAAGGGTTCCGATAGTGACTTCGGCCCGTCCATTCGACCAAGGATGTGCTTCGTGGACGAGTAATAATTTCTAATTCCGAGCCTCAGACAAAAATCTTCGACTTAGCGTTTCGAACTACTTTCCGCTGTCTGATACCGTGGCTCTCGATGCCAAACCCGCATATGATGGCTCGCCACACCTAAGTTGCGATCTTTTGCTCCTGTGAATTGTGGCTAAAGGCTCTGGCTTCGCCCACTTTCAGAAGTAATCCACCGCGACGTATTATGATTTTGCACCGTCTTTACCAATGCAAGGTGGGTCCCAATATGTCCAAACCCCATCATGGAAAGGCCGTGACTCGGATCGATGTTAAGGGTTCCGACGGGAGGCGGATCTTGGCGTGCTCCCGCGCATCCTCGCATTCTCGACCAGGCCTGGCCAGATCCTCAGTATGGTCATTTATATCCCCGCCTTAAGACTTTCCCGCTAATGCCCGCCCGATGACCCCGCAAGATATGCCTCGTACTCTTCTTAGCACGTACCTGGTGTCCTCTCCCGTGATGCATTTAAGAAAGGGTGTGAAAAATCCTCGCCGAGGCTTTTATGATCGGGTGAACTCTACCGACCTCGCTCTTATTTCGCCGCTCTTCGTCGTCTGGTGCTTCCGTCATATATAATTCCAAATGGGGTCCATCCAAATTTCACACTGACTTCACGGCGACCGCCATGCTATAAGGATCGACAGGGTTCCGCCACATTCAACAGCGCCAACCTCGAGGTCTTCCCGTAAAGTGCCAGGGCTAACCGCCAAGGGGTCCAAGCCGCACCTCCGCTTCCGGGACATGTTCGACCCGAACCAACACAAATTCTATTAATAAACCGCACCTGGAGGTATATAAGATCATCCTTTCACTCCTCGCCTCAGAGGTGTCTTCTCATTTTCCCGACCACCCGCCGAGTCAACAGAGGACCTCTAGTTGATCGACTCCCAATGAATGGGCGAGGTCAGACTGTTATGACCCGCCTTCAGCACGCCGCTGTTAGATGTATGGAACCCAAATCTGAGCGCGTATTCACCGTCTATCCTTTCTCAGGTGAGGTTAGATTAGACCAGTTTCCGTCAGGCATTTCCGAGGCTCCATCTACCAGAGTTTCCAAATCGAGGTCATCCCTTCGTGAGTGGTCTGAGCTAGTTCTCACAGTGAATTCCATGACAAGCCCCATAGACCCGTCCTTTTTAATGCAGCTTCTTGCTTGTATCTCGATGTCGAACTCGCTTAGGCTCTATACCCACTTCATCAGCCTTTCTAGACTTCGGTTTGTGTAATACTCTGCTTCCATTTGGGTACTGTCTGGGACTCTACAAGGTGAGCTTGGAAATACGCGAGCCCAGCGCCTGGCCACTGTGAGCGACCACTTTTCCATCTCCCGATACCTCCTCCGCCCTCAGAGTTCTACCGCAGACAACCTGGTGTCAACTGGGCTTTATCTCGACGAGGACAAAGATCAAGTTGAAAAGTCCGATACAAGCCTAAGTATAGAGTGAGGAGTTCTCCTTCGCAATTTACTAGACAAGTGGGAACTCAGTATGTTTTTAATGTCAGAACGCTTTCTTCACACTTCTCGCATCCCATCGAAGGCTTTCTTCAGGTTTTCAATAAGGGGTCGGCACCTATCACTAGCCGGATACGAACCTACTAAGCCGCATCCTTCCCGTCTGACCTCCTTATTCCTCGGAGTGATACGATGTCGAAAGAATCGCCTTTATTTTTTCCGACGGCCTCACTCGTGGTCGACTAGTGAAACTCCTAAATTTTTCCTACGACACACCAAAGGCACATTCGGGTCAGGTTCACTCTCATGTTGTAATTCCTTAGGATCTATAACGCCGCAGAGGTGAGTGATATGAGATTGGTCGTGGTGGATTTACCAAAGATGTCGCTCACGGAGCACCTCCACATTGTTTCATTCGTCGGGAAATCATTCTGCTCACCAACCTCTCGATAGGTCGCCTCCGCGCTTCGAGTCCGAATGGCACTACACGATAACAATAAGTTCCCGAGTCATGATCAAAGAGGCCTTCGTCATCCGGTCCATGCTGATCTGATTGTACGAAAAACGCATCCATAAATCCCAGAGTCGCCCGCAGCCAAGGCCCACGCATGAGGTCGATCCTCGTAATGGGAAGCTATCCTTCGGGCATGCTTTGTTTATATCAGTGAAGTCGATACAGAGTCACCACTTGCCATTTGCTTTTTTGACGAATACAACATTAGCCAACCACCAGATACCTCTCCTCTCGACGCTTCCCGCCGAGGAGCTTGTCGATCTCCCCGCGACGGCTTCGCTTCGTGCGGCTCCCGCGCTTTTGCTCGACCGGCTTCAAGGACGGGCTGCGTTCAACGGCGAGGATTATCGAGGGTCGTATTCCTCCCATGTCCGCCCGCTTTCCATAAAAAGTTCCATTATGTCTTAAAAACTGGTGAGGTGGCTTTTGAGGTCTTCCGCTAGTTTATATCGGCGTAAAGCGTAGATGTTCGGTCGCCATCCGCCATCGCCTTAGTTCCTCGAGGGCTCGTCGCGTGAGCACTCGTCGCGCATGTCCAACTCGTCCACATTCACGCTGGCCGACGCCTTTGTTTCATGGAGGTACAGAAGATTCCCCGCCACCCGTCGATCTCTGACCATTCCTCCTACAATTCATGTATGGTCAGGAATTTGATTATCATGTGATAACAGGGGATGGCTTTATTGCATTAAGAGAAGGTCTCCGCTCTAGCAACATGTTATGTTTCAATGGCATCTACTACAAGGAACCCACATTGCCAAGCTGCCGCAAGGTTCGCCTGCAGGAAGCACCCATTTCGGATCGGAGCCCAATGGTAATACCTTTCCCGAAAACCCCGCATGCGTGGCCGACGTTCTAGCTTTTCTCCCTCCCAATGCCCATTTTATCAAAGTTGCCAACGTTAAAATGATGTCACTTAACCCATATCAATTAAACTGGCGAACCGTCGTTGGGCCACAATAAATAACCACCAAAGGGGGTCGCCATGGGGATGCCGCATCCTTCGTAGTCCGAGCCGAGAACGTGACGGTGGATACGCCGAGTCGCATTTAGATATCGCTTGTATTTCTCCCATTCTCGTTGGATTCATGCCACGCGGGCCTTCCGTCGATCCATTCTCCTCCTCCGCGAAATCCTCCCCGAGATCACGTGATTTCTCCAAGTGTCGCCAGGCCGAAGCCGCCGCCGCTGAGGCGGGCCGCTAGTCGAGTCGGGCCTGGCTCGATTCTCGCCTAACTTCGGGCCTGACATTCTCAGTTCGGTTCCTCGAGATATGAACGCCTGAGGTATCCGCGCCAGATGGCATTCTATTTCTCTTTCGCCTGTGATACACTGTCCGCGCGATGCCCATAATCCCTATGGAACCCGCAATATTTGGTGTTGTCCTCAGGGCGGATCCGATTTCATCCTCGAGCCGTCATCTCGGGAACTCGTCGCTTCTGTGACTCACAGCATCCCGCGACACCGAGGCCACAGTGAAGCGCCGAGGCGAGTAACGCCCGCCGTCTTCGGATTGCAGGGCACGCATCTGCCTCTCGAGATCTCCGCCTTTGGGGGTGGGACCGCTTCGATCTTTCACGATTTTTCCTGGTCATCTTGCCTTTGGCTTCATCCTCGCCGCTTTCCTGCCGTACTTCTCTCACGGTGGAAGAGCTCTCCTTTTGATATGAGGGCTTCCCCGCCGTTTATATATTTACTGCGAAAATTTGCCATGCTGTCAGTTCTCAAGATGGAAAACATCTGGATTCTTTCGATCAGATTCTAACCCCGCAATGAATGCCGTGGATGGCGAATCTTTCACCTGCACATCTATCTTCAGTGACTCCTGGCTGCTGAATCTTTGCACGTATGACTGCAGCTTTCCTCGAGCCCCGCTCGACTGGTCATCAGATGGTAACCTCTGGCTTCAGATGTCCCGGCTCGATGAAGTGGGAGATGAACGCAATGATACTCTCCTAATGGAAGATTAACGGCTGGGATTCTATTAAACCAAAGCAAGCGCCTGCCCTTAGTGTAGTGGCTAAAGCTCCAATCTACAGGTCTGACACCCATGCAACTCCATTTGATTCGTAGTATCGGAGATGGCTCCACTGATCTCTCGCTCCATCGAAAGTTTCCACTGTGCGCATTCTCAATTTCACGAGCGGATTTAACAACACCGACTGCAGCGGTGATTCAAATTACCGCACCAAGGCATCCGGCTAGTGTCCCCGGGCGCATCCCTTAACCACCTCCTTCACACTACGCCGTACCCGCTAAAGACTTCGAACCTCTCAGCCCCATGATCGCTCTCCAAGCCCCGGTCGAGGGTGATGTGTTGTTGCCGCGACCGCCCCGAGTACGGCTGCTTTTCTCCCCTAGGGCCAATTGGGTCTCAGGCTCCCCGATCGATCGATCGCTTCTATTTCGACGCCGGGAATGTCGCAGAACCGAAAGTCGCTTCCCGCAGGAGGAATGTCATGGCCTTCCCGGTCCGCCGATTCCAATGATGTCAGAATCGCTTGCAAGTCGCTCCAATCTTCATCGCTGATTGACTGGCGACGGAAGTGTTTCCACTTCGCTTGTATCGTTTGTACTTCCACCGTCTCAGAGGTCTGGGCGACCGAGTTGCTCGCATCCCGCATCCAGACGCATTACTCCCGCCAGGTCTTGTCGATACCATCGCGAATCGGTAAATCGCTATATTTATAGCGAACCGCTGCTCCTACCGTGCATCTACGCCAATCGATGCATTTTTCAACCGAATCGGCCGAGCACGCTGGGGTCGCCTGGGCCGACTCGATCATTTGTGAGCCGGGATGCAAGTGTCCGATCGCTCTGTGCTGAAGTAGATAGTGCGGAGGGCCTCAATTGATCGGGCGTGCTCCGAGCAGTACCGTGCAAGAACAAAGAGAAGGGCCTGCGAGGGTCGTGGCCCGTGGTCGCTCCGATGCTTAAGCCGCTTTCTTTCGAGAAAAGAGAGACTGCTTAGAAGGCGAATGTGTTGACGATCTTTCAATCGACGGGTGGACTCAGATGATAAGTAGATATTCTCGCAATGGATGGTGATTAGGATTCGTATCCCATTGGATGGGATATTTCTTATTTCTGTCGATATCTGATTTGGTACATGATATAGAAAGAACTGTTTATTTTGAGATGATCCTCCTTCCTTATTGGGGGGAGATCCAACTGGCGATGATCTGTTATTATTTTCCCTTCCTTATTGGTAAGATTTGGTCGGATTGGCAAGATAATATATAGCTAGTGCTATTCTATTCTCTCAGACCTATGGGAGTCTTCTCCCATAATCAAGCTCGGGCCGATCTTCGCTTCTGTTCATGGATCATGGGCCGCAAAACTATCCTTCAGCGACTGGCCCTCAACCCGTCACCGTCGCTAACCAATACTGCTTCGGCATGCCCAACTGAGGCCTTCGTCTCTCTCTTCGGGTCCATGGCGGGCATGCCGCCTATTTTTCAAACCTTATCAATTACAACGCCAGAATATTCTATTTAAACAGAATTAACTGCCCTTCTTCCTTGCCAACCTTAACCACTAAGCCTAATCTCATCGCGTAAAAGATAATACTTAACCACTTTTTTTGTCTTTAAATCTTACACATCGACCAATACCAAATCCTGCCCTTAAAAATAAAGAGTAGGTACCAGAAAGATCTATCATATTATCACTGAGTTCTCATATTTAATGTCTTTATTAACAAGAAATTTATCTTAACTCATGTAATAAATAATTAAATATTACTTACATACATTTTTTTTTAGAGAAAATTATGTTATGGGGCCTAGCATAAAATATTTGAAAATTTAGGCCCATAACTTATCAAAATGAGCCCAAGTCTTATTTGAACCAAATAATTGATAAAGAACTTGGATATTTGAAAAGTCCATACAAGGGCAAAGAAAATCCCTAAAATACCCTTCATTTATTCATCTTCATTTATCTTACCCATAAGCCCTAATATAATTCAAACATTCCCTTATCTTCTCTTAACCGATTTGACCCCTTCTTCTTCAACCCCACATCTCCCTTTTTTTCTTTTCTTCTTCTCCTCAACCCGTTTTGCATCTCCCATTTCCTCTCAAGCTCGACCTCTCATTTGACTCAAATTCCTAATCTGAAAACCCCATAAACTCATCACATTCGAAAGAGAAACTATTGGTCGACCAAAGCACGATCGGAATTCCCATTTGAGCCACAGAATGTAGGTTTCTTTCTTCATCAACATGTTTCTTTCTCTTTGCCTCTTTGCCTCTTTCTCCTTGTGTGTGTTCTTTTGAATCTCTACAGTCTAGGTTCCAACATTGTTTAAGAACAATGATAAATGATTATTTGTTCCATATTTCTTTTTTTTTTTTTTTGGAAGCAATGTTTAAGAGCAATGATCTCTTGCCATTTTATGATAATGCTATGTGTTTCTTTGAATTTCTATGTTATAGGGTTATTACTTGAAGTCTAGATTGGTTCCAACATTGTTCAAGAACAATGATACAATCGTTATTATTATTATTTTTATTATTATAATGAACCACAAGTACCATATGATTCAAAACATCAAAAGCACATTTTATGAACTCTAGGTACTATACTAGTTAACTTTAGGTATATCCAAGGTACAATCCATTTTAACCTTAGGTACAATCTACATGTAATATAGGTATAAACCAGCAAGACCGTAGGTATAACCAATAGCACTTCATTGTTTGTATTATAAGTAAAATGTAAGTACCATATGATTAAACCTTGGGTACAACCTTTTTGAACTCTGGGTACTATACAAGTTAACCTTAGGTATAACTAAATTGTATCCAAGGTACAACCCATTTTAACTTTAGGTACAATCTATATGTAGTATGGGTACAAACCATGTAATCTAAGGTACAACTAACACCACTTGTTTGTTTTTGCAATTAGTAAACTATAAGTACCATATGATTAAACCTTTGGTACAACTATTATGAACTTTGAGTACTACACAAGTTAACCTTATAAACAAATCAGATCTAGTGGTACAACCAAATCGCATTCAGTATACAAACTACAACCAGAGATATTGTGGTACAACTCATTTGAACCTTAGGTACAATCTATGTAGTGTGGGTGCAAACCATGTATATTCCTTTAGGTACAACTAATACTACTTGTTTGTTTTCAAGTAGCTAGTAAACTATGTACCATATGATTAAAACCTTAGGGCACAATCATTTGTCCCTAGGTACTACACAAGTTAACCTTATGTATAACCAAATTGTATCCAAAACTATTTGGAACTTTAGGTACAATTTCATATAGTGTGGGTACAAACCTTGTATATCTTAGGTACAACTAATACCACTTGTTTGTTTTTTCAATTAGCAAACTATAAGTACCATATGATTAAACCTTTGGTACAACTATTTTGAATTTGGGTACTACACAAGTTAACCTTAGGTATAACCAAATTGTACCCAAGGTACAACCCATTTGAACCTTAGGTACAATCTATATGTAGTGTGGGTACAAACCATATATATCTTAGGTACAACTAATACCACTTCATTACAAAAAAAACCTTCATTTAGAGACAGACAATTCCGTCTCTAATCCGTCTGGAAATGGAATTCCAGACGGATTAGAGACGGAATTTTCGGTCTTAAAAATGCTGGTACGTGATTCCTTCCGTCTCTAATCCGTCTCCGATAAGAGACAAAAAGATTATGTCTGTAATCAGAGAGGGCTTAGAGACGGATTATTATCCGTCTCTAATTCCCAAGGAACAATTCCATCTCTAATCAGAGACGGATTTTGTTCCGTCTCTTATTAGAGACTGAATAAGTCTGTGTCTAATCATAGATCGAAATAATCCGTCTCTAATTGGACACGGAATTTTCGGTCTTAAATTCCATCTCTTCTCAGAGACGGATTGATTCCGTCTCTGATCAGAGACTGAAACATTCCGTCTGTAAGACCCCAAAAATTCTAATTTTCTGAAAATTGATAAAATAGTAATTTCGGTCAAAATCTGAAATTTTTCTAGATCTCAGATGACGAAATAAACTTCACCGTTGGCATCGTCTCGTGAAATCTAGCTACTACGTCGAATTTCGTCGAATTCCGAGATAGTTGGAGTTTCACGTTTTTCGAGGCACCAGGAGTAGTGCGGGACACTTGGCACATTGTGAGTGGCTCAAGAGGTTCCACGTGTCATGCGCAAAATGAGTCAAACATGAGCTCAAATGGGACCCATGAGAGACATATGGCAACATGTGAATGGGTGGAAATCTATGGTAGATGGATATATAAGAAGATTAGAGAATCCAAGTCAACCAATGGGAGCTGGTTGACAAGTGGTATGAGAGGACAAGTTCGTTTGACACATGCTTTGACCAACCAGTTTGGGAGAGGGGAGAGCAAACTGAGAAAGGAGGGAGAAAAGAGAAGAGTTTTTAGAGAGAGAAGCTCTCACTTCTCTCTAGATTTCCCGACGATCGGTCCGTCGAATCCCGGCAAGACAAGAGGCAAAGTTGATCCTCACTACAAGAGCTACGCGTGGGTACCGATATTATGGAGTTTTGACAACTCCGGGAGGTAGGGGTTTTCTCCTACTTGGATATTCTTTGTCTAAAAAGCCATGAAAATGGTTACGCAGGAGGCCTAAATGCCGATGGATTCGTTCAAAGAAGTGGAACCAATGATTGATGAGGCCGCTTTGACAAACCCACGATTGTTCTCGACCGCAAAAGTCCGACGATGATCGGACCTAAAATCGCCCATGTGTTTTGCTCGCAAAGTTATCGCTAAATTAGATGTTATGATATCGCTTTAAATGAACGCTTGAAATGTGTATGGAAAATGATATGTTAATGCATGTTAATTGATGTGTTAACATGATTGTTCAATTATATGAAATATAATTGTGTATGAGCATTGAAATCGATACGAATGGAATCATTACATTCACGCAGACTGCGGACAACGCGTCTAGCCCGGTGTGGGTGCACGGTAAGATTGTTCACCACTCTCGTGAATGGGTTTGTTGTCTGGCTTCCGGCATCCAATAAAGACTCAATACTAAATCGGCAAAAATGAAAAGTAATTAATATGTCATTTAAGCAAGAAGGGGTTGTTAATCCTCGTGAAAAGCCCAACATTAGTGTAAGAGGACCAACTAAGATGAGCCAAAATTTCAGACGGGTGGGTGAGACCGTATACAAGTAAGTCTAAAAGTTCTGTTTCAAAATAAACACAATACCATATTTATCACTTAGGACTCCAGTTGAGCGACAGGGAGCCTGATTGACTCGGGATTGGTTACCCATCGCAAATCAGATTGCGTCAGGAGCCGACAAAGGCTCCCAGAGTGGGTGCCGGCTGACATTACAAGTGACTAAGCAATACTGCATAGAATGTGAGAGAGTCGTGAGTGACTCGATGGCGGCAAAAATGTAAAGAAAAAAAAGTAAAAACATTTCATGCATGATATAGATCATTCCATGTACGAATTGTAAATTGTATGGAATGTGGATGTTTGTGTTGTACCATTACATGTGCATTTTAGTGTGAGTAGCCCCGGCAGGAGAATTCCAACTATCAAGTATCGTTTCACCCCATCGCGGATCCCTCTTTGTGCATGTGAGTATTCAGAAGATGGTGCTCCTGGGAGGCCTGGATTACGGTTTGAGCCGGATCGGGCCTTGATTCATGTTTCTCTTGTGTATATGTTAGAACTCGACTAGTTTTAATATATGTTTCTTTGTATTAAGAGTGATGTGTAATAACTCTTGAATCTATGTAAACGTGGCTGCTTTGTAACTGTATGAATGAGTATGTATGATGGGCCCTACTGGGTCATTTTACTCATGATATGAGATACATAGGTTTTCCGTAGGTTACCTGCGGGTCAAAGGACCCCAGAAATCAAGGCTACATCGCCTCCGATCGTAGACCTAATTTTTATAAAACTCAAATTGTAGACCGACATTTTCCAGCCTCTAAACCATCTAGATTTGGTGACGAAAAATTCTCGCCTCTATTTTCTAATCGTGAGGCGTAAAACTGGCTTCTATTCTGTCTATATATACTAATATTTTTGCTGGCGTGTTTTGACTTTTCATACTGATCTTGTCATTCAAAACCAATTATATGCGATCATTAAGACGTAGTCAGGTTAAATTATCGTATATCATTAAATAATTTGAAAAACACAATACTTTTAATTAATTATAAAATCAATAGTATTCTTAAATAACAAAATGGTAATGTTAGTGTCAAATATAGCTATTGATCATTATCACCATTTGCTACAAAGGTACCATGAAAAAAGTAATTTAATCGTGCTTCTTATCCGCTTCCTACATCTGTCTTTTCATCTCCTAGAATTTTTGGTCATGCTCCTACATTTGTCTTTGCATCTCCTCCAGCATTTTTTGGTTTTGCTCCTATATTTTTTCGTTTTGCTCCTACATTTTTTGTCCTAGCCCTACAAATCCTTAAACTGATCACGTAACAGCTTATTCTCTTCCTGTACATGCTACAATTGATCCTTTAACCCATGACTATAACCTGTCGCAGGTGAAGCGCCACTAAAAGAGGCAATGCTGCAGTAAGTTGATATTTCAAAGCCAATACCGTATAGTCTCGATTTCTTCACTCCCCCAATATTTTTAACAAAAATTTCATTGTCATCAACTAGAAAAGGTTTGAAAGATCCCTCCTTTGGTTGGGACACTCCTCCTGTAATCGGATGAAATCGTCCTGAACTCAACAACACATCACATTAGAATTTATAAATTTAGTAATGAAAGAATTAACTATTAATATAATAAAACATTAAATTTTAATTAAGATGCTAACATTCAAAGCTTTGGCTTTCTCATTGACAAATGAGTCATCACTTCTTAACAACTCGTAGTATGCAGGCTTCTTTCACAAACTTTGTTCCTGTGAGTTCAAAACAAAAAATGTATATAATGTGATCACACAATAAAAATATTGTTGTAACAAATTTTCTTATCGTAAACCTAACCATGCTTAAGTATATGAAAATGTGTGAGAGATCCTCTACATGAGTGGCGGCAGTTCATCAACTCGATTTAGCTTGTTTTGTCGTGGTTTTGTTATGTATCAGTTTATCGAATCCATCATTTCATGCCTTCCAAATATCATCGTAAAACATAGCTCTGGCTCAAGCCATGCTCTTATGGTCCAAATGAAACTCTTATACCTAATAGTTTCTCCCAAATAATCCTAACTATGCCATTTATTTTTGGATCCCACCAAAAATATTACTATAAATTTGAAAAAAAACAAATAGTTAGTAACTCAATTTATATTTTAAAAATTACAATATATTTGAAAGAAATATAACCTTAAAATTACACTGTTTTGGGAGGTTCCAGGTTTGGGTACCTATGTGGACCAAAGAAAAAGGAAAAAAAAAAATTACCTATCAAAAAACAAATAAACAAACAGTGTATTTGACATCAATGATTCCCCCAAGAGAAGGCACATACAGGCTCTTCATCTGCATGCAAATTCGAAATGCAATAAAACAAATAAGATTTCCACTTGCATATCGCTATTAATACTTGCAAAATTATTGAAACACTTCTTTGAATTTATAATTAAACTTAGAAAACAATGTTAAACCCACTGCTTAGGAAATATTTAGTACTGATCATCTACATCCCCAAAACTCAGAAACTCCAGGTTAGACTTTGTGTTCTGATTTTCACAGGATTACTGAGACTGAATTGGATTAGGAATAAAAACAAAAAGATATAATTCAATCCTTTAAGGTGGCCACGCATCTTCTAATCCTTGGTTGTACATCAGCACTCAGCAGTATCATCAATATATCCCCAAAATCAACTGATACCACAACATCAGACCATTTCCAATGGAGACTCAGTGGAATACTGGCACTTCACTCTCATATTAAAAAAGATGTAATTCATATGCTGAATCGTTGCTCTCCCAGAACATCTTTGTAGCTTCACTGTGTGGCATTTGTTCCTCTTCCTCTGCTCGTTTCCTCCTCTCTTCTTCTCTTTCTCTCTCAGTCACCTGAGCCTTAGCCATTTCAAGTCTGGAACCGACAGCTTCCCATGATACGAGCTTCTCTATAAAGATTGATATGTAGTCAGCCCGGGGATTCTGTGAGGAAACACACGATCTGAAATGTTAAGGCTGCTGTAAAATACCCTGTTAAATCATAATGCATGGTTGATAATTTTTCTTTCCTATCTTATTTTGTTTTGTTTTTACTCTAGTTGAAACCAACTCAGAGACTGCATCCACAGTCCTGTACTTGTCATATAAAAAAATTATAGTCCTTGTCAACACACAAGGAAAATTGGTTGAAATGTCTATTTTAGCAATCAAATTCAGAAAAAACAATGATAACGACTGATTTACAAAATAGCTACTTATGAACAGCTCAAGCTTGACTTTTTAGGCAGCTTTGTTCCATGTCATTTGCCACCCAAAACAAGCCACACAAAAGCAACATCAAAATGATTTGGTTTGGGAATAATCATGATAGGTATCTTGTTAAACAAGCAGATATTGAAAGTGGTCAGTTGAGATCTGGTCAAGATGTAGACAGGGTTAAACTTGATCCAACTTCACCCAAGCTCAGCTTAATTGGGAAATGCACTGTGTACCCAACTTGAGCACTATAAACTCGGTTACTTATGGCTCAAAGCACCCCTTTACATGAACCCATGTTGCTATTAAGGCCAAAGGTGATCAACACTATTGCCAAGGCATTAATGATATATTGAAACCGTTTCTATGCATTATCATTCACATCTTTTCAGGCCCATAAATTCCAAAACAGTAGCTTCAAACTTCCTTTCAAAAAAAAAAAGTGTCCTGTTTAATTATTGATTTAATCCTAAATAATAAACAATAAGAAAGAGTTAAGTGAAACCTATCTCCCATGAATTTGAAACAATTGAAGGGAGGTCTGAGACCCATAGAAACAACAAAGAGTCTTAAAAATCAAGGAGACCTCAGAAAATATCCCGATTTTCTGACAAAGCTCATCTTGTATAGATTGTTTCCAATCCTAAGTCAGTAAATACCAAAAGCATTTAATATTTTCCACAAGACGGTATACAAAGAGAGAGCTTAGATCTTACAAGAAGACATGGAGGAGGCTTGAGCTCAAATTTCACAGTACTAAGGGGAGGAATTTCCTCTCAAACATGTTCTCTGCAAAACAAGATCACTGGGGTTATTAAAGAACCTAAGAAGACATAGGAGATGGCACTAATAATAATGTTAAACAGAAAGAATTGCAGGTAATCGACATCCACAACTCTGTTATTTCTGTATCTCAAAATGGTACATGAAAACTTTTGGTAAACATCACCATGATTTCAAACATGATATATAATGATAAACATCACCCATGGCTTCCAATACAATATATGTTAACAATTAATGTCCAAAAACCAAACTCAAATACAAAGATAATATATTGAACTTTAGACCATACACAACAAAGCAAACTAACTTTGCAAAGGGTAACAAAATAATAATGGTGACTAGAAAAAAAAATTGTTAGACATGAAGGTGCTGTCAGTACAGAGAAATAAAAATTAGCAAAATAAGGAAAGTGGAAGCAAAAAAACTTGAAACCAATATCGTGTCATGCTATTGAGTAGGAATAGGTGATCAGACGACTTATTTATTGCCTTGCAGCAATGAAACTATATTCAGAATTTGTTTTGAGGAAACAGCCCGTCTCATTCAACACATATTGCATCTGCTTCATGCAAAATAACTTTTTTTTTTCCATATATTATAAGACCCAAGAAAATGACCTCATGGGTTTTGCTCGCCAACCTCCATTTTTTCCTTTCTCCAGTCGTTGTGAGTTTTCCAAACAAAAACATTACAAAAATCAATAAAAAAAAAAAACCCCATCTATAAAAATACGCAGAAACAAAAGGGAGACAACAATGAACTGATAAAAGCAGACCCGTTTGTCCCTGTACAGCAATCTTCGAGGTGATATCCACCCTGTTATTCAACCGTCAAAACCCAATGTTAGTACATAGAGAAGATAGAGAAAGCATTGCAGAGACGATAAAGTACATCAACGCACTGGGGCCGGAAGACGTGCGCAGGTTAGTGAAACCGCACAGGGGTAGCGAGCATGTCCCTTTTTTAAATAAAAATAAAAACTTCAAATTTAGTGAGGAGGATGAGGTGGCTAATTTCCCTGTTGGTAGGTATTTTTTGAATTTGTATGTAATCTCTTCTTTTGTAATTGTTTTTCCAATAAAAGGCTATTTTTCTTTCCTTTTTTCTTTGAAAGATTGTTTGATGAAACCTCAAACAAAATTGAGGAGAAGCCGAGAAGATTCCTTGAATAAAAGAAAGTAAATATTAATTGATTGGGGAGGAGAGCGGATGGGGCGTGAATAGTAAAAGAAGCTGATTTCTACGGCTTCTCATCCTTCTGTTAGATTTCTCTCCCTATTCAAAGCCATCTCTCAGTCTCTTCCTTTTTTTTTTTTTTTCCTTTGTATTAAATGCAGCATCCCATTTATTTTGTCTAACATGACGAGTTCTTAGCCGGCATGTACCCTCATGTAAGACACTTTTAAATCACATCACTAAAGGTGGTGATTCGACCGAATAGGTTGGATTGGACTGTAATAAAATCATACTCCGAACAAATCTGACGATTTTTTCGAATCAAAATATGTTAACCAAACTGTAGTTTAACCAAATCTGCCTTATAAAAAAAAAAATGAAGCGTATTGAGCCATATTGGGCTCGAAATCTCAATCCTAAATAAACAACGGCTTGGCTGGACTAATAAATTACTACCTCAATGATCCTATCAGGACCGAGCTAACCCACAAAGCCAAGCCTAAGCTGATGCCTTTACAAACCTCATTTAGATTAACTTATTCAGTCAGATTTGATCATATGCATTTATAAAATTCTACCACGTAATAACCATATTATCAAAACTCAAACTCGAGATCTCTGATTTAGCTAGGAGATACCTCAACTATCTCACCTATATGTTCAATGGTTGCATGTCATTTTTTTTTATTTAGAAATTAATAGTTCATTTGTTAGGAATTCCTTTCCATCTTTCAGCTTTCCTACAGGAATATAGTTAAAGTACTATGATGATAGAAATGATTATCTTTATCTAATAAACTGTGATATTGGAAAAAAAAAAAATATTATTGTACCTTCACAACAAAAGTTTTCATTTTTTATTGGGAAAAAAATGAAAGGGATTTCTAAGGAGTAAATTATAATTATCCTTTGTTTAGGAAATAATAAAATTAGTTTTCTCTTATTTAAAAACTAATTATTTAGTCTCTTTAGACTAATGTTTATCATATATTTAATTTAATATTATTTTATTTCAAAATATCTTCTTTTCTTATATAATCTTTCTATTTTGTTTACTTATTTATTTTCTTTACTAGCTCTAAAAATAAAAAAATAAAAAATTTAAAATATCAAAATGGATTTAAATTACAAGTATATTTAAAAATATAAGAACTAATTAATTAGTTTTTTAAATATAAGAAGTTTATTGATTTGTTTTTCAAAACTTAAATGCCTAATTTATAATTTACTCAATATTAAGTTTAGAATTCTATAATTTTAAGAGTAGATTCCATTTGAAACATTTTAACATTTCATGAGGAAGGTGCTATGTTATTTCTACTAACTTCTCTCTCGTTATTCTTTCACAACAATAAGATTTTGATCATATTCAAGAGAATAAATAGTCTTTATTTTTTACTTAACTATTTCAAAATACATTTTTTTTTATCAAAAATTAGTTAAAATTCACTAATTAATCATTTAACTACTCATTTCTAATTATGTCTATTATATGTCATATTTCTTTAACGCATTTTTCATTTTATTTTTTTCTAAAAAAAAAGATAAGTTCGTATTTGAGTAAATTAATTAGTCATTTCTATTTCAAAAACTAATTATTCAGTTTTTTTTATTCATTTTACTTTTTTCTCAAACATTTAAAAAAAATGTATATATAAAAATTGATGGGTAAATTTGATATTTTTTAAAAATCAAACAAATTTTAAATTAATCATAGTCAACAACAATAGTAGACAAAAAACTTAATTATTAGTTTTTGAATTAAGAAAACTTAATTCATTCATTTTTTTTAAACTAAAATGACTAATTTATAATTTATTTGCGCATATTTGCAAGAGTTTTTTTTTTCCTTGAATATGATGTGGGGAAAATTTTGGACCCTTTTATAGTTTACTGTTATTAAGGTATGTTTTTGACTGGCTGAATCATATATATGTTGTGATTCTAGACTTTATTTAAAAAACAAATTATTCAATTCTTTTATTCATGTTATGTTTTTACAAACATTACTTATAAAAAGTAGAAAAAATACATAGATGTTATAGGACCGAAAGATAGATAGGCAAATAGGATATTTTATAAAAAATAAAACAAATATTGTGTGAAAAACTTAGATTGCTTTAGGGAGACAAAGAGATTCTTTGAATTTTTTAGTTTCATACTTTTTTAAGAGGTCAATAAATCGAGATCTTTAAAACCAAGACATCCGAAATTCATCTCTAAATTGAGACGAATTTACTTCCATCTCAAATCAATGATAGAAATAGGTCAGTTTATTTCCGTCTCTAATCAGATATTGACCTATTTCCATCTCTTATTTGAGATAGAATAAAATTCGTTTATGATTAGAGACGGAATAAAATTCGTCTGTGATTATAGACAAAAATCATTCCATCTCTATTTAGAGATAGAAATCATTTCGTCTCTATTTAGAGATAGAATTTCAGTCTCTAATTAATTTGTAATTTCAAGGTTTTTTATGTTTGCAATCCGTCTCTATTTAGAGACGAACAAGTGTCCGTCTCTAATTTTCATCTTTAATTCCGGTTTTTCTTGTAGTGCTGTTTGCTTTTGCGATTAGTAAACTATAAGTACCATATGATTAAACCTTAGGTACAACCATTATGAACTCTGGGTACTACACAAGTTAACCTTTGGTACAACCAAATTGTATCCAAGGTACAATCCATTTGAACCTTAGGTACAATCTATATGTAGTGTGGGTACAAACCATGTATATCTTAGGTACAACTAATACTACTTGTTTGTTTTTGTAATTAGTAAACTATAAGTATCATATGATTAAACCTTTGATACAACCATTTTGAACTCGGGGTACTACATAAGTTAACCTTAGGTACAACCAAATTGTATTCAGGGTATAACCCATTTGTAATCCATAAATGAACTATGCGGTACAACTGAGGATACTTAAATTCAGTTTGCATATGATCCATAATTACACTAATTTTGTTTACGTGATTGAAGCAAACAAACGTTGCCTACTTCATAACGTGTGATATAATAGTTTTATTTTTTAACTATGCAAAACACAAGAAATTGAACAATGGACGGTGACATGTTTTGCTTTATTTTTCGATGGGGGATTGCTGAAGGTTGATGATGGAACCATTCAATACATCGAGATCGCACTCTTTAGCCTTGATATTGGATGAACATATGCTGCAAGGTGATTTTAGATCAAGAGTTCGTGCTCTTATCAACATGGGTCCTAATTATGAAATTTGAATTACAATAAATTTGATCCATCTTTTCTTATCATGTTATTTGATGATGCCCTCTTACTCCGAGCATGCTTAGTCGTATCGACGTATTTGTAAAACTCGGGAAATATTCAATTTTTCTGAAAAATGGCAAAATGGTAATTGTCGCAATAATATAGGTTGAAAACCTGGAATTTTTCTAGATCTCCGATAACGAAACGAACTTCACCATTGGAATTGTCTCATGAAATCTGGGGCTACTCAATCGACTCGTCGACTCGAAACAATCGTAATTTCACTTTCGGCGTGATCTACGTCGTGACACAAGGAGAGGTGCCACATAGCATGACCATGTAGTTGTCACATGGCAAACAGGAGTAATACGGCATGAGCCATGTGGTGGGTGGCAATTCGCCACTTTATCGCATGTGTCCATGTGACACGCGGGCACATGAATAGTAAAAGGTAAAGATCGATGGCTCACATAAGACACGCTAGCGCTGAGAGATAAGTCAAAATAAAAGAGAGTCTAAGGTAATCTGGGCCGGAGGCCATGTGTCATACCCCTAAAGAAAGGAAATCTAAGTCTTTAGATAAGATCAAGAAAGAAAATAAAGAAAAAAAAAAAAGAGGAAGGGACATGTGGCAAGGAGGAAGGTAGGAAGAAATTTCCCACTTGAATAAAGTTGAATCAGATTCCATGAGAGAGAAGGAAAAATAAGGAAAATAAAAAGGGAGAAAAGAAAAGAAAGAAAATGAAAAAGGAGAGCGAGAAGTCTCCGCCTCTCTAAGATCTACTGAGATCGCCGTCGGGCCATCGGAGCAGCAGTAAAGTTCATCTACGCAATGAGAGCTTCACATAGGTGCAAGAATATGGGGTTTTCGCCAAACTCCAAGAGGTAGGGGTTTCTCTCCTACTTTGGTTATTCTGGGTATAAGAGTCATTTAATGGTGTACGAGGTTCTCGGGGTCGCGGATCGTCAGGCGCTCAATCCCAAAATTTTGGGATTGAACGTTGGAATGTTCAATGCTTTCGATAGTCCGAGACTCGAATTTCATCAAGTATTAGACTGTGTGTGTCGCTTTTACGTGTTATTACTAGAAAAAATGAACATGTCGAAAATGAATAACATGTCGGGGTTGTGTGAAAAAGCTCATGTTAATGTATGCTTATATGATGTATTGATGTGAGATACTTGATGATGAATTATATGCAATAAAAATATAATTATCCATGATTTATTAATGTCAGATGTAGTAATTATCATGGCGTAAATATGAATCGGCATGAACGCAAAGTCGTATTTTATATACCTGGGACATCGCTGAAATCTGCAGGAGTGCATGACATGGATTTTGAATAAATTAATATCGGAGGGTTGTCCAATAAATTATATCAGAGGGTTGTCCAATAAATTATATCGAAGGATGCCTAATAAATTAATATCTGAGGGTTGTCCAATGTATTTTAATATCAAAGGGTTGTCCAATGTGTTTTGATATCGGAGGTTGTCCAATGAGTTTTCAAAAACAAAAATCTTTTGTTTTGAAAACAATTTTCATACATGGAAAATGCATGTGTGAGGGAGTCGGCGAGGACTCGAGACATGGGGCATGGCATGTAGACATTCATGTAGAAATGTACATACTTTACTTGAACGGGTGTTATCAAAGTGACCATGATATCAGATTTCCGCACTTTAGCGGGGAGTAATTTTTGTAGGAGAGATTTTCTATTTGGCATTGCTCACCCCATCGCGGAAAATATTCTGTGTACCGGAGTTACACGGAGACGAACACATCCAAGATCTTAGCGTAAAAGGGCTGTGATTATGGCTTATTCATGTATGTCGTGAAAATTTCGACGCATCCGCTTGCTACCCTCGCGTAAACCCACTTTGTGATATGTAATGAGAAAGGAGTTGTGAATAGAACCCATTTTGTATGATTTATGCAAAGATGGCAACCGCTTCCTAGGTTTCGCGTGCCGTATCGCGATAGGGTTTTCTGACCCCGACAGTCGCGTGTGTCGCGACAAAGGGGGTTTGTGTCGCGATAGATTTCTCCTGCCCCGACAGGTGTTCCCCGCTATGACCGTGTTTTCTCTCTATCATGACAATGTTACGACATAGGTTCCCTTGTCGCGACCGACACGGTCATGACAAGAGGTTAGGCTGGCGACGGAGCTCACAAGGCTAAGAGATTTATGTTGCAAACAAAATTCAGGAATGTCGCAAACAGATTTCACGGAGAGTCAGGTCACGACATAATGCTCATGTCGCGATGTAGTTAGCAATGGTGGAGAGATTTTATGTTGCTAGAATATTTATGTCACGCATGTAGTGTTGCCAAGGTTATGATTTTGTATTATGACAGAAAATTATGTCATGCATGGTCGTACAGTACGGAAGATTTTGGTCGTGATAGAATTGGCCAAGGTAAGGGAGAAAATTATGTTAAGATAGTGGAACGGAGGCAAAAGATAAGGTTTATGGTCATGACAGACTTTGCGTGTCGCTACAGAGGTTGTCTTGACAAGGGGATTTTTCGGTCGTGACATAGGCTTTTAAGTCGCAATAGAGAACGGGCATGAAAGAAAATCCCATGTCCTAATAGAGTTTTTCTGTGTTGGACAAAGGGCAGAGGCAACAAGGAGCTTTATGTCGCAACAGGATTTTTTTTTCGTACGTGACAGAGATGTGCAGCCTGGAAACCACAGCTCGCGACACCGAAAATTTTAGGGTCGCGACAGAGTTTAGTCATGGTAAAGAAGATCCGGGCGTCGTAACAAAGCATCCAGGTCGCGACAGAAATTCCGACACTACGTGAGCGCAAGCCTGCTTTTATAAGGCACAATGCGCGCAGCACTTTGCTGTGCACCTAAAGAGCAGACACCTGGCCGCCCATGACAGAGTTAGGTGCACCTGACAGGCATGCGCACGTGACTAGGATGCATGTACGATAGAGGCGCGAGTGCGATAAAGGTATTTTGTCTCAATAGAGATTCCGCGAGACGCACTGATAATGATGAAAAAAAAAACCCCAGATTCGGGGCGCATACCGGTATCGAGTATAGCGCAATACCCAAAAATGATGGATACGCTCCAGTTGTTAGATTCATTGAGTTATGGTGTCGCTGGCCAGGTACTCGTAATACAGGTAGCGTGATCGCCAGTGGATCGGGACAAGCATGGGTCTGGGGATCATGCATTGTCAGGTGTCATGTGTTCGTGCTTAACATGCTGCGTGATTGTGTGTTACAAATTGTGTGAAAAATATGTACACGGTTTGACGTATATATGAAAAGTTGAATGCTAAGGTTAGAAAATATAACCTTAGGGATTTGGAAAACAAGCTGAACATGATAGTTCGGGAATTGAATTGAATTGTATTAGCATTTGGCATTATGCACGACCAAGGAAAAAGGGATGAATAGTATAGTTTAGGATATTAAAGTCTATTAGTGGTTGGCATGTGCACTACTAGTTGGACAAGAAAAGAAATCTCAATTTTCCATTTGACATGTTTAGATGACAAGTCGAGGAAGAGGGACTTGTGAGGCTGCGGATGGGTAAGAACAACCAACCACCACCGGGCCTGGGGATCAACAAGCCTTCTCGAGGCTATTAGTGTCAGGATCGCCATCATCACAGACAAGCCGGTTGTATACTACCTCGCACATACTAGTAACTGAGGGTCGTGGAGGACAAGTAACCTTGTGGGTTTCAGTACAAAGATCCTCCGACATATTACTGGAGGAGGGGACTCGATGGTTAAGACACCGCCATTGAAAGAGAAGTACTTAGATACTTTACATCCTGATATGGGTTCTGCTGCCAAGATAAGGAGACTCAACCTTCCAAATTTCCAGGAAGAAGGTAAGACCCTACTTTGTACCTGATTGTAACCAGGTCGCAACTATCAAATGGATAAGGCCTAGTCTGGAGTTTCTGTACCCATACGAGGCATGACACGCTATCATTGCCACTCGCCCCCGGGCACATGAGAGACGAGATTGCCCAAGCAGAGGCGTGGATCCTGTGGCTACTCTGACACCCCGCCCTGGGCCACCGGTAGGACATGCCCGGACACAATTTGTCTTTCACCCCAATGCGGCTGCAGGAACCAAAGATATCCCAAAGTGTGCCATGCGCTTTGCTGCATGTAGAGGCCAAAAGTATGGGTCGAGGTCATGACGTGGCTCACGAGCCGAGACTCGTGGCTCAGGGCGTGGTCTAAGGCCATTATACCATAGACCAAGCCTGTTGATCAGTCAATTATACAAGGTATGTTTCTTATATCTCGCCTATGGGCAAGGATATTGTTTGATTCTGGTGCATCGTGATTATTTTATCGTCAGATCTTCAGGTGAATGTTTCTGGGGCTTAAAGGTTGAATCTGGGGAGCCACGCATGTGAGTTCTCCTAGAGATTAGGTGAGGCTGATCAAATAAGTCGATTGTGAGTTAGAGATCTCGTGGATCTTACTCACTGCAAGTGACCTTCTAGTGACGGACATATCGAATTTTGATGTCATTCTCGCATGGATTGGGTTAACTACACATCAGTCGCCATTATTTCAGGATCATGTGAGGATTACTACCTACACACAGACGGTATTCGTGACCTTCAGTGGGACAAGCATGATGTTTACCCTAGACCGTACACGACCTGTGGCATGTAGACAATAATGGTCAGCTAGCAAGCCTTACCTTAGAGGACGAGGGGAGACAGGATTTGAGTCTACCTCGGGTGATTTGTGAGTATAGGGATGTCTTTGCGGATGAACTACCGGGATTACCTCCGAATAGAGATGTAGACCTTCTCATTGAGTTACACCCTGGTACATCGCCCATTTCTATGACTCCTCATAGGATGGCATCGGTTAAGTTGCAGGAACTCAAGGTCCAATTGCAGGAATTGTTGATAAGGGTTTTATTAAACCGAACACTTCACCATGGGGCGCTCTGGTTCTGTTTGCTATGAAAATGACAAAACCCTTCGATTGTACATTGACTACTGACAGTTGAACAGGGTTACGATCAAGAATTGGTATCCATTACCGATGATTGATGATTTGTTTGATTAGCTGAAAGGGGCACGAGTCTACTCTAAGATAGACCTTCGCACCGGTTATCATCAGTTGAGAGTTAGGGAGGTTGATATCCCTAAGATAGCGTTTAGAACGCGGTATAGGCATTTTGAGTTCACAGTGATGCCCATCGATTGACGACGCGCCAAAGAACAATCATGGATCTCATACATGCGGTATTCCAACCTTATTCGATTACTTTGTCAGGGTCTTTGCTCGGCGCACATCTCGATCTACCCTAGCTTGAGGAGGAGCATGAGGATCACTTGAGGATTGTTTCCAAGCCCTCGTGAGAACACGCTTGTACCCAAGTTTGCAGTGCGAGTTTTAGCTTACTGCGTGAAATTCCTGAGGGCACATAGCACCTACTGGTATTAACTGACCCGAGAAAGGTCGAAGTAGTTATGAGTCGAGAGGCCGAGCCGCCCGAGATACACGCTGACCGGTGGTACACAGAGATTCATTGAGGACTTCTCTCGATTAGCTACTAACTCTTATGACGACGATCTCTAAGGAGCTCAAATTTGAGTGAGATGACCCATGCAAGAAGTTGGGCATTCCAGAATTGAAGAGGAGTTTTACTTGGGGCCCCTATTCTAAAGTCCTGTAGAGGGGGCAGAGGTACACGTATCAGGATGCCTCAAAGGACTGATCGGGATGTGTTTTGATACAATCCCGAGGGTAGTAGCTATGGTTCTCGCAATTGAAGAATCAAGGAGCGGAATTACTCCACACATGACATGGAGTCAGGCTACGTCTTCGGGCTTTAAAGATATGGCGTCACTATTTGTATGGTGAACAGTTTGAAGTATTTTTAGACCACAAGAGTTTAAAGTATATTTTTACACAACGGGACCTCAACATGAGGCAATGCAGGTGGATGGAGTTTTTGGAGGATAATGACTTCACTTTGCATTACCATCCTGGTAAGGCAAATGTGGTGGCTAATGTACCGCCTAAGTCACAGAGGAGTACAGCTAAAGGTAGTATCCTCAGAGTGGTGATGCTTAAGATTATAGGATAGTTTGGACTATAGTATAGTGATCAGGCTTAGGGCATGTTAGGGAGTTTAGTAGCTATTCCTTCCCTTACTGAGTAGAGTGATTGAGTCCTAGGGGCAGTGTTAAGACCAAACTGTATGATGTGATTAGTGTATATGCCAAACTTCTGGAATTGCCACCCAAGAAATTTTCAATCCCCGGCAACGGCGTCAAAAATTTGTTAAGACCAAATGATGTATACAAATTTATGACACTACTACCAAAGGACTATCGGCAACGAAGCCAAAAACTTGTTGAGACCATTTTTCATATACATAAAAAAATGGATTTGTTCTTTCTTGTAAAATGGCTCATTTAAAATTTGTGTGTGTGGTCTTGATCACTGCAAGTACACAGGTCGTACAAGTAATAAAAGTGGATATTTAAAGTCCATATATCGTTCCCACAAGGAAGGATGATAAATATAAAGACTAACTACTCCAACTACTCAAGATCATTACTATTTGAAGTCCACTGTTATGATGATAAGAGGACTGAAAATGTAGTCCTAGACAAAAATCTTTAATACACAAAAAATAAAGTTTAATAAAATTGGGCCGAGGATTCACCGAATGAGACAAACTGATACTGATCAATTAGTAATAATCAATTTCTGCATCATTTCGATTCATAGCTCAACCATCAATTGGAAAACTAAGTTTGTCAAAGATACAAGGTAGTATAGTTTGGATTTCTCCCTCAACCATACTTTTCACAAATTAAAGGTTCATATTCATTTCTGAGACATAATTCTAATCAGTTACTTGTAATATGTAACCCTCTTTATAAGATTTAAGTATTTTTCCTTTTCAGTATTTCATACTCGGATCTTAAGACTAAAGAATTTTTGCCCCCATAGACAAGATATTGCAAGCCTTCTCCAATTTGATTGACACCTCATCCTACACTTCTGATGAAAATTTCCATCTCCTTGATTAGATCTTTGCTAACACGATCATACTACTCAATGTAGCAGTGAGAGACCTCTAAGTGGTTAAACAGATACTTCATTCAATAATCCTCCAATTATAAGTAAGTTGGTGATCTATCTGAGTAATCCTTCAAAGTTCATTAGTTCTATAGTATTAGTCTACCATACCCACAAGGAACTGATCAACACTCTCAGGATTCTCCATCTCTATGTCACTTAGAGGGCCTCTTAGAAATCAGAACGAGATACAATACTTGCATTGGGTACACGATACCAGTACTAAGAACAAGTAAATTTATAAAAAATACCAATCAAATAAATTCAAGAATTCTAATTAAAGTTTTCTTCCACCTTATGCAGCAAAATGACTATCATCAATGACCCATTTCTAGTGAGCTCAACTTTTCAAAACTGGTTTACTCATATTAGTGACTAACTGATCAGGAAAATTCACTGAAATCATAAATGAACTGAAATAAATGAACTCCATAAAGTTTCTATCATCCATTTAAATCAAACAGTAATGAAAAAGATGATTTTATAAAGAAATACTCGCTCAAAGCTGCACTTTAGTACAATACACAAATCCAGAAAATCAAAGGAAAACTAAAATAAAGCAACACTAAATCTAAATCTACTAAAATGGAAAATAAAATAAAATAAACTTAAAAATATACAAGAGTCTTCAACCACCCAGACGTCCCTGAGTCATGAAGTCGCATGACATTGCCCTAGAAGTGTGTATTTATAGCTTTCCAATGTCGAGCCTCACTTCACAATCGTGACCGTGATCCCCAAAATTCTCGCCCAAATTGGTTTCCTCTTCTCTCACACGACATGTGCTGTCCGCTGCGATAGAGCTTTCGCCTTTGTCGCCGCCTCTGGTCGTGAGTAGCTTTGTTTTCGTCATGACTCATTCTTTCGGGGCTTGCTCTAGATTGTGTTACATACTTTGATAATGTCGTGACATAAATGTTATTCAACGGTCTTGTTCTTGTCACGACAGGAATGCCTTGTGTCGCGACACCAAACCTGTTTGCAACTAGCTTTCTTATGTCCTTGTTCTTCTAGAGTTTGTCGTGACATAATTTTCCTTGTCGCGACAAACATTTCAGCCTGTCAACTCTGTCGAGAAAGAGTTTTCTTTGTCGCGACAAGATTTCTTTAGTCCTTAATTGGCCACGACAAGAAAACTCTTCGGGTCGCGATAAGACTTTTTCTTCTTGATTCTCGTTGCTTGGTCGAAATGCTTATTTTTTACATAGAATTATATGTTGCAACACAATTGCCTTGGCCATTCTTAGTTCTTCTTCAATTTCTATCGCGACCTAATTTTTTCTCCTGTCATGGCTGCACTTTATCATTCCATAGCTTTTATCATCGCGACAAAAACTTTTATAGCGATTAATGTGGTTTTGCCTTCAACTTGATTATGTTGTAACAAGAATTTCTTGTCGCTATTCTTCTTGTGCTGCTCTTCAATCCTCATTACTCTAATGTAAATTCACCTCCTTCATGTTTTGTTTGTCATGACGTAAAATAATCTTTGTCACTTACGTAAATTTTGTTGCTCTCGTTGTGAATTTTGAATGTTATGTTGCGATAAGATTTTCTTTGTTGCGACATCACTTCATCCTTGAGCTGGCTTGATGCTAAAAAATTTGTTGCACCATAAAGCATTACTTGGTCTCGCTTGACTTATGTTATAACTGAAAGTAATTTATGTCGCGACAGTAATTGTCTTTTGTCGTGGGGATAGAGTTCATCTTATTAGCCTTCGCCTTTTAAGGTTGCGGACATAAATTATATTGTTGCGACACAACTTCTTTACTGCTTAGTCTTTGTCACGATAGTAAAGGATTGTCACGATAGTTTTCTTCACACTCTTTCTTCACAATGTTATGCATTAAAAACTCTTTATCGTGACATAAAATCTCCTCTTTCAAACTTTCGAGTCCTCGCTTGGAGCTTTGTCATGACATTTAGCTGTTGGTCGAGACATAATCTTTCGTCTATTGGAATTTTGTGCCACGACATACGAAAAATTATGTTGCGATTAATGCATCGTTGTATTTTCCACTTTTTTTTTTTTCTCTGTCTATTTTCTCTCATTTTTCAATTAACACCTGCAAAACATAAAGTAGGTGAATATTTCATAATTTGGCATAAAAATAGATATAAAATTGTTAAAAACATGCCAAAAAAAAATGGATTAAAAATAGATGAGTTTTAGACTCATCAAATTCCCCCAAACTTAAAATTTTGCTTGTCCCCAAGCTAAGAGAAGAAATTTTATTTGTCTTCAAACAATTTAGTCTTTTATTTTTAAGGACATTTTTCTGTTTAAAGCTGAATTGGGCAGGAAACATAAGTCAGTTGTAGAATTACTTCTAAACATGTTTCCAATCTAGAATCGGGAAGATTTTCAATTAAGTTCACTGAACCAACCAATAATTCATAGTGTGTAACAATTTAATCATTCAATCCTGATTTGTGTTTCACAGGCGCCGGTCTTTACTCTTTTCTTTGGTCGATCACGACCTTTCTGGGATAATACTTAGTCGGGTATAGTCTCTTTCATTTTTAAAGTCTCATATGCTTGTTTATCATATTAACCCACACGTAGGCAAAACACCACCTTCGTAATCAAATAGTTCTTTAGGCTCAGAATGTGTGGCTGGGTACGAGGTAGACATCAGACATTTTAAGCTCAATTTTTACCTTAATTTCATCGGGACAACTTACACTCTTGCCTTCGATGCATCCTCGATTTCTCTCTCTTTGATTGTATGTTTCCCAACCTTCCCAGCGTGTTTTTGCATCTTTTTGCATATTTATCGGGTGCCTTTTCTCTTTTCATTGTCCATCCCTGTGAAGATGACTCCTTTTCCTCCTTATTCTAGAAGTTTTTTCACTTTTCTTTATTTTCCAAGTTTGGTGGAATGGTGCAATGTTTTGTCTTTTTTAAGCTTTCTACCACCCTAGCTAACTTCGATCAATAACTCCCATACCGGGGCCAGCATTAGGTATTAGGTGTGGAACACTCCTAAGGACTTAATTGTTTCAGGGAGGAAGGCTACAAGGCCAAACTCATTCCTACTTGATGTTTTTCTTTTCATAGCTTCTTTCATAATCCTTTTCATCTTTTCTTATTTCTTTGAATTGTTTTTCTCAACCCTTTTCATCATTTTCTACAACTTGAAATAATACTCCCCCAAACTTGTCATTTTCTGTCCTTGATGTACTTTGTCTGATGATCTGGGCAACTAAGGGTTCTTTACCGTATGATTGCTTAGGGGAAGAAAGTTTTCTCATTCGCTGGTTGATGATGATCGGGTCAGAAGCTCAAATAAAAGAATTAGTAAAAGTGCTTATACATATATAAAAGGGAGCAGTTTTGAAAGGTTTAAATCCCCAAGGATGGCTTAAATCATTTCTTGTTAGTGGTGTTTTTGTGATTTCACCTTGACTGATAATCTAAATGCTCCTAGGACATCGAGAGTTTATTGTGATGGATCTCGGGCACTTCCTATTCTCGCACAATTTCTTTTAGAGTGATTATTGATCATGTGTATAGTTTATCAAGATTTTATAACCAAACTGTTTACACAAACATAATTATAGGTTTTATTTGTTCCATCAATTTATTAAAGTCTTCCTTAATCTTGAAGTTCAACACATTTATTCATAACCTTACAACTTTCCATTTTGATTCATTTCATCCTACCCCAATGCATCTATCAGATGTTTGTTTGGTTTTGAGATTTGTTGTTATGCTGCTTTACCAGTTAAGAGGTTCATTTAAATCATGCATTCAACTTAAAAAGTCCAACACAACCACAATGTCATTCTTTAATCGCCTAATCAACTAAACATGCTAAAAGCACTTGACTACTAGATCCAGTAATCGGTTTCTCAATTATTTCACTAACTTATTCCTTGAAACTTCATCACTTCCCATTTATTCAAAGTAAAACATGAAGAAGGAGAGAACATATACACAAACACACAGAATATTTTATAAACAAGGTGAACACCAATTTCGACACAAAAATGCACAATTTATATTTCATTGAATGTTTCAAGGATGGACATTAGGTATAGAGAGGGAGAAAATATGGAAGAGTAGGGTGAGCTATTTTCTTTTTCTTTCATGCCTATGGGAGTGATGGTGTTAACTCGATCTAACTGATACCCAAATAAGGTAAGGTGAGAACTCATGGATTTGGACTTGTGGTCGCCTTGACTTACCCGCCTTTCCACTTCTATTCAGCACGTACCACTCCATGGCCAGTGGCTACGCTTGATCATTTCCATTTTGTCTCGCCTAGAATTCAAATGGTTCCTCAAACTCACCCTAAAGTGTATACATTTTTATCAGTTCTTGTTTATCATATCCAAGCTTCCCAAACATTTTTCCTATAGTTCCAGGTGCCCTCCAATTCCTTTGTCCTTTTTGTAGTTAAAAAGCCCCACTCTTATGATTTAAGTTTCCTCGTACTGCATGCCTAAAGCATCCGTCAAAGATGTTCTTTCATAGCATCCCATTTCTTTCATGATCTTGAATAGCTTCACTTTCTCTTTAGTTGCTTAAAGATACTGACATCTTCTGCCTTCGCTTCCGCACTTAGCTCTTTGCTCTCATGGTCTCGTCTACTTTTCCATTCTTCATCCCTCTCGGGCTTTAGTGCCTCTTCCAAGTTTTGTCCTCATTTTCAACTCAAATTTCCATGGTCTCATCCTTGAGTTGTAGTTCAGCTTAGCTACTTATCCCTCTCTTCCATTTCTTGCTTCATGGTTTGTAACAGGTTAGCATTGCAAAGATCAAGTACTTAGTAGCTTCTGAGCTTTCACCCCGCTTGTCGACTTGGCCTCACGTCAGGAGAAAGTCAAGATTGCCTACACTCCTCGCCCTCGTGGGAGTTCTAGTGCTTCATATTCAGGCCGTGGTCATCAGAGCTTCCACTCGGGGTTCTTCTTTCTTCCCTTACGCCTTCCACCTGCCTTCCCGTTTCTAATACTAGGCCCTCGTGATTCTAGTTAATGTTAGGGGCGATGTGGGGTAGTTCTCCTCTTCCTCCCAGTCTCCTTGGACACCCCCCAAGATGTAGAGTCTTAAAATCAGTGTTGGGTGAGGGATCAACCCTTTGTAACCTCCTTTGTAATAACTCAGAATTGAGTTTTCTATTATTTTTCCCACACTGAATTTATAGCCTTTGAGGATGGCATATAATAAGACTGCCTCCTTCTCCTTAACTGTGCATAAATGTTTGGAAGGTTGCATGACTGAACATAAAAAATAAAACCACACCTTTGTTGGTTTAGTAAGTGCTCCTCTAGCGATGGACTCGTGTGGGATCTTCCTAGTGGAATTCCACTTCCCTTTTCCATCAGTTAGTAGGTCTACAATCTTCTGGTAGTCAGGTGTTTCTGCAAGTCTTTTGAATTTTGACCCATTCTTCATTTCCTGAAGATTGTACGTCTGGTCAATCTGTTCTCTTCCGAAGGGTATCCATTTCCCTCTGACGTAGATAGCCTTATCTTTCATCCCCACCATGTTGGCGTAGAACTCTTTTACCACATCTACAAATCCAGGAGCTTTATGCTCTCATAACAGATTCCATCCTTTGCTTTCGACCAGCTCTTGGAATGGAGAAACCCATTTGTTGAAGCCTCTCTCCCTTATGAAGTTTTGTGTTGTAGCTTGTCTCCTCCTGCTAATATAAGCCATGTCGAGACCCAATCAATTAAATTCACCCGCCGCTTCCCCGCACCTTCATTTCCTCTTTTCCTTTTCCTAGATTCTTCCACTGTTTACTCAAGTTCATCGTTTACCTCAGCTCTTTCTTCACCTTGCCTTGTTACTACCTGAGTGGCTTGAACTGATTCATTTTCCAACTCATCATACTCTTCCATGATTTTGTTGACGTTTGGAACCAGGTTTTGAGGCTCAAACATTGTGAGAGATAGGTTTAGGGATCTAGGATTTCGAATGAGTGAGAGAGAATCGGTGAGAGAGACTGAATGGTTTAAAGGTTATGAGGCAAATGACTCTTCAGTCTTTGAACTTTTCTATTTATAGGCCAAGAATTGTTGTGCTTCCTTAATTGTTGCGACATATTTTTTACCTAAAGTGTGCCCTTTTTAAATTGGTGTCACGACATAGAGAAGTGATGTCACGACATAAATTTTTCACTTGCCTGACTAGGGCAATTCTTTGTCAAGGGACCAGCAAAAATTGTCGCGACACAATTTTATCTATGCTCGATTCGAATTATGCTCGACATACGTAAATTTTGTCGTGATATGTTTCTTGGGCTTAGCCCAAGTTTGTCGTTTTTCATAGACATAGATAAAATATGTTGCGAAATTTTTTTCTTGCTTATCTATTTTAGCACTAGCTTTGTCGCAACAAAAGCCTGTTCTATTTTAGCACCAAAAGTTCAACTAGTGTCGCGACCTAACAATTTCTGTCGCGCCAGGATTTTGTTTTACCTTAAATTCTTTGCATAATTTCTTGCTTTCAACCATTCAGCCCAAATGACATTACGCAATAAAGTCTTCCACTTAGTTCATACTTGTGAAAACACATATTTCTTCAAACAATCTCCATTCAAGTAAAAACAACAAATCTCTTTTTTCATTCAATATTGTTCATCTAGATTTTCAACAAGGTATTCAAGCAGTTGGCTAAAGAAAGTTGTCTAACGATTTATGCTCTAAAAATCTTTATATTCCCCTAAACTTTAACTATACATTATCAATAAAAAAAAAAAAAAAAAATCGAGGGAAATAGAAATACTCCCCTGTAGCTCTTTTTTTTTGCACATTTTAGCTGGAGGAAAGTGTGCTTCCTAATAATATCTCTTTCCAATTGATCTTCCCTATTAAGAAAAATTTAGCAATCTATTAAATTTTCTATCAAATATTCAAACTAAAAATTCAAACTCATAAAAGTTATCAACATAAATCAAACTATTAAAATGAAAATTTACTGGTCAGCTCTCCCAAGAAGCCGTCGCTTAATGTCCTTAGCCGACACTTCACGCAAAATGTCTTCATTTCAAGAAACTCTTCCCTTTTTTTCACACCCAAATATATTTTTTATGCTTCCTCTAAAATAATGCTTCAGTCTCTGACCATTTACTTTAAATTCACTTTTAGATTCATCTTTTAGTGTTACTGCTTCAAAGGGTGTACTTGTTACCACTAAGTAAGGATCACTCCATCTCGACTCAATTTCTTGAAATAAATTCGAGCCCGAAGCTGCATAAGAGACTTGTTCTCCAAACTTGAATTCTCTCCCACCCGATCATGTCACCTCGGGTCTTTTCAGAAATTCTAGCATTATCATAAGCTTCATTTCTCAACTCTTCCGCTCATTCATTCGAGTAGTCTCTTTCTCGCATTAAAGTCACACCAACTTTAATGGCCCACATAAATTGTATTCCAGCTTTAAAGGGAGATGACAAGGTTTTCCAAATACAATTCCGTATGGGGACATTCTAATGGGAGTTTCAGAAGCGCCTATAAGCCCACAATGCATAATCTAGCTTTATAGACCAGTCCTTCCTGCTTGTATTTACTGTTTTCTCTAGAATTTTCTTTATTTCACTGTTGGAAATTTCTACTTGCCCATTTGACTGAGGGTGATAGGCCAAACCCATCACATGTTTGATTCCATATTCGCTCATGAGTTTTTCAAAAATTTATCTGCAAAATGGCTTCTCTCATCACTCATGATTGTTCTGGGTGCTCCAAATCTGCTCAAAATATTTCTTTTATAAATCCCACCATTGTGCTGGCATCATTTCTGGGACAAGATGATGCTTCCACCCATTTTGATACATAACTATAGTTAGAGAATGTATATGTTACTAAATGACGATGGAAAAGGTCCCATAAAGTCTATTCCCAAACATAAAAAAATCTCGCACCACTGCACTCTCAGAGGGGCATTTCTTATTTCTTCTCGCTTATGTTGTCCATTCTATGACAATTATTACAATGTTTTACCCACTTAAAATGCCTTTTGAATAGGGGTAGGCCAATAAAAAACCTATTGTGGCAGAATTTTCTCCTGGGTTGTTTTGTCTCATGCAAAGTGTCCTCCTCCATATGGTGATGCATGACATTTCTCCATAATACCACCTTGCTCCGTTTCTCTCGAACACATCTCCTTCCGATCATATCTCAAGCCTTATTCTATAAAGTAGTGGGTCATCCTAAATACAGACCGCAAATCGCTCAATTTTTCTTCTCTCGTTGGTAGTCAATCTCGTGTGGCACAACTCCACAAGCTAAGTAATTGACAATATCAGCATACTAGGGTGTTTGAACTGACAACAAAAATAGCTGCTCATTAGGAAATTTTTTTGCTATTTCGGTTCCTTTTTCATTTTCAGCAGTCATTTCCAATCTAGACAAGTGATCTACTATCACATTGTCACTACCCTTCTTATCTTTGATCTCAAGATCAAATTCCTGTGGCAACAATACTCCATCTCGACGGGCCTGGTTTGGCCTTTCGCTATTAGGATATCTAATTGTGCATGATCGCTGTGTATTATAACATGGGACCCCACATGTAAGACTTGAATTTTTCACAAGCAAATACTATCGACATCATCTTCTTTTCTATGGTGGAGTAATTTTCAGGCTCATTAAAGGTTTTGTCAGTATGTAGTATATGGCCTGAATATATTTTCATTCTTTGGTCTAATACAACTCCTATTGCATAATCACTAGCATCGCACATAATTTCATATTCATTATTCCAGTTAAGTGTCAACATGATGGAGCTATCACTAATTTGGACTTGATTTCATCAAATGTAGATTTGCATAATTCATCAAAATCAAATTTTACATATTTTTTTAGCAGTCTACATAATGGTCTGGAGATTTTTGAGAAGTTTTTTATGACCTCTATAAAACCAAAGATGTCCAAGGAAGCTTCTTATCCCTTTATTGCTTAGGAAGATAAGAGTTTTTATAACAACAACTTTTGCTTTGTCTATTTCCAATCCAGCAGCAGAAATCTTATGTCCCAAGACAATACCTTCTGTCACCATAAAATGACATTTCTCCAAATTCAGAGCTAGATTTTTGTCTTGACACCTCTGAAGTACTGTTTCTAAATTTTCCACACAATGCTCAAAAATGGATTCATATACTGAGAAGTCATCCATAAAGATCTCCATAGCCTCTTCCACCAAATCAAAACATAGACATCATACATCTGGTGTTGGGTGGCAGAGCATTACATAATCCAAAAGACATCATTATAAAAGAAAATGTGCCATAAGGACATGTAAATGTAGTTTTCTCTTGATCCTCTAGGGCTATAGAAATCTAGTTTAACCAAAATATTCATCAAGAAAATAGTAATAGGAGTGCCATGCTAACCTGTCCAACATTTGGTCTCAGAATACTCCCAAAATATACCCCTAGCGCTTTTGACATGTTTAGGTATTTTAGCATAATTTGAATAATGGAGAGAAATGGCAAAAGGGCTTAAAAGTCATAATTTGAAAAGACTATAATAAAGAATAAATAATAGGAATTTTTTGTGTAATTCCTAGAAGGATGAAGGACCAAAAGCAATTAATGAAACTTAACCCAAAAATGGGTTTTTGAGGGCCAAACAAGGCCTAAGAAAATCTGGATTTAAGACCAAATTTGGTCTCAAATTGGGAGAGAACCCAGAGAAGAAAGAAGGGGAGAAGAAGAGGAAGAGGAAGTTAGAAGAGAAGAGAAGCCGCAAGCCATGGTGGCGTAACTTTGGATTTTTGTAATGGAACCACCCTTGATTATGAATTCTAAGTGCGAGATTTGGCAGATCTTTGGGTTTGTATGATGATTAACTTGCTCAAACCTAGGGTTTTGCTAGGGTTTCATCTAATCCCAAAAATAATGGAAAGTAAGGTGGGTAAAACCTTAAATAGTACAAGGAGATCATGAAATCCTCTTTGAGGATGGATTCATGTTAAATTGCAAGTAATCGAAGTTAGGTTTAGAACAAACCTTAACAAATCTTTGTATTTGGTTTGTGTATGGGTTATAACCCATATTAGAATGGCTTTAAGTGATTCATGAAAGAATTTGGAAGAAAGATATCCAATGAAAGATGATTCAGAGTATAATCGAGGATACAAGATGAATTTGAAAGATTTTGAAGTGTATATGAAGTATAGATTTGAGCCTGGGATGGAAAAGTGCATGAAAATGGGAGAAAATACACATTTTGGGCACTCGGAGACTCCGCACTGCACACTTTGAACCTCGCACCGGTACACTTAGTGGTTCTAGTCATTTTTGGCCAAAGTGTACTGGTACACTCCAGGTGTACCTATTAATTCGATGCTCTTTCCCACTTCGAATCTGCTGTATTTTAGCCATAACTTTCTCATTTCTTATCCGATTTGAGTGATTCAAGTGGCCAATTAAAATAAACTTCAAGGAAAACCAAACATAACGAAATAGATATCATCAAATTCAGACTCTAAGTGGCCCAAAAATTCACTCAAAGTGGGGTCATGTGCAAGCCAATTCCTCGTACCGCTTTAATCATAGAGTGGGGCTTCCTGAAGCTGTTTTGAACATAACTCGAGTTCCGGTGCTCCAAATTGGGTGATTCTAGTTGGAATAGAACCCTTAACACCTTAAATTTAAAGGAGTACAAAGAACCATTGTCAAATATGGAGTCAAGGCACTGGAAAATGAGTATTTCAAACTGTCCATTGGGTAAAATCTTTAAACCGACTAGTTGGCATGAAAATGCCATAACTTGAGTTTGGACGATCCGAATGGATTGATTCCAATTCCTGGGTAAAGTAGATTCATAGAAGAATAAGAATACATGAATAAGGGTGTGATTACATGCTCATCATGACCTTACCAAAGATATGGAATACCATCCGTCATGAACGCATAATGTGGCTGTCTCTATTATAAGATAGTAAGTTACCGAACTCATATAATCAGAAACTACCTAAATCCAAATATTAAACGACGCAAAGATTCTATCCCGATTCAGTACTGCACCCGACAAGGCTACTAAGACTCCCGATTAGTACTTCCTAAGATTCTCGATAAGTGCTACAACACTCCCGATTAGTACTTCTAAGACTCCCGTTAGAAGGTTCCAAGACTCCCCGACAAGACTTCCTGACTCGTTAGTGCTCCCAAGACTCTCGATTAGTACTTCCTAAGATCCCGATATGCCACTAAGACTTCCTGATTAGCACTTCTACATCTCCCTGCTAGTGCCCCGCACTCCCGATTAGTGTTTCCAAGATTCCCGATATGCTACTAAGACTTGATTGTATTTCTGCAGATTCGTTAGTGCTCCCAAGACTGACAAGAGACTTCCAGACCCGATAAGTGTTACGATTAATTCCCGTCCGATTAGTGCTACGACACTTCCCGCATCGTATAGTATCTTCTAGTACTTATTGCGGTCAGGTCCTACTCATTTTGTATTATCGGGTCTAGGAAGTCAAACAGCTTATATGATAAGACTCCGAATAGAGAATAAGAGTAAAGATACGAATGTACCTCGTATGCATGCATGAGCACCTCTGGTCACTCATCTCTGAATAAAGTTCTTGTGGTACTAAGGGGTACTCCTGTATTCGATTAAGTTCTGTAGTACCTACGTGTACTCCTGTATCTGATAAGTTCTGTAGTACCTAGGGGTACTCCTGTATTTGATTAAGGATCTGTGCACATCGTCAGGTGCAGCCCAGTACCTACGGGTACTCTGCATGCGAATAAGTTACGCCAGTACCTACGGGTACTCTACGTATCTAGCCCCGGGATTACGTGAGTACCTACGGTACTCTTGTATCGATTTAGTTACGTAGTACCCTCTGGTGCTCACGTCTGCGATTAAGTCTGTAGTACCTGGTACTCTGCGTCTGAATAAGTTCTGCAAGTATCTATGTTACTCCTGAAATATACGATTAAGTTAAATCTGCGATTAAGTTACGTCTCACGATTAAGTCTTGTCTCACGATTAAGTCTGTCTCTGATTAGGGTTGTCTGCGATTAAGTCACCGTAGTACCTATGGTACTCCTGCATACGAATAAGTTACGTAGTATCACACGAATTACTCATAGTGCCACGATTAAGTTACGTCTCTGATTAAAGTCCACGTCTCACGATTAAGTCTTGTCTCTGATTAAGTCCTGTAGTACCTATGGGTACTCCTGCATCTGAATAAGTTCTGTAATACCTACGGGTATTCCTATATCTGCTGAAATTTTGTAGTACATACGGGTACTCCTGTATCTGATTAAGCTCTGTAGTACCTACGGGTACTCCCGTATCGATAAAATAAGTATAAGTTCTGTAGTACCTACGGGTACTCCTGTATCAGTAAAATCAGTATAAGTTTAGTAGTACCTAAGAGTACTCCCGTATCCGTAAAATAAGTATAAGTCCATTATAAACTCACGTAGTACCTCTACAGTACTCTATTATCCGTAAATAAGTATAAGTCCATTATAAGCTCTATAGGTACCTACAGTACTCAGTATCATAAAATAAGTATAAGTCCTGTATAAGCTCTGTAGTACCTACAGTACTTAAAGGTATCAGTAAAATATAAGTATAAGTCTGTATAAGCTCAGTACCTCACGGTGCTCGTATCGATAAGATAAGTATGAGTTCAGTAGTACCTATGGGTACTCCCGTATCGATAAGATAAGTATAAGTTCAGTAGTACCTACGGGTAATCCCGTATCTGTAAAACAAGTATAAGATCTGTAAGACAAGTACATGTTCCGCCCAATGCAAATTATACGTTCCGTAATCTGCAATGGTACCCTCTGGGTACCTCCGAACAAGTGTAAACTCCGTAGTATAAGTATAAGTTTAAGATCCGACTGATATAAGTTTAAGATCCGACTGCTAAGAGTATAAGATCCAAATAAGGATAAGTTTTCCGTTAGTGTAATTCCTGAGTAAGTATAAGATCAGAATGTGATAAGTATAAGTCTGTATAAGCCTAAGTAATTGTATAAGTTCATTATGTGAATGCCTGAATATGTTGATACCTGTTACTGTTATCTGTATTTATGTTTCTGTATAAGAAATGTGTCCCACTAAGCATAAAAAAAACAGCACTTGGTTTTCTAATCGGAGTGTAGGGGTATAGAAAGAAGATGTCGACAAACATCGCATACGGTTAGACGACACACTTGCTTAAGGGTTAAGCTACATGTGAGTTCGGAGTGCTCGATTTGTAAATGTAAAAGTACAATTTTGTAATTGTAAATGGGACTTGGTAAATGTATATGATATTTTGATTATGTTATAAGATGTGGGCCATACCCACAGGTACCAGTCGATTAAAAAAAAAAATTGGGTAAAGTCCCGATCCCGAGTCTCGCACCCGAACTTCGGTTCGGATCAGCCAGCTCAGATCGGACCGAGATTTAGGGAATGTGACATGGTCAATGAAAGGTAGGGGTAATGGTCATTTTGGTAGCGGTGTTAGTTTACGCGAGATCTATACACACTCTCCATCCTGTCATAGTTCTTATAGGAATCAATTCATTCTTCTCATTCCTGATCATAGTGAATCCTCCCTTCTTTGGAACCACATGAACTGGGCTTATCCAAGGGCTATCTGAGATTGCATATATGAAGCCTCCATTTAGCCACTTTAGTACTTCCTTTATGACTACTTCTTTCATGACTGGATTCATCCTTCTCTGATGTTCTATAGAGGTTTTAGCATTCTCCTCTAATAGGATCTTGTGCATACAAATAGAAGGATTGATTCATTTTAAATCTTTTATGGACCAAGCTATTGCCTCCTAATATTTTCTGAGAATTTCCAACAGTTTTTGTTTTTCAAGCTCACGTCATTCCCGAATTTTGAAATGAGTATTCTTTCCTTTTTAAGTTTGCGAAAGCATACTCTAAATGTTTAGGTAATTATTTTAGAATTAAACCCTCTAAACTTTTGTTTACATTAGTAGCTTCCTCTTCATATCTGTTAGATTTTACGTATTATCTTAACTGACAAATCTCTTGCCTTTTTCAATTTGACATTGGAGTCCAGAAATTCAATTTCAAGATGCTCAAGATACTGGAAATTCATCTCTTCTCATTTAGAAAAACACAATCATTATTCAGTTCAGAACTGATGGGAATTTTTGTTTCTAAAATCTCACAATCAACATTACTTAATTAGAGGCTATTTCAGGGTATTGAGTTGAGATTGAAATGCAACGCCTCATCTCTAACCACACGAGTTAATTCTCCTTTTTTTCACATCGATCAAAGCTGCTCCTATTGCCAAGAAAGGTCTTCCTAATAGCAGTGGGACTTGTTTGTCTTCCTCTATATCAATGACTACAAAGTCCACTAGGAAAATGAACTTTCCCACTTTGATCAACACATCTTCTAGGATGCCCTTAAGATGGGCCAATGTTATGTCTGCCATTTGCAAGGTCATGGCTGTGGGAGTAAGTTCCCCCAAACTTAGTCTTTTAGCAACAGACAAAGGTATCAAGTTTATGCTGGCTCCAAAATCACATAGTGCTTTTCTCATATCAGCATGCCTAATTTCGTAGGGTATAGTGAAGCTGCCTGGATCCTGCATCTTCTCTAGTAAAGAATTTTGAATTACTGCACTACAGGTTTCTATCAGGTTTGCTATTCCTTCGTCAGCAATCTTTCTTTTTCTGCTCAATATCTCCTTCATTAATTTTGCATAAAGAGGCATTTGAGTTAATGCTTATGAGAAAGGAATGTTGATCTCTATCTTCTTAAACATGTCTAAGAATCTAGAGAATTGCTCTTCTAGCTTGGCTTTCTATAGCCTTTGAAGGAATGAAACATGAGGTTCATAAGCCTTAACCTCTTCATTTTTTTCACGGATTTTTCTTTTTCCACACATTTGCTCTAGTAGCATCTTTCTTCATTTTCTCTTGCTCTATGGTTCTGGTACTGTCTTTGCTAAAATTCTTCTCTAATTTTAGCATAATTCTCTTCCTCGGTGTCCTTCTTTTCAACTCTTCTCTCATCCAGTTCTCTGCTACTTCCCAGAAGTACTGTCATACATTCCCTCGAATCCTTCCTTGATTTACTTATAATTGAATCCTTGGACTGTTTCTGCATATTCAGAGCCAGCTGCCCTATTTGAGTCTTCAAAGAGGCATTGGTTTTTGCCTGGAACACAATTGTGTTTACCTAGAATGCTGCTATCTCAGCAAACTTCTGTTCATGTATGTTTAGCAGCCTTTTGTTTTCCCCCATAAAATGCAGCATCTGATCTTCAAATGATTGAGTCTTTCGACCACGATATTAGCTACTCTATTGTTCCTGCACTCTTGCTATTCTTGGAACTGGGTTGAGCATAAGCGATGGTAGTCTGTCTAGGTGCGGGGCTCGGCGCAGTTTCCTCCCTGCATATGAAAGGTTTTCATGGTTCTAGTGCTAGTGTATAGTGTGTAGGCAAGTTGGGGTTATGCTTGAAGGGATAACTTCTTTGCTCACTCATATACTTAGTGTATCCTCGACTTGGTAGAGACTCTTAACAATTGGTCCCTGCTTGCTTCCAATTCCTTCTTTTATTGCTCCTACTTCATGTGCAATATGCATTCTCCTTTCATTGCTTCCTAGTTTGTTCATCACTGCATCTAGCTTCACTTCTATGGCAGTCATATAGTTGCTTCAATCGAACCACTTCCCACTTAGTAATTTCTTGCTCAGCTTGGTGAGAGCACTATAATTGCATTTGGCAAGGTCTTCAATCAGTTGCCTTGCCTCCTCGCACTTCTTCTCTCGAAAGCCCCATAACAAGATGCATCAATTATACCCTTGGAGGCATAATTCATGGCATGATAGAATATATCCACCTAAATGATCAAATCTATTCCATGCATAGGACATCTTTTACCCGGCCATCTTAATCCCTATCCTATGCGTTGAACCCTCACTGCTTCCCCCCTGCTTGAAGATAATTATTTCTCCTCTCAGAAGTTAGAGTTGGAGGAAAAAATCTGCTCATATAGGCCTCCACCAACTCTTCCCAGCTGTTCACTGATCCAATTGGCAATGAATCAAACCATGTTGCTGCCACATCTCTCAATGAAAAGGGGACGAGCTGTAGCCTGATTACTTATGGTCTCACCCCATTCAGTTTGACTATGTTGGCCATCCTCATGAATCTTCCCATATGCTCATTGGGATCTTAGGAGGATGACCCGGTGAACTAGTCTTTGTGTACAAGCGCAATCTTGGCTTGACTCAAAATTGTTAGCTTCTATTATAGGTTGTCTTCTTCTTGAGTGCTCTCTTGAAATAATAGGCCTCCAAAGTCCTCCATAGTATTAGGCCTGCGAGTTCTCTACTGCTTCTTCTTACCTTCTTGGAATAGCTGTGGGTTTTTCTCTTTGATTTACCATACTTTTGGATTCTGCAAGGGTGATCTTCCTCAGACTCTTTAGTGTTCTCTCGATATGATTAATCAGAGGCGATGATCTGTTTTGTGTTTTTTCTGTGTATTTAAAATCTTCACGAAATAGAAACACTAAGATCAAATGAATTTTGTGAAGCTTGATTATATCCATTTAAGCTCATAGAAACATGTCAGTAGCTTTTTCAGCTACTGCCATTAAAACTGTTTTTGTGATTTTCTGAAAAATAATATCAAAAAGAAAAATGTCCAAATTAGTAAATCCATTTTTGGTTAGAATATTGATCTTTAAATTTATCATTTCTATCCCTGGCAACGACACCAAAAACTTGTTAAGACCAAACTGTATGATGTGATCAGTGTATGCCAAACTTATGGTACTATGTAACACCCTGAAATATACCCTAGTCATTTTCAGCATGTTTAGGGTATTTTGTAGGTATAATTTGAATTTTCATAATTTAAAATTCAAAACGTGAAAACTGAGAAACCCGAAAATAAGCAAAGGTAAATTTGTAACTTGTCAAAACGGGTTACAAAAGTCATAATATAAGAAGATGATATGCTATTATAGAAATAGCATAAATTGTGGTGCAAATAGAGGAGAGTTTGAGGACGAGTGTAATAAAAAGGAAAATTAAAATCAAAGGGGATAAGACCAAGTTAGTCTCTCATTTTGGAGGGGGAGTGCACAACGTGAAGAAGAGAGGAGAAGATAAGAAGTAGAGGAAGAAGAAGAAGAAGAAGAGGAAAGGTATGGATAGATAGTTGTTATAGTTTGTATGGATTGTGTGGATATTAGTTTGTTCCATTTCTAGGGTTTAGTTAGGAATTCATCCTAGCCCTAGATTTCTTGAAAGTTGGGTTGGTAAAACCCTACTTGTATAAGATGAGTATGGAATCCTCCCTTTGAATATGGATTCTTATGATGTATGAAATTCCTCCTTGAGCTAGGGTTTAAGGTGTTTAAGAGTATAAATACTTGTTAGGTGTTAGGAATCCTCTTAACTTCCCCTCTTGTGTTTATGTTCGGGTTATGAACCATTTGAGAGTTGTTTTTGGTGATGCTTTTGGATTATTTTGGGGTTTTTGGTTGGATTTCTAGAAAGAGGGACGAAATCAGCAAATCTGAGTAATTTCGAGGTCTTACGCCGCGACGTAGGGATCCCAAGCAGGAGCAGGTCCGCAATGGGCGTGGCATGTCCGTGCAGCGGTGTGTGTGGTCGAGAAGGATTGGACAGGCCTTGGGTACGCCAGGGGCGTGGCAAGCTACGCCGCGGTGAAGGCCTACGCCGCAGCGTAGCTACTATTCACAGCATGAAAATTTTTGTGTTTTGTTTTGTTTTTCTATTCCGTTGTTCCGAGGACTTGTCTATTGAACTAATGAGGACCCTATAAGTGTATGAAAGGGTCTATTCATGTTTATAAGGTAAAGGAAAAATTAGACCATACCTGTTGCCTCGGCGAAACGAGCTTAAGCCTCTGGACGATGTTGGAAAACTTAATGCCCTATGATAATATAGTAAGTTTCACGAAAACATATAATTGGGAGGCGCTGAACCGGATATTGAATGACACGATACCTTTGTTACATGGGCAGGCACGTATAGTACTTCGGTAGTATCTAATTAGTGCGACGACACTCTCGGTATTAGCCGGTACATTTAGTACTGGTACTCTTTGATTAGTCTTGACGACACTCTCTGGTAATGCCGGCACTCTACTTTGTGCTATGGCACCTGAGTCTGTACATTACCTTGAATTTGCTGTGTCATTTGTGTCTACTCATTTCTTGTGCGATTTAGGTAGTCAAACAATTATATGATAAGAGTTTGAATAACGAATAAGAGTAAAGTAATGTACATCGTTCTGCTTTGAATGTACCTACGGGTACCTCTGTACAAGTATAAGCTCTATAGTACCTACGGGTACCTCCGTACAAGTATAAGCTCTATAACTCCTATGGGAGATCTGAACAAGTATAAGTCTGTTATAAGTACAAGTATGTGCATAAGTTGTTATATGAATTCATGGAAAATTTTGATATCTGCTACTGTATATATGCTTACTGTAAAAGAGTATTAGTGCATGTGTATACGTATAAGTCATATGTTTCCCACTAAGCATTAAGCTTAGCATGAGTTTTATCCGTGTAGGTACAGAGGAGGACGTCCGTGATCTTCCATCTTCTTTGGGCGGTCTGCTTGTAGGGTCCCATCACTATGGGTTTGCGCTCTGATTATGTAAATGTAAATGTACAGTTTTTGTATATGTATATGTAAATGTGACTCAAAACTAAATGTATTGACACTATAAATACCACTACGGTGGTAGTTTTAGTTTGTATCTTTGTATATGATATTTTGATTCAGTTATAAGACTTGGGGCCCACAATGCGAAAAGCGAGTAAAGAGTCCCAATATAGTTTCGCGCCCCCTTCATCAACCTAGGCGAGTCGGTGTGGCAGTGCGCCACCCAGAACTTAGGTCTTCGGTAACGACGTTAAAAACTTGTTAAGACCCAGGCGATGTATGTGGCCCAAACCACGGGAATTGATCTTGTACTTTTTATTTTATTTTATTTTTAAACAATGCCTATGAATAATGCTCATGAATAGTGCAAAAGCATTGTAGTTCAAACAGTTTCCCATAACAGTAGAGCGTGACACAAAAAAACATTGTCTTGCCACGCGCACGGGATCGCGTCTTGTGTCTTTATGCCAGCTCTATCACGCTTACGGCGCGTGTGTTGGCGCGCCCAGTTTGCGACTACCCGGTAGCCCAACCTGTGGCGACACCAAAAGGCTAAGTCGTGACACCAAACCGCCAACCCTGTCGTGACAGAGAAAACTCTGTCTAGCGGACTTGATTCTGGCCCGAAGTGTTCTTGTCGTGACAAAAGTCATGTCGCGACCGCAATGCCCGATTTCCCGAACCTGTCGCCACACTAAAAACCCCTGTTGCGACATAGGGTGAACCAACTCTGTCACAACAGAGAATTCTCTATCATGACAGAGAGCCCAAAGAAGTATGTCCCGATAGCCCTCCCCTGGCATGCAAGCGCACATAGGTCCTCTGTTGTGCGCGCAAACGCACCTGTCGTGTGCGCCATGCCCCCTATCACGACACTGTATATCACGACACCACTACAGTGTCGTGACATAAAATTGGGAATGGGTAGTAGCCTACCCCATTTGATCCCCTACACCTTTTTTTTTTTTTTTTTTACATACTCTAAAATCAACATAAAAGTGCCTTATTACCACAAAGGCCACTGGAATTTGGAAAACTTGCCAAATTTTATTTATTATACAAAAAAATGAGTTTAATTTCAACTCTTGTTCTTTACACATGGCTGCGGGTTTTCTACCGGAGGTATATAAAAGTGAGGCCTAATTTGGCCTTTTCTTCGCCACTAGGTCCTTGGATGCGTTCCATCCCCAGATGCACCTTCAATACTTGAAATTGTTATTCCCAGGACGGGGTGAGTAATGCCCAGTTGTTGAATTTTCCTACATGGGTTACTCCACATCTAAGTGCTCATACAATGACAACCACGAACATTCAAGTAAAATTATGCATATTCCTACTTGAATGTCTACATGCCCCGTCCCATGCCTCGAGTCCTCTTCGACTCCCTCACACATGCAACTTGTACGATAAATCGTTTTCAAAACAAAGATATTTTTTTGTTTGTGGATAGTCCTCCGATATATATTTGTGGACATACTTCGATAAATAATTCTGTGGACAACCCTCCGATATATTATAGTGGACATACTTTGATAAATAATTGTTGGTCAACCCTCCGAAACCATGTCATGCACTCACACCTACTGTTCTATGGTGTCCCCGTGCATATGAAATGCAATATGCTAATTCATGTTAATATATCAAACATGCATATACTAACATAATTTACACAAACAACCATCATGTTATTCAACTTTTATATGCTAAGCGAACTTACAAGGGCCAAATCAATGGTCCGACAATTCATCATGGAATTGCCCAAAACAATCCAGTCCAGACTGTCCAAAATAGTCCAGAATTTTCAATACTCAGTTCCAAGTCTTTAGGATTGAAATGTACGGCCATTCAGGCTTTAAACACACCAACCATTTGGATGGTTCTTAACCAAAGACTAAACCAAGTAGGAGAAAAACTCCTACCTCTAAGAAAACTCCTCGATTTCGGTCTTGGCGGCTTTGTTGAGGATGAACTCTTCCTCTTGCCGCTTTGAAGTGCCCGATCCGATCGCGAGAAATTTAGAGAGAAGAGTAGACCTTTCTCTCTTCTCTCTCTTTCGTTCTCCTCAATGGGTTTGTTAGCGGACCAGTGGAAGATGTCGTCTCATACCATAACTCTTAGTAATATATTTTGCGGTTCCGCATATCGATAATATTCGTTGGATTTTCATATCATGACAATGACGTGCATTAATATGATGGTTTGCGTTTCATTTGTAGATGTAATATGTGACTAATGCGGTGACGGATGATGTCGTAGTGTTCTGAGTTGAAAGATCATTATCTTGAGATAACAATGATGATGGATTCGATGAGATGATCTTTGCGGTGTTTGGATATGTTTAGGTATAACATGAGACATTCATTTACCACCATACTCTGAAGATGGGAACTCTCAGTTTCAATGGACAGATATTTTTAAATATGAGACTATTAGTAACATGATCTCATAACAATGTTATTAGTGGAGAAAAATATGTACTATATAAATGGATGTTACATTATGAAAGACGGAGAAGTTGATGATTGATCTTATGGATGAGGATGATAGTGATTTTTGAGGTGAATGATCAAAGGATTCGGATATCGTTCTCACGAGGAAGGATGACAAATCTAAAGACTAAATACTCCAACCACTCAAGATCATTACTATTCGAACTCCATTGTTATGATGATAAGAGGAATGAAAATGTAGTCCTAGACTAAAATCTTTAATACACAAAAAATAAAGTTTAATAAAATTAGTGTTGAGGATTCACTGAATGAGACAAAACTGGACATGGATCAATTAGTAACTGATCAATTTACTGCATCATTTCAATTCGCAGCTCACCCGTCGATTGGAAGCAAGGTTTGTCAAAGATGTTAGGTAGTATAGTTTGGATTTCTCCCTCAACCATACTTTTCACAAATTAAAGGTTCATATTCATTTATGAGACATGATTCTAATAAGTTACTTGTAATATGTAACCCTCTTTCTAAGATTTAAGTATTTTTCCTTTTCAGTACTTCATACTCAAATCTTAGGACTAAAGAATTCTTGCCCCATAGGCAGGGATGTTGCAGCCTTCTCTAATTTGATTGACTTATCCTACACTTCGATGAAATTTCCATCTCATGATTAGATGCTTTCTTAACATGAGTCAGAATCAATTCGACGAAAGAGGAGGGCCTATGATGATCAAATAGATACTTCATTCAACCATCCTCAATCATAAGTAAGTTGGTGATCTATCGAGTAATCCTTCAAAGTTCATTGGTTCTATAGTGATGGTCTACCATACCCACAAAGGCACTCTCAGCTCTCGGGTTTCTCCATCTACTGTGTCCTTTCGGAGGGCCTCTTGGAAATCAGAGCGAGATACGGTACCTTGCATTGGGTACACGATACTAGTATTGAGAATAAGTAAATTTATAAACAATACCAATCAAATAAATTCAAGAATTCTAATTAAATCTTTCTTCCACCTTATCTGATGAAATAAATATCATCAATGACCCATTTCCAATGAGCTTAACTTTTTTAAAGCGGTTTACTCATATCGGTGACTAATTGATCGGGAAAATTGTTGAAATCATAAGCAGATAATCAATGAACTTCATAGACTTTCTATCATCATTTAAATCAACGAGTAATGAAAAAAGATGATTTTATAAAGAAATACCATCTCGAATCGCACTTGGAGTACAATACCCAAATAGGAAAATTAAAGGAAAACTAAAAATAAAGCTACACACTAAATCTAAATCTGCTAAAATGGAAAATAAAATAAAAATGAAATAAAATAAACTTAAAAATATACAAGAGTCTTCAACTACCCAGTCGTCTTGGAGTTACGGAAGCTGCGCACATTGCCTTAGAAGTGTGTATTTATAGGCTCAATGTTGGGCCCTCACTTCATTAGTGCGTTGTGGATCCTAAAATTATGGCCCAAATTGGTCTCTTTGTCGCAACATAAAAAGGTCTGTCGTGATAGAACTTTTAGTCTTTGCCATTTGCGCCTCTGTCGTAGGCTGCTTGTTTTAACATCCTGACCTATTCTCACGGGCTTGCTCTTGGATTGTGCGACATACTTTGATAATGTCGTGACATAAATTTTTATTCAAGTCTTGTTCTTGTATTGAGTGCCTTGTGTCGAACACCAAGCCTGATTTGCAACTAACTCTCATATCCTTATTCTTACGGGTTTGTCGCAGCAAACATTTACTTCGACTGTCAACTCTGTAGGTGATCAGTTCCTTTAAGTCCTTAGCAATTTACACATCCATGATAAGAACTCCTTGGTCGTGACATACTTTACTTCTCTGATTCTTATCGCTTGTTGAGCTGTTTACCGCGACATAGAATTATATATTGCTACACAATTGCCTTGGCCATTCTTAGTTCTTAACTTCCAATTTATGTCAGTAAAATTTTAGCATTCTATAGCTTTTATTGTCGCGACAGAAAACTTCTTTGTTAATGACCACGAGTTTGCGCGCAACTCTTGATTATATTAGTAACAAGAATTTCTTTATTAGATCACATTCTTCGTGTAATTGCTCTTTAGCTTCTTGTCGCTGACAAATTCACCTCCTTAAATGTTTTTGCTTGTCGCGACAGAAATAATCTTTGTCGTGATAGAGATTTTGTTTCTCTTGGTTGTGAATTCTGAATGTTATGTCACGACAAGATTTTCTTTGTTGCGACAGCAGTTTTTCCTTGAGCTGGCTTGATGTTGAAAACTTTGTTGCAACATAAAAACACTTGTCTCAGTTAACTTGTGTTGTAATATGAGTAATTTATGTCGCGACAAAATTGTCTTTTGTCTTGACAGAGTTCATTTGTTAGCCTTCAACTTTTTATGTTGCGATAAAAATTATATTGCCGCGACATAGCTTTGTTTAATCTGTCGATAGAATAAGGATTATCGTGGCGATTTTCTTCTAATTTTCTTCAATAAATGTCGCGTGGAAAAACTCTTTATTGCGGGCATAAATTTCTCTTTCAACCATTGAGTTATGTCTAAGCTTTGACTGCGACATTTAGTTGTTAGGCGTGACATATAGTTCCTTTAGCTGCTTGCGAATTTTGTGTCGCGACATACGAAAATTATGTCGCGACCACGAGACCATCATTTCCACTTTTGCTTCTTTTACCTTGTTTTATCTCACTGGTAACACATACAAAACACAAAGTAGATGAATATTCCATAATTTGGCATAAAAATAGATCTAAAATTGTTAAAAACTTGCCAGAAAAATGGATTAAAAATAGATGAGTTTTAGACTCATCAGGTAGGACGCAGAGATAGTGTCCATCAGGAACTGTAAATAGTCAGGTACGAGTGACGAAGGTTGGGCCATCCACATAGATGGTAGTCTTTGGTATAAGGGACAGGTTGTGGTTCCCGGTTAATGAATCGAGAGGAGATCCTCATGGAGTTCCATGCTCGATTTCGCGTATCAGGTGGCATGAAGATGTACGTGATCGCCGTCCGCAGTGTGCGGAGTGGGATGGGCGACACGTTGCAAATTTTGTTGAAGATGTCTCACATGTCAGCGGTAAGGTTGAGCACCGGAAGCCGATTGGGCTACTCCGGCCTTTGGAAGTAATGAATGGAAATGGGATCATCCACGATGAACTTTGTGACCCACGCCCACGAGACACCATAGAGCATGATGCGGTATGGGTGATAGTGGGCCAGGCTCACTAAGTGGGCACATTTTCTATGTGCGGATGACCTTCACCCGGAAGAATGCGCCGATTGTATGTCGATAGATTGTTGGCTACGTGGGTGCCGGTGTCCATAGTATGGAATGGATTCTAGGTTTACGACACACTTTTGGAAAAGTGTCTAGAAGGCCATGGGGACATAGTTGATGATGAGCACCACTTTTCATCCACAGACGGATGTGGTCGTCGGAGGACCATCGAGTTTTAGGGACATGCTTTGCAGTGGCCGTCTGAATCTTAAGGGTATTTGGGAGAGCGCACGCCCAGGTGATTACTTCTGACAACGGTTATCGGTAGTATACAAATGGCACCCTATGAGGCTTTGTATGGGAGGCTATGTCGATTTTCGATTTGTTGGACAAAGGTGGAAGAGAGGTCCATCAACGGTTCGGTGATTAGGGGCACCTTGAACGTGGGTTTGTCTGAGGAAGCGTCTTCTTATGAGCGAGAGCTACGAAGAGCTTCTGACGATAAACGGCGTTGACCTTTAGAATTTGGTGGTGATAATGTCTTCTTGAAGGTGATGCCTAAGAGAGGAGTGGTCAGGTTTGGCAAGTGAGGGAAGTTAGTGCTTAGGAGTATGGCCGTTACGCCGAGATACTCGAGAGGGTGGGCATAGTTGCATATCGGTTGGCATTACCGCCGAGTTTATTAGGTGTTCATGAGGTGTTCCACGTCTCCATGCTCCGAAAGTATACTCCAGATCTAGCTCATGTAGTGGATTGGGGAGGGATTGTTAATCTGAATGGATATTGAGGAGGCCTTGCCTTTGCCTTGGGTGTGTGATGAGAAATGTGTGCTTTGTGCTCATCATCGATAGTCGGGATCAGGTTTTGCAACGCAAAACCGTGAGGCTAGTGAAGGTGATGTGGCAACACCGAGGAGTGAAGGAGGCAACATGGGAATGCGAGAACACGATGCGTGCCACCTACCCTTTCCTATTTAAGGATGAAGGTATGTTGTTTAAATGAATTGGAAATAGAATGAAAATTGCATATGCATGTGATTCGATGTGTATGTGTGTGGAATTTCGGGACGAAATTCTTTTAAGAGGGGAAGAATGTAAAACTCGAGAAAAATTCAATTGTTTTTAAAAGGGCAAAGTCGTAATTGCCGTAATAGTACATGTTGAAAAGCTGGAATTTTTCTAGATATCGGATGACGAAACGAACTTCACCGTTGGAATCGTCTCACGAAATCTAGTTACCCAGTCGAATTTTGTCAAATTCCGAGACAATTGGAATTTTTGCTTTTTCAATTGTCGGTGTGTCGGGTGTCTACAGTGGTGCCACATAGCATGACCATGTAAGGTTTGCCACATGGCGTCTTATGATTGCACATGGCATGAGGCCATGTGGTGTGGCAATTGTCACTTAATGCATGTGTCCATATGACACATAGCACATGAATAGTAAAAAGGAATAGATCTATAGCTCACATTAAGACATGTGTTATGTGAAGAGATAAGTCAAAACAAAATGGGAAGTCTAAGGGGTGACCTATGGAGGCCATGTGTCATACCCCTAGAGAAAGGAATTCTTAGTCTTTGGATAAGATCAAGAAAGAAAATAAAGAAAGAAAAAAATGAGGAAGGGACATGTGGCAAGGAGGAAGGTGGGAGAGAAGGAAAAAGGAAGAAAAAGAAAAAGGGAGAAAAGAAAAGAAAGAAAAGGAAAGTTGAGTGAGAAGCTTTACCTTCTCTCTAAGATCTTCGGAGATCGGGTCATCAGTTTTCGTCAGAGCAAGAGGAAAAGTTCATCTACGCAACGAGAGCTTCACGTAGGTACAAGAATATGGGGTTTTTGCCAAACTCTAAGAGGTAGGGGTTTCTCTCCTACTTTGGTTGTTGTAGTCTGAGAATCAATTCACAATGGCATGGGGTTCTTTGGAGCCGTGAAGTTCAGTCCCAAAATTTTGGGATTGAACGTTGGAATGTTTGGGGCTATTTTCGAGCAGTCTGGGATTGAATTTCAGACTGTCATTGGACTGTGTGCTGTTTTTATGTGTTATTGCTGGAAAAATGAATAATATGTTGGTTGTGTGAAAAAGCTCATGTTAATGTATGCTTATATGATGTATTGATGTGAGATACTTGATGGATGTGAATTATATGTACAAAATATAATTATCCATGATTATATCGGAGGATGTCCATTAAATTAATATCGGGTTGTCGATAAATTACCATCGAAGGATGTCAATAAACAAATTCAATATCGGAGGGTTGTCGATGTGTTTGATATATCGGAGGTTACGTCGATGAGTTTTCAAAAACAAAAATCTTTGTTTCAGCAGGTTTTCAACTCCTATGGAAAATGCATGTGTGAGGGAGTTGTGAGGACTCGAGACATGGGACATAACTGTAGACATTCGTAGTAGAAATGTGCGTATTTTCTTGAATGGGTGTTAATGTGTGAATCATGACATTGCATGTGCACTTAGGTGGGGAGTAGCCCTTATAGGATTTTCTCTACTAGGCATTGCTCACTCCGTCGTGGGAAAATATTTTCAAGTACTTGAGGTACCCGGAGGATGAAACACATCCAAGATCTTAGTAGTGAAAAAGGGCCAGATTATGGCTTATTCATGTATTTCGTAAAATTCTGAACAGTTATCCAGTTTCTGTTAAATTTTGGGCGGAAAACCCAGTTTCTATATATGTAATGAGAAAGAGTTGTATTAGAACTCATTTTGTATGATTTATGAAGTATGGCAATTGTTTCCTAGGTTTTTGGTAGTTTTCTGTGATGAAAGGGGCTTCTAGGAAAGGGTTGAAGTATGAGAATGCCTAGAAACAGGAGCTGCGCATGTTAGCGAGGTTAAGTCCGCGATAGGGGTTTTCTCGATCGACAAAGCTTTACGGTTTTTGTGTCGGAATGATGGGTTTTGTCCACGATAGGATTTGAGGTCTTGGTAGAATGTTAGGTAGATTCGCTATTTGTGTTTGCTCTGTCGTGACAATGTCGCGACAGAGGTTCCCTTGTCGTGACCTTCTCGGTCACGACAAGAGGTTAGGGTTGAGACGGAGCTTGGTTAAGGCCAAGAGATTTCATGTCGCGATAGAAATATGTAGTGTTGCAACAGGATTCACGAAGTTGTGTCATGACAGAATGTTTTGATGTTGCGATAGAGTTGACAATGGTGCAGAGATTTTATGTCGCGACAGAATATTTTATGTAGCGACAAAATTGGCCAAGGTAAGGAGAAATTATGTCACGGCGGGGAATGGAGGCAGCATAAGGTTTAGTGTTGAGATAGGACTTTCCGTGTCGCGACAGGGGTTGTCTTGACGAGGGGATTTTTCGGTAGAGACATAAGCTTTTAAGTCACAATAGAGAACGGGCATGAAAGAAAATCCCATGTCGCGACAGAGTTTTTCTATGTTGCAACAAAGGGCAGAGGCAACAAGGAGCCTTATGTCGCGAGATTTTTCATGTCATTGTGAGGAGGATGTGTAGGTTACAGAGCTAGGTCCGCGACATGAAAATTTTAGGTCGCAACAAAGTTCAGTCATGGTAAGAAGATCCCATGTCACGACGGAGTTCATATGTTTCGCGACAAGAAACAGACACTACGCAAACGACAAGCTTGTTGTGATAAGGTATAACGTGCGTGACAAAGGCGCGACAGAAACGCCTATGGCCTGGCGGCTGGGGCGCACTTGATAGGCATGTGCGCGGTAGAATCTTGGCGCACAACGCAGAGGCTTGAGTGCGACAGAGGTATTTTGTTGCGACAACAATTTCTTTGTCGCGACAGACTTGGATAATGATGAAAAAAAAAAAAAAAGACCCTCGGGATTTGGGGCCTCACAGTATTGTCGGGTTTATGGATCTTAAATTGAACGCTTATCTCTTGACATCATCGAACCTGAACCTATGAAGTAATTCTCAAATCACATGTTAACTTATGAAAACATAGTCTAGTCATGTTATGTGTTTACTTTCTCAATTATTTGTTTTGGTAAATTGCAGTGTTATTACCCCAATAGTTGAATCAAATTCTCCACATGTCATACTCTCATCAGTGGCAACTAGCTCGCCGATTGATAGGTGTAGCCCTAAGAACACGTCGAGAATCGAGTCATTAGGATTCACACATAGATGTGTAGAGTCACATCCAAATGAGTTATAGACGATGCGTTATTTAAATGCAATTCTTGGTAGTAGACAAACTTTTAGAAATGCTTCTGAGTTTCGTGATGTTGTGTATTTGATGTCATTAGTTAGGAGATTTCAATATAGCTTCAAGAAGGATACTCCACAACGGATGAGCCTAGTATGCACTAAGGCAATTATCCAGTGGAAAATCACGTGTCGTGCACTAAATTAAAGCAAATATTGTTGTTCAAGTTCATACGTTTGAGAATACACATAACCATAGTTTGGATGATGTTTCCTCTTCACAACCTACAATTAGAGCCAATTGTGCATCTATGGTGATTGATGATGTCATACGTTTGACACCCGAATATCAACCTCGCCAAATATGCAAAGATTTTGTTAAACAACATGGGTTGCGATTGACATATAGTCAAGCTTGACATTTGAAGGAGAAGATGAAGGAACGGATATATGGGATCCCCAAATATTACTATAAGTTATTGTCGTGGATGTGTGAGAGAATTATCCAAACTAATCATGGTTCTGTGATCGAGCTAACACATTCAAGTAATGGTAATTTTCAACTACTATTCATTGCACATGCAATATCTATCCAAGGATTTGCAATGGGGTGCTGACCAATTATAGCTATTGACTCTTCCCATATGAGTGGACCATATGGTGGTGCATTATTCTCGGCAACCACATATGATGCTAATGATTATATGTTCCTGTTGGAATGTGGGATTATGAGTTCAGAGAATTATAAAGATTGGTCATGTTTTTAGACAAGTTAAAGACGATTGTTAAAGAGAAGGGAGTTGTTATCATATCAGATAGACATCCTGCTCTTTTGGGAAGTGTTCCTGAGATCTTTAGAGCTAAAAATCATGCCTATTGCTATCGACATTTGAAGAAGAACTTCAGTACAATTGTCATAAAGCACAACACAAGAGGGAATAAGGGTAAAGAATGTGCACTTCAATGAGAAAGCGATAGTATTGCGCTATGCTCGTAGGGTGAAGATTATGTTGCAAACTTGTCAGAGAACTCTGAAACTACCATGAAGTTTTTAGCTAAATGGGTTGAGAAGAAAATTCACTTGAGCATTGGGCAATGTCCATTTTACCCAAAATATAAGGATAAAATAGCTGACAAATGCTTGTCGAGTCTTTTATGCATGGTTAAAAAATGAATGTCCTCACTCTATATGCACCTTTTTGATGGACCACATGATTAAACTAAGCGGCATGCTAGTGAAGCATAAGGAGGAGTCATTAAAAATTAGGAAGAATCCGTGGTCTAAAATTTAGAGAAGTTTTGGTAAATATCACAAAGGGGAGGAGTATGTAGTCAATCCATGCCTATTAGAAAGTTTGGTGTTTCAATTGGTAGGGTTTTTGTTATTACTAACTTGGTGGGTGAGGCCATGCATGCATGGCATGGAAAATGTTAGGATTACCTTGTGAGCATGCTTGTGACATCATCCAGTCAATTGGATAAAATTCAGTTGATTTTGTCGATGAATGGTTCATTTTACCAAAGCAAGAGATTATATATTTTGGCAACTTTTGTGGTATAGAGACGCATAACATGCCAACTATTGGTGATGATGGGTTGGTAAGGAGTGTTAAGGGTGATATTATTTTTAGACTTAACCCTCCACGTATTAAGTGACCTCCTAAATACCAAGAAAGAAACGAATAGAGTCGCAATTCCAAGATAAGAGGATCGTTTATTGTTCTCGTTGTAATATGACAGGTCACAATCGAGTAACTTTCAAGAATCCCTAACCATAAACGAAAAATCATTATTTGTAATGCTTATTATCTTGCAATGACTATTTTGTGCCACGTGTGGCAAATAGGGCTATGTTTTTAACTATGATCTTATTGTTGTCTTGTTATGAAAATCAAGCATCCTTGGTAATGTTAGATTTTTATTAAATATATGCACAATGAGAAGTATCTTATTTGCTTGACTATTTTGGTTGCTTGACACTTTCATGTGAAAAACGTTAGCTTTGTTCATCATGGATTGCCATACAGAAAATGAGATTCAAGGCATAAGTAAAGAACATGTATTCTTATTATCTTCTTAACAACTCCTGTTTTTTCATATCATGTATTTTTATGGTCTGCATGTGTCTAACTGTGTGAAAATATTATTTTCATGTAGGGTAACAATGCCTGATCACGTCAATTGCGCAACAAATTCATAAAGATTATCAGACAACTTTCTGAGGAAAAACAAGAGCCATAATTGGATTGAGGTTTGGATGATTACTAAAATTAGGTTCCATAGACTTACGAAGTGGACTTTGCAACTGGCTACTTGAAAATTATGAAGTTGGCTACCATTGATTGCATCTGTCAAAACAAATATCAATCACAATCACGCCACAACATGTAAGCATGGTATTAGGAATACCATGTGATGGTCTTGACATCATCATCCATAACCATCGCTCCACACCCAATAGGATGTATAAATTGAAAGTTGTGGAAGCAAACTTGGGAACATTGTCAGTTGGAGACAAGTTTTGTAAGTCATTTATGATTTTTGCTTGCACATCAATCCTAGCCCCTAATTCTAAGCATAAGGGAATCTAGGATCTATGGGATTCCATTATGCTTAGCGGTCGTGAAAAGAAATAGGGCAAAAGTTGTGCTCCAATATCTAAATTATGGTATTCATGAGTTTCAAAAAAGCAAATCAACATACTTACGAGGATGCATCATTTTTCTTCAGTTATTCTATCTCTCCTACACCACCATTCCATCAGTATCTGTGGAGTTGACATATCCATTTTGTGCTGTCTGGATAGATCAGCTAATTAAGAGACATTTTTATGAGGAAAGAAAATATTTTAGAAAATATGGATGTGTAGATATAAGAATTGAGCAATGTCATGTTTCTTAAAATAGATCTTCAAGACCTTCATATCCTTTGACCTTTATGTATATGCCTTCGCATCCTTCCACCTCTTCCCATATATCATATTCACCAAAGGTACTTGTTTTATGAGTAATATTCCAGTAGTGTTAATGTTAATCCATATGTAACTCAACTGACTAACTTTTATATTGTTTTCTAGGGTATTGAACGCATTTTGGAAAAATCAAACCAACTTATAGCATTGGCAGCATGCTATTTGTTGATGTTGAGGAATTTGATGCAGTGGCAAGGAGCATGACGAAAACCCCACCATTCACCAAATGTGCAAGGTGCATCTCATCCTCACATAGTTTACTACATGTCACGATTTTCAACACCTACTCACCATTGCATTACGATGGGGATGGTGGAGATATACCTTTCTCTCAACAAAGGTGATAAGCCACAAATGCAATATGATGGAGATGTTGAGACCTTTCTATCCGATTAATGAGTTGATCAGCCACCAATGTAGACAAATGAAGGGGCTTCGAGATGGATGTTGATGGAATGAAAGAACTCATGCGGTAAAGTAGATACTCTTGTGATATACAAAAAGATCAAGGATGGTTTAAGTCATCACACAATGCGAAATCGCCCTTTGTTAGCAATTGCCAAAAGCAATTTAAAAGTACGACCATGAATAACAATTAGTGGTAGATTATGTTTTGAAAATGGGAGGGATGAGGAGTATGTACAATTTAGATAAATTCACTTTATCTTCTTTATTTGTCATTATACTCATTTTTACCACCACGGTCTTGTCATTTCATTTCAAGTGAGGTCATGTGTGAGATGCATGGGATGTTTATCACTAGGAAGGGACATCTTCACTTGATGGAGGTATTGGATAAACAATGTGGTATGCGTACTTTCATTAATTTTAATTAGTTTTGTTATACATTTCATTTGACATCAATATGTTAAAACCTTCATTTTTTCGCATGCAAGTTATAGTAGTAGTCACTCGCATGTTCAATGCGAAGCAATCTATACCTAGACGCACACACTATTTTGACCCATCATTTGAGGTATTGTATTTTTCCATCATTACTATTGTTTATATTCTCGTAGATTTTTGTCTAAGTTCATAATATTGTAGGTGATCTTGACTAGCATTCCGATGAGCGCGAAACCATCAGAATACGTTCAATGATGTAAATCGTTCCTTGATGCAACCATCATTGGTCATGATTTGTCAAATTGTTGTACAAACTCCCAACAATTTTTTTTTTTTATATATTGGTTAACTAAATATTTTTCCAGTATTTTGTTTAAGCAGTTCTATTTACGGTATGTAAGTCATTGCTTTTGCATGTTGTAAATCTTGTCGCTCAAGAGTAAAAGTGTTGTCATATTTCATTAACAAGGGAGTAGCGACCATTGAGCAATTCGAATTAGGCTATCGTGGCCCAGTACCAGCATTTCGCAACCTTACGCATCACAACGGGCGCTGGGCAATTACTATCATCTATCTGATGTTTTTGGTAAAAAAAAGGGTAAAAATATTGTTAGATCTAAAACTTATTGTTTGATAAGCGATTGCATTTGCTTATCTAGTTTATGTTCAACCAATTTCATCAATTTTTGTTTTAGATAAGTTGTGAAATTTTTGTAATAAAGTTTATGGTGTGGAGGCGGTTCCACATTCGTTGAGCTGAAGGTGATTAAGTATTAAATATGAAAATCAATAATGTTTCAAATACATCATTTTATATTAAGTATCGATGGATATGCAGCTAATCATTTACGTATGATTTTTCTGATAGAATAAAATGTCATTGTATAGACTTTAACTAGCAATCCAATCTTGCCTTGGATAAGTAAAAGCGATTAAGGAAAAGTTTATCAAGTTATTTGATTAGGAAGTGACAAAGATTGAGAGTTGTGTTCATTGTTTTTTGTATCAAACAATTATGTTTAGAGTCAATTTAGACATTTTTGTTTATATTATGCTATATTGTAATATGACAACTTATACTCTGTTAATGTTATTTTATAACTTCCCAAATTGTTCAAGCATTTGCTTATTAAAATACTATATTTAGTATCTTGTTAGTAGATATGATTAACTTGTCAATACACACATGAGTTGTAACTTTGTCAATACATCTCATGGCCCTAGAATATAACAACTTGTGAGCTCAATCGGTCGAGGTTCCACACCTCAACCAGTTGAATGACCTCTCGATCAATTTCACGTAAGGTAAACCTCAGTCGACCGATCGAGTGTACCAATCTTGATCGGTCAAGTGAGGTATACTTTTAGTGGAAATGACCTCTTGGTCAGTTTCACGAAAAGAAGACCTCAATCGACCGGTCAAGATTGGTACACTCAATCAGTTGAATACGGAGCACTCTAATTGAAATTGAAAGATAGCTACCTCAATCGACTAAGTTTACCAATCTCGACTAGTGGGTGAGTGCGATGTGGAATGCATATCACGAGAGAGCTCATTCAGCCGATTAAGGGAGTGGGAACCTCAACTTAGATTGAGTTCTACAACATGTAATAGCTTTCATTGATACTTTCTTCTTTAAATAGAGTCCAATTTCTATGTGATTTATACTACTTAGAACCATACTCCTAAAATAATTTTGATAGACTGCAAAAACTATTTGTGGGGTGCATTGATTGTTAATGATTGAAGGTACATAAAATTTTCAGTAGACTCATGATAAATTCATTTAAGTATGACACAATCATGGAAACATAACAATATTTTCCAAACTCTTCACCCCCATTGGTACAAGTTATGTTAAGCTAGAAATGAAATTGTAAAAATAGACATCACCATAAAGTAAAATGTATTATATCCATTCATTACAAGCTGTAACAATGTTTAATATTGGAACAGTGTGACATATCATTCATTGTTCATAAAGGTATAATAACATATAAATTCTTGCATCATAAGTCCAAAAGTCGTGTAAATATAGTTTGTATAACAATATCAAGGTGGTGGAGGTGGTGGAGGAAAACCAATTCAGTCCTGCCTTTGTTTGCCAAGGCGATTGGCTCTTTGTTGTGGTACGCTCATCTTTTTGGGAGGTCGATCGCATCTCATACGAATCATCTGAGCCTCGATTGAAGAGAAATGTGGAGTCCTCCATAACAACAAGCTCCTCTATCGATAAGCTAGCAATTGATCTATGCCACAACCTCATACAAGGTGGGTTATCCCACGATTGGTGGCACTTGACATGGAAGAATATCACCCGGGCTACGATTACGGTGCATCGGTTGTAATGGAGGAATGTCTAAGTTACCAGGAGGCTGACATCCTCCCTCTATGTTGTTATTCTCTTCATCCTCATCTAAGTCAGCCTCCCCTTCATCTCCCATACGTCTCCATTCACCATCCTCTGATATCACAAACTTCATTATACCTATAGTTAACTCAGTATAAGTGTCAAACACAGAAACCTTATCACTTTCTGTTTTTGTTGACAAGTCTAAACCAAAATCTCTAAAAACTTTCATAAAAAAGCGTCCATAGGGGAGTACTTGAGTCATGCTCTCGCAACAGTCAATCATATGATTAATCATAATATAGCCAAGGTTGACTCTACGACCCATCAATAAGGAATCAACCAAAAATGCTTCAAGATAAGACAACTTTTCTCTGTGCCCTCCTTGTGGTATGAAGGAGAATGTGATGATGTGAAGGAGTACACAACATTTAATAGAAAGACTATGAGCATTGGGCTTTCGAAGCCCATGACCATCTAGTACTTCGTGTAAGTGCTCAATGGCCTTAGAGTCTGAGCCACAGAAGATGTTAGGCGAGTCTTCATGTAAATCCACTCAGGCCTTCACATGAGACACCTAGTATTTCACATATTTTACGTAGAGTAAGTCGTATGTCTTTTCCTCGATTGCCTGTCGATGAAAGCTCAATGTGTGAAATGAACTTTAGAGTAAACACCGCACTAGTTGTGTATACCTTGGTTGACAAAAGAAATGACTAGAGTCCATCCCATCCTATCGAATATTGCTTCCAACCTAAAGTTGCTCATAAATGTAGGATCAATATTTCACTCAAGTAGTATTGTCTTTTTATTGAAATACTTAATCTATCTATCAAACTCTTCAGTTGTGTTGAATAACCTAAGGTTATTCTGAGACTTGGTTCTTGCCTCGGTGTCAGCTGTCTAGGCAGGGCGCTTATACAAACACTTCCTCCTTGGTGCCATATTAGTCTCTAAAAACCTATAATAGGAATGTCGGACAACAAATATGTTAATACATTCAATCAAAACAAACATCCATAATTTCAATATTCATCATGAATTACAAGTTTTATTTACAACAATTTTTCTCATAACAACTAATTTAGGAAATTCTACCTTGATAAATAATTGGAAGAACTTCAATTAATAATTTAGTATCAATAATTCACTCTTGAACAACATTCTCAATTTTTTTTCATTGACACTTTCCTTACTTTTTCACTTTACCCAAACCATCTAGAATTTTGGTTGAATTTGGGTTCTTAGTAGGAAATTTGAAAATCTGCAATTTTGTGATGGCAATTGACATCCTAAAGATAATAATGGTTGAAAAGCTCCCTAGTGATTTGGAAGCCTCTATGGAATGATAGTTTTCAGATAAGACATTGAAATCTTTATAACATTTTTTTGGGAAATTTTTTGTCCAAGGAGCATCATGGATTGTGGGTAGTAAGTTCATAGATTTCCATACAAAATAAAGTATCAACAATTTATAAAAGAGTAGACACCACTCGCCTTATCTGAGAAATCATGCATGACTAAAGTAAAAATTTTTTTCAACAACCAAGCAGAGTGGAAAAGAAAGAACCTTCTAAAGAGACAAGAAAAGAGAAAAACATGCTAATGAAGAAAGAAACCTAGATTATGTGGCTTGAATGAGAATTTTGGTTTATCAACAGTTTTTCTTTCACGCGACCGGTCGTGCTTTGGTTGACCAACAGTTTCTCTTTTCAATGGGATGAGTTTATGAGGTTTTCGGGTTATGGATTTGAGTCAAATGAGAAGTCGATCTTGAAGAAACGAGGCTGATCTTGAGAGGAAGGGGGAGATGCAAAACGGGTTGAGGAGAAGAAGAAAAGAAGAAAGGAAGGTGTAGGGTTGAAAAAGAAGGGGTCAAACTGATTGAGAGAGGATAAGAGGATCAGGGCTTATGGAAAAGATAAATGAAGGGTATTTTAGGGAGACAAATTTTCTTTTGCCACATCGTGGACTCTTTATCAAATATTTGGGTTATTTATCAATTATTTGGTTCAAATAGGACTTGAGCTAGGTTTGATAAGTTTTGGGCCTAAATTTTGAAATATTTCATGCTGAGGTCCTCATAACATGGATTTTCCTTTTTTTTTTTATTGCTAATATAAAAGAAACTAGAGTGAAAGACTTTCAATAAGCAGAAATAAATAGAATTTTGATTTAGGAATTCTTACATTTACAAATAAAATCAATATGCATAATGCAATCACCGAATAAGAACAATATATTAGATAAATAATTTTGTGGATTTAGCATAATCAATTACTCACTTACATGGCCAATTTATGCCATTAATGGGATTGACTGTGTATTATTTTGTAGTAGGGCCCTTAGTGACATACTCTTTATAAGACTCTGGTTGGCCCATTGGACTGGAGAAACATCTCTAGTTAAAAGTCCATTATGACTTGCACAAACTATAAAAGACATAAGGCATGTAAACAATTGTATGGTGATCTAGGGTTTTTAGAAATCAGAGAGTGGTTTGAGAGTAGTGTATCAATAGGCACAACTATTACTATGTTTTTTGACTTACATGATTATAAATCTGATATATCAATGGCTGCATTTGGAGGTTAATATATTTCATGCTTCAAAGGACTTTGTTATGCATGTTTTCGATCTGTGTATCTTCTTCAAATATTTCTAACAATTGGTATCAGAGCCATAAATATGCATAATGAATTCTTCTTTTTTATTTTTAATCTATTGTTATACTGATCGTATTCGGCCATTGATTTATTTTATTTTTCCTCTTTGTACAATAATACTATGCCGAGTGTCTCCTCCACGGAATTTATCTAATAGAGGACGAGACAATACAATATCGAAATATCATCGTCTTAGGTTGTGATGGATGGATCATGGATCATTTGATATTTACTATTTTCTCTTTCCTTAACATATATACTTTTTAAAATAATCGGATAAATCTATAAAATATCTATCAATATTTATATAGATTGCCATTTGTCACATATTCATTAAATAAATAATAAATAAATTTTGAGCGAGAAAGTGAAGCCCACGAACCTGAGTATCACTCCTCTTCATAGAATTGCTCTACCACGGAGCTCGAATCACAGTTCAAACAAATGGTAAGGCAAGTGAATTAAAATCTTGAAATATAAGAATTTGAGAGGAAAAATTATTTTAGGCTCCATAAAAAATTCGAAATATTGAAGGAAAATATTTTTTTTCCCTTTTAATCAATAATATTACAAAGGCCATAAGCATAAATCTTGATTTTTTAATTTATTTTTATCCAAGTAATATTGATTTAATCATGATTCTGCATGCTAAACAAAATAAATATAAAAAATAAAGGCCATATGCATATTGAAGATAGTAACTATTAAATTGGTAATATTTATGCCTTCAACACCCATTTTATAATTCTTAATTACTTTGAGATTATATTTTTTAATTCCATGGATACATGCAATATGTGTTCATCTTGAATTAAATTAAATATCTATGTTCAGAATTGGATTGTGTTACCCCCAAGAGGCTTTGTGCCTATAGTTGGTATAATAGCGTGAGATTTTAGGTGCTCACTTGTTGTGAAACTTATTTTGCTTGTGTTATGTGTACCAATGTAATATGTGTTGGCATAGTGGATATTTGTACATATTTCATGAAATTGTCAATATGTTATTTTTCTCCCACTTATCAACTAGGATCTATATGGTTAATTAGGCTATCATGTCAATGGTTTTAGTTGTCTTGTATGACACTAGGAATGGCAATGGAAGTTGATTGAATGCCATGAATCGCGGGTTCTAAGTTACCCTATTGGTGATTTAGTTCAGTGCATTTGATTGTGGTTATTTTGTTGATTGTCCCTAGACTATGAAGGGGTATCTTTAGTGCTCTGAACATTAAGCGATATTGATTTTATATTGAAGCGAAATCAGATGTGCTTATTTAAATAGAGTTTACAACTAAAAATGCTTAGTATCATAGTTATAAGTTTACACTCCCATTCTGTGGGCCTTGGTTTTGAGAGTGGCTTCAAGTTTCATGGGAACAACCCTGGAGCTCCGATTATGTTCTTTATGTTCAAATTGGTGTTCCTCTCATCAATAATTGGCGCTAGCGATCTGGTGCGAAACCAGAGTGGCAAAAAGCACGATGGTGTGCGGATCTGGAGAATCGAGTTGCGAAATAAAATAAGTAAACTAAGGCGTGTTTTGGGACATTGTCCTTAGAATTTTATTCCTAGGATTCAACCGAGTTCTTGAGTTTCTTTAGAGCGAGGCAGTAGAAGATGGAGAAAGAAATATGGAGAAATTCTATGTTCTTCAACATCGTTAAAAGTCTAAATTTATAGGGAAAATAATAGACCCATGTAATAATTTGGTTTGAGGTTTGAAATTAGAAAATTAGTTGTTGGCCATTAAGGCTGAGATTAAAGCAAAATGGCTGTTAGAAATTGAATTCAAAAATAGATTTTAGGAATTGAATTCAAAATAGCTGAAACTATTTTGAATTTACTAAGATTTTAAGACCTGAAATGTTTTGATTTTTCAATAGTAAAAAACCAAGGTTTTCATATAAGCAAAAAAAAATGGAGCAAAACCAAATGTGACTCGTGCAGGGGGGAGAATCCATCGATTTTATTAAATCGGGCTTTCGGCCATTTCTTGTCTTGTGTGAGGCCTCCCCTCTTTGAAGCCTTACACGGCCAAAAGATGAGTTTTTTAGTATATAAACTCAAAAGTTCTTATCTTTTTTCTGTATATTGGGGGCGAGTTTCTTTTTTAAAGAGCTACTACCATAACAGTCCCCACATTTTTCAAAAAGATATTTGAATTTTAAAACATTTGTCTGGACTATGGAAGAAGGTGTAAGTGCCTTAAATTTGGTGTTCAATGAACTATGAACCACACATAGACGAATAAGATTTAATTTACAGAGTATTGGTGAAGCTTATAGCTTCTATGAACTAGAGTACTCTTGATAATAAATTAGGGACCTTATCATCAACACTACAATTCTTGTTGTTCAATGTTGTTGTGTGTGATTAGGTCATGCGTGTGCCTAATCATTTCATAAGTGCTCTAGAAATTTTGCCAAAATATTTTATGGGAGCAGCTCCACTCCACACTTTCATAAGTGATTTCATCAAGTACATACTGCATTTATATGTTTCACCCATAAGAGATATGAAATCATTAATAGTATAACTCAGCCTCTCAAAATATGCATTCTAGCACCATAACCACAGCATAGGAAGGGACAATTTTATCTGTGCTAGCAAGATTAGCAAGGGACTTGTTATTACCCATATAAACCTTCTTCATGGGATCTCCAATCACAAAGGTTGGGTTCCTATCACAACTAATCTCTGATTAGATTACATCTCATTCCATTTGATGTTTCCAAAATCAACTTTCTTCCCAAGGGTTTAGTCAGAGGACCAGCCAAATTCACTTCTGACTTTACATAGTCAATGGAAACAATTTCATCTTTCAACAATTGTTTCACAATCTCATGTCTTAGACGAATGTGTCTATTTTTCCCATTAAATATTTTATTGTTTGCAATCGATATTACTACTTAGCAATCACAATGAATAGACATGAAGGTTTAGGTTGCATTCTAGAGGTGTGACGGGAAGTTCATTAACCACTTAGCTTCTTTATCGGCAGATTCAAGAGCTATTAACTCTGACTCCATGGTAGAAGTAGCGATAAGGGTTTATTTAGATGATTTCCAAGCAACAACACCACCTCTCAAAGTAAAAATATAACCACTTGTTGATTTTATCTCACCTGAATCCGAGATCCAGTTAACATTATTGTATTCTTCTAACACAGCGGGAAATCCACTATATAAGATACTATAGTTTATGGTAGCTCTTAAGTATTTCATTAGTCTAGCTAATGCATTCTAGTGATCATTATTGGGATTATGTGTATATCTGCTTAATCTACACACTACATATGCTATGTCGAGTGCAGAAAGTTCATGAATGCATTAGACTCGATAATATGTGCATCTGAGTGACGCGGGTTCGCGCGATTTTTCATTTAATGGGTGTTGGCATCATAAGTGGTACTCATAGGTTTAGCATCAAAATGTCTAAACTACTTCAGTATTTTCTCAACATAATGTTCTTGTGATAGCATTATACTATCAGCCATCATTGTAATTTTGACACCCAAAATTACCTTAGCTTCACCCATATATTTCATGTCAAACTATAAAGTTAGAAATCTTTTGGTACTATGTACTACATCCAGGCTAGTGCTAAAAATCAGCATATCATCTACATATAATGCAATGATTACACATTCTTGATCTGTACACTTTATGTACACACATTTATCCACTTCAACAGATAAAACCCATTATTTAACAAAGCCCTATCAAACTTCTCATGCCATTGTTTAGGTGCTTATTTTAAACCATATAAAGACTTGTGCAATTTTCAAACTTTATTTTCTTGTCCATGTGTAATACACCCTTCAGGTTGTAACATGTAGATTTCTTCCTTTAAATCTCCATTTATAAAAGTTGTTTTAACATTCATTTAATGGATAAAAAATTTATGAATAGAAGGTAAAGCAATCAAAATACGAATGGAAGAAATCCTAGTAACAAGAGCAAACGTATCAAAATAGTCTATATTTTGTTTTTATGAAAACCCTTTGGCTACTAACCTAGCTTTGTACTTTTCAATAGAAAATATGGCAAATATTTTCTTTTGAAAATCCACTTGTAACTAATAGGTTTTACTCCTAAAGGTAAATCGACTAACTCCCAAGTTTGATTTTTAAAAATAGTGTCAAACTCAGTTTTAATAGCTTCTTTCCAAAGTCATGCATCAAGGGAAGAAATAACTTCAAAAATAAGAGGATGGTTTATTTTCAATCAAATAAGTATAAAAATCATCTCCAAATGAAAACTTTTTTCTTTGTCTCTTACTTCTTCCCAACTCATCACGAGAGTTTTCCATATCATCCACAATAATAGACACATGCTCATCATATGATTTTTCGATATCATCCACAATTGTGGATGCACGAGAAATTTTATGAGAAAGTGGAAAAATATGTTAAAAAAAACTCAGTATTTTTTGTCTCAATAATAGTATTGCATTCTAGAACATCACTTTTTAAAACAAGAAATCTATAAGAAACACTATTACTAGCTTACCCAATAAACATGCAATTAGAAGTCTTTGATCCTATTTTCCTCTTTTTAGGATAAGATAACATAACCTTGCCAAGACATCCCCACACTTTTAAATATTTTAGGTTAGGTGACCTTTCCATAACTCATAAGGTGTCCTACCAGTTTTCTTGTATGAAATTCTATTATGTGGATGACATGCAGACAATATAGCTTCGCCTCACAAATTATCAAGAGTTGAAGCACTGACAAGCACAGAATTCATCATCTCTTTAAAAGTCCTATTATTTATTTCAGCAACTCTATTTGACTTAGGTGAATAGGGAGGAGTTACTTCATGAATTATTCCTTCATTTTCACAAAAATCATTTAAAGGGATGTATTCGCCCCCTATATCAAATCTAATCCTTTTGATTTTCCTATCAAGTTGATTTTCTACTTTAGCTTTATAGCTTAAGAACATATCAAATGTTTCATCTTTATTTCCAAGCAAGTAAACTCTAGTAAACCTAAAATAATTATCAATGAAGGTCACATAAAATTTCTTACTTCCTCTAGTCATTGTTAGTTTCAATTCTCCTAGATCAAAATGAATCAATTCTAACAATTTTGTTTCTTTAGACACCAACCCACATGTCTTTTTAGTTAGTTTAGAAATGGCACAATTTGACATTTACTTAAACATGAATAATCAATATTATTTATAAGGCATAGAGATTGCATCTTAGCAATGTATCAGCGATAACGTGTCACACAATACAGCATGCCAAACATCATAGGAATCAAACAAGTAAGTGAAGAAGAGGAATTTTCATTCCTTAACTGCAAAAAATGCGAAAAGACACAAGAGCCCACGATTACAAAACCCTTTTCTCTTAAAGACATTATTTTTTGTCATTACAATCTTATCAGATTTAAATGACACTTTAACCCACTATTTTCCCAATAGAGCAACATAAACTAAATTTGCTGTAATATTGGGAACATGTAGCACCTCATTCAAAGCCAGTCTTTCCGGAAGTGAGCTTCAACATGACTTTTCCTTTTCCCAAAACTTGAGTTATGTGAGAGTCACCAAGGTAGACAACCTTTCTGTCATCCCCTACTGGAGTGTAGGAGGTAAAAACATCTTTGTTTACATAAATATGCCTCGTTGCACTAGAGTCTACCACCCAATTCTTGGAATTGGCCACCATATTAGCTTGTGAGACAACAACAACTATTATGTCATCTCCTTCGACTAAGTTGGCTTTAGGAGGATTTCCAGTTTTTACTCTCTTTCTACACTAGGGTGCGTGATGACATGGTTTGCCACAAATATAACAAGTGTCTTTCTTCTTGAAAGTATAGGGCTTAGCAAATTTGGGTTTGTTATCAGAGTTTTGAGCTTTATGATTGTACCTTTTAAGGTTGGTTTAGACAAATTTTCCTTGGTAGTCATGTGTTTTGCTTTAGTTGCCTTTTGCTCTTTGCAATTTATATCTTCAATGATGATGTGAGTGATCAGATTAGCCAGGGACAACTACTTATGTTTGTATTTTAATTGTTGCTTATAGTCACACCACGAGTCATGTAATTTCTCAATCAATAGTCCAGTTACAAATTGTTCGAGTAGTTCTATCTTTTCATCCTTTAATTCCTCCAACAATTTGTGGTACTTATTGATTTGGAAGATGTCCTTGTTATCTACCATCTCCCACTTGTAGTAGTTTCCTACCACAAACTTTTGCTTCCCCACATCCTCGATCATTAATATGAAGTGGGCTTTGACTCCTAAATTACCTTTGCTTCCTTGTAGGCACAATAGACATTAAATAACTTGTTAGATAATGTAGTTAAGATTGTATATAGACAAACCTTATTTGTGTGTGCCCAAGCCTTAGTTGACATGCATGTTTTCAATGGACAGTAGCCATGCCACTCCATACATATCTAGGGTGGAATATATGCACTCCTGCCATCGTTTGAAATTTTGATAAGAAAAAACCTAAATCCTAGAAATGTTCAGGAAAGGTTTGGAGTAAGCAAGGAACCCTAGAAGTGTTGAAGTAGAAATGGTAAAAGGGACAACGACACTGACAGTTGGAGGGACCATAATAGTGGGACGAGCTGTAGTGGGACTGTGGCAGCGATAGTGTCAACAGTAGGGACTGGACTAGCGGCGAAGGTATAAACCCATTGCGTAAAATTCCTAAGATTGTTGAGCGCTGACAGTCTGGAGGTTGGGAACTGGAGAGACAAAAGCTAATGGTATGTCGCATTCTAGAGGGTCATGCTGTAGAAATAAAATAAGTAAACCGAGGCATGTTTTGGAACACTGTCCTTAAGAATTTTATTCCCCGATTCCAGCTTGTTTGAAAGTTTCTCTAAAATAGGAACAACGAGAGAGAGAGAGAAAAATATGGAGAGAAATTATTGTTCTTCAGCACTTCGACAAAGGTCTTAATTTATAGAAAATAATTTTGTAAAAGTTTGGTTTGAGGTTTGAAATTCGAAAATTAGCTATTGGCCATTAAGCTTGTTATTAAAGCAAAATGGTTGTTAGAAATTGAATTCAAAATAATTGTTGTTGAATAAACCATTTTGAATTTACTGAGATTTAAGACTTGAAACGTTTTGATTTTTCAATAGTAAACCAAGGTTTTCATATAAGCCAAACAAAACAAAAAAAAATTGAAGTAAAACCATATGTGACTCATGATAATCACGCATAGGGGGGGGAAATCTATTAATTTGCACTGATATCTGGCTTTCGGCCCATTTCTTGTGCTTGCGAGGCCTCTCCTCTTTTTAAGCCTTATACAAATCCAAAGATGAGTTTTAGTATATAAACTCAAAAAAGTTTTTACATTTTTCCCATATGCTCGATCGAGCTTTTTTTTTTTTTTTATATATGTTTGAAACTCAATTCAAAAACTAGTAAAACTATTCGAACTTGACTCAATAAAGTTCAAATCAATTAATAAATAACTATACTCAAATTC